>CM052539.1:125589528-125656684 GCA_028533065.1 Trachops cirrhosus
ACTATAATTTAACCTGTATTTTCATAGGAAGACTGATTCAATTGTAGCCAAAGGGGTTAAGTTTGAGTTTTTTAAACTTCCCATGAAATTATTCATGTCATTTTCAAATATAATCTTTTAGATTCTAGTATTAAATATTAATTGAAGAAAGTGTAGATGTTCTTTCTCCAAATCATGCTTTCAAAAAACGAGATAATCATTGCGTTGCCAACAACTTTTTAAAATCAAGACATGCTTATGCCAGAATTTATCTCCTCCAAATGTGGTGAATGAGGCCGGGAAATAAGTGGAAACAGACAGGATTCTTACTTATCTCAAAGGTGTAATTAAGGAAATGTAGTAAAATGCATTATTCTGGAAAGAAGTATATATGAAGACATTTTAAAAGGATTATATGATAGCAATATTCTTTTTAGATTTTTTAAATTTAGACAATAATTTCCAATTCCCTTCCACATCCCAGGTTATTTATTTATTTGTTTCTTTGGATAAAATTAGATTTGGATTTTTTTTTAAAGAGCTGGTATTAGAAAACAGCACCATAATTAGGACTTTGCCTTACTGACCATGAAGACAAGTGGGAGGCAGCTCCCATTACTTACTGCACTTCCTCCCACAGCCTCTGCAGCTTTCTAACTGGGTCTCCTACTTCCGCCAGCCCCCAGTGCCTTTCTTCCAGTTTAAATGCTACACATTCTGCATGGCTGCATTCTAGCCTCAAGCTCTCCATGAACAATTTTTATTATGACTTCATCTTCAGCACTATCTTTTTCTTCAACCTACTGCACATAAGTCTTAGAACTTAGGAAAGATACTTTTTGGAGATGTTCACTTACATTTTCTTCTTGCATTTTCTATCTTTTCTTTCTTTATCTTTCCTATCTCTTCAAGTACTTCCATGGCTTCTGTTGCAAGGCTTTCTGCATTGTTTCCAAAAGTCTAAAAACTTGAGGAAAGGAAGGTAAGAGCCTTCAAACTGTTCCAGCTGAGAGAATAGAGTGGTGTTGGTACTTGGAGAAGAGGGGCTAGCAGGCAACTCTCTGACAGGAGCCAGAGACCTCAGAAAGAATGGCCTCAAGTGCTTGGTGAGGTTCAGTTCACACTCAGAGCTCTGCACTGAAGATTTCTGTGTCTCAGCCATGGCAGAAATGTAACAAAGTAAGCATGAAGTGACCATATAGGTCAGAACAAAAAGTACCTAAACAGTAACCACTGAAACCAGGTGATAATAACTTCAGGGACCTGAGACCCTGGAAAAAAGTGGGGTTGGGAATCTCCAGGAATGTTATTAAGTTAAATTTCCCACCATCCTTAAGAGATGAGATACTAGAGTTAAAAAGAAAATGACTTAGAGAAATTAACATGGTTAGTATTTTTTAAGATTTTATTTATTTATTTTTAGAAAGGGGAAGAGAGGGAGAAAGAGAAGGACAGAAACATCAATGCATGATTGCTTCTGGAGCACCCCCTACTGGAGACCTGGCTTGCAACCCAGGCATGTGACCTGACTGGAAATCGAACCAGCGACCCTTTGGTTCACAGGCCAGAGCTCAATCCACTGAAACACACCAGCCAGGGCGGTTAGTATTTCTTATATTGCTGAACCTATGAATGTAAATTCACACATTTTGAAATTACTTCATAGAGCCACATGGGAAGAAATTATGCCCTATTCTTCATTTTAAAGTAGAGCTGGTGGAAAGAAGTTTCTTATAAACTTCCAAGTGTTTAAACATGGATAGTCCTGAGATCTCAGACTCCTTCACCACAATTTTTTTTTTTTACCAAACTCATCTTTGGTTGTTGATAGTGGTGGGGGAGGAAGGCCTTTTAGAATTAATATTCACTGAAATTATGCTATGGCAAGTGACTGTTGTTTTTTAGAGAACTTGCTTTGCATTTTAGATGCTCCATTCCTAGAGTCAAATGTACAGTTGCCCTTCTGGGAAAACTACAATTTCCCAGATGTAGTGGGAAAGTGTCTCTTGGACCATGATATCTTCAAAATGCATAAGCTGACTTGTTGCAGTGATATAAGAGTGGCAAGGAAAAAAATATGGAACAGGGACAGCCAAAAGATTCATAGGCTCCCATACAGAACTGTCTGCTTTTTTTCCTTTGAGTATCTCTACTCACACCAACTACAACTACCAATTTATTTACTTTCCTATTTAATACCAAGGCAACAACTCTGAGAGTTCATGATTTTCTAACCACTATGCTGTATATCTGAAACTAATGCAGAATAATATTAAATGTAAACTGTAATTAAAGAGTAAAAAAATAAAATTACAAATCACACAAACAATCTTGAGTTTCAACCTCTAATTCCTGATCTCCTTTTCACTTAATTACTGAGAAATCTGGTTTTGTATTGGATAGTTCTTGACTTCTTCTGCCAATGTATTTTCTTCTTTAGTTAAATCTTACTATTTCTTTGGGTAGCTACACCTTCTGTTGAATGTAATGTTTGATGCATACAGAATGTGTGACCACTACACTCAGGACCCTGACTGTTACTAAGCCCAACATTCACTTTCCCACACAAACCCAGACCTGGTATAGATTCACCAGCATATTTATCCCCATTTGTTTTTATTATCTGGCAGAAAGGTTCTTGGTTACATAAGTACAATTTTCCAGAACTGAAAGCATTAAAATTGTTGTATTTATGGTGATCTTGATATATAGAACTTTTTCATGTGCATATAAAGCCAAATATGTATCTCTTTTCCTAAAACAATCCTTTTCTTTGTCTTTAAAAATCAATTTTCATCATAAGATCAGATAATCACCTATAAATCCTACTTGCAAGATTACATTTTTTAAACAAATACTTTAATCCATGCATACTTATTTGATATATGCTCGGAAATGAAGCTCTTATTCCAATGTGTTTTTCAAAAGTAAGCCAAGTGTCACAGGACCATTATTAAATAACAATTTCTTTTCCTACTGGTTTTTAAAGACACCATAAAAAATGAAAGTCTCACATTGATACTTGTATAAATAATTTTGAAATTATTAATATAATTTGAAAACTTATTGTAAATATGAAATACTAAAAACTACTTTCTTAGAAAACAATTTAATTATTATGTTTTTAGGTTAAAATCTTGCCTTCTCTGTCTTTTGTTTCAAAGTGTTACAAGTGACCTTTTACAGGTGCTGGAAATTGATTTAAATATGCTGATGAAATCGCTTGGCCTGCAAGTTGTTTGATAGAAAAATGAAACCTTAAACTACCAACTGTGTTTGAACAGATGATGTTTTTCTGCCTAATGCACCAATATTCATTAAACAGAAGTATGTTTCCAAAGTTCAGGTATGAATAAAAATGAAATGGATTTTCTGGATGCTTACATGTTAATCTTAATTAGGTCATCGTTTCTCAATACCATTATGATTTGTACTTTGTTTTTCAATATAAAAGAAGTAATTAAAATATTATAAAGCCCCCATGAACTCAGAAGAACTTTTGTTCTCATTACTAATCATTTTTGAACTGGAATTCTGTAGTTAGCTTTACAAACTTGCATAACTGACTAATTCTAGGAACTCATTCCACTCTTATTTTCATCCTTCTTATGTCCCTAAATTTTCTCCCCAGATTATGGATATCAAGTAAAAGCAGAGAATGACTAAGAAGAAGAATTTGAGATGACAAAATTCTTTATATTTTATATTGTGCTTACTATCTCTATTATAATGAGCTGATTAATATTATGATATACTTTTATATGTATCACCAAAACATGAGCAGCATTTCCTGCCATATATGTTCTGTGTTCCTATGAGCCATTACACTAGGTTCTCAGTGGATCTTTTAAACGCATGGTATGTGATTAATCCTCTCCAGTCCCTCCACCTCTCTTCCCCGAACTTCCTCTTCTTTTATATCCCCATCTTTTTTTCCCCACCTTCTCCAAGCTATTTGACTTCTTGGAAAATATCTAGAGTTAAAGTGACATAAGTAAGAAACATGTTTATTTCACTGTACATCAATTAGTCAATATGTGTGTTTATTAAAGGAAGATGTATTTTACCAAATAATTATGTGTTTTTTATATTTTATAAATATCATCAATATTTTAATTACTCATTATTTATGACTTCTGAGTTACTGATATATTTTTTCATTAGAAATATGATGATCACATTTGGTCTAATATATAATGTGTTTTTATTTCATAGATTGAAGTAATTAAGTGATTTTAGTTATATTCAATTTTGTTTCATTAAATGACTCCATAAAAACTTTTTAATTTGTATTTATTCACAGTATCCCAAGAATAGCAGTGTCACTGGATTTATTTATTTATGTGTTTAACTTTATTGTCATGAACATTTCCAGGGCACCTCACTATTTTACTCAGATTGATTATTTATGATCCTTTAAAATTCAGAATTTAGCTAATCTAGTTTTAAAAATTTTGTCAGAACACTTTGTTCACACCCTACATGTTTTCTGAGAACCATGGAAGAACAGCTTTAGGCTTAGAGTTAGTTCCCCTTTTCAGGGTCCAACAGAGTGGTTTTCATTTTCAGAATCAATCTAGGACAAGGCAGAATTTCTCTCTTAGGAAGGAAAATTCTAATTTCATTTACCTTTTATTGAACTCTTCAAGTTTTCTTTTCTTTTTTTACTTATATAATTCTGCCTTTATTTTTATTGTTTACACTATTAGAAATGTCCCTATTGTTCCCCCCTTTGCTCACCTCTCTTCATCTTTGCCCTCCCTTCCTGGCCATCACCACACTGTTGTCTTATGTTGTCACCACACATAAACTGTGTGTTTATGGGTTACACCTATATGTTCTTTGGATAATCCCTTCACCTTCTGTCATCCAGTCCCTCTCCCCACCTCCCCTCAGCTGTCAGTCTGTTCCATGTATCCAAGCCAGTTACTATTTTGTTTTTCAGGGATTTTTTTGTTCATTAGATTCCACATAAAAGTAAGATCATATGGTATTTGTATTCACTGACTAGCTTATTTCACTTAGCATAATAATCTGCAGGTCCATCCATGCTGCTACAAAAGGAAAGAGTTCCTTCTTTCCTTTGTGTAAATGGAAACCATTGTGTAAATGTACCACAGCTTTTTTGTGCACTCATCTATGGATGGGCACTTGGGTTCTTTTCAGATCTTGGCTATTGTAAATAATGCTGCTGTGAACATAGGGGTGCATATATTCTTTCAAATTGGTGTTTTGGGATTCTTAGAAGTGGGATCAGTGGGTCAAAGGGCAGTTCCATTTTTAATTTTTTGAGAACACTCTACACTGCTTTCCATAGTGGCTGCACTGGTCTGCATTCCCACCTACAGTGCACTAAGTTTTCCTTTTCTCCGCATCCTTGCCAGCACTTGTTGTTTAATTTAACTTTTAGGCTCCTGTCAAAAACAATGCAATTACATTTGTCTTTTTAGGAGAACTAAGATCTAGACAGTTAATTATATATATGTGTATATGTTCATTCCTACACATACTACACACACATACTACATATGTGGTTCATTACTATGGTACAGGTCATGAGGAAGTATTCTACAAATTGTCTTTGTTCTTTTCAAGTTTCCTAGCAGGGACAAACACATTCTACTTGTTTTGTAAAGACACTTAAACTTGAGTTTACCTCCCAAGACTTGTTAAATTACTGCACTGAAGAATTCTAGTACTTGATGAAAATATATATGCAGAGATTAAGATATTTTCAAAGTAAGTACAAGAAAGAATATGTGGATATTTCTGTGATAGTAATACCACAAGAAATATTAAAGAAGTATTTTTGAAGAAATGTAAATAAATTTATATTTAATAATCCACATATCTAACAATGATGGAAAATATAGAACAGAAATTAGCATAAAATCACTTGTATCATTAAATTTACATAGAACTAAGCACAGATGGGCCACATGTTCAATAAACAATTATAGAATCTAAATTTGGTTTAGAAAGAAATGTCTTTTTTAAATGTTCTTTTCCAGTTATTAGGAATGAATAGTGTTATATGCCTATATGCCAAGAACAGTCCTCAGCACTATTCTGAAATAACATCCCCCAGTCACTGAGATATTTCAATACCTTTAGTTATGCTGCCACTTAGTTTTCCCACATTCATCAAGCCATTTATTTTTTCCCATTTAAATTATTAATAGAAGAAGACTTAGCCAAATCTAATTCAGAATAGTATAGATTTATGAAAGGTTCAGTTATTGGATCTTCTGTTCCTCAGATAATCACACAGAAATTTTAAAATACTTCATCTGCTTATGACATTTCTGCATGATAAGCAGAAAAGATGAAAGCAGCAAAAATTAGAATTTTAAACATGGCAGTAAAAAAGATAAGCAGAAGAAGGTATGCATGCTATAGACTGCATGTTAGGATAGGTAGTCTTAAAGCAGAATGGGGCATGAATATGTCTTCTAAAAGACTGATGATTCTTCACTGTGATCTGTAATAAGTCTTGCTTACTTTTATGATTTTTTTTTTACCAAACCTTGTGAATTATACATAACTGACTGAATTTTTTACTTGACATATTTTGCCTCTCCTCAAAAACAAAGCAAAACACTGAGGCAAATCCCAAATAATCAAACATAGCCTTTGATCTCTAGCAGAGGAAATGAAACACCTTTCTTTCTCCCACTTTGCACCCCTGTTTACATTGTTTCCCTTCTACAACCCCAACATTAGATTATCTTGGGTCATGAACTAAGCCATAGCCAGATGATTATAATTAAATAATCTCACTGCAGTAACTAAGGAAAGCATTCTGCTTCTTTCATCTTCAGAGATGCTTAAATGAAAAAGGAGTCAGGCTCTTTCGGCACAATATCAATTAAGTTGCTGTGTTCTGTATTCATTTCTTGTTACATCATATGATATCCTTGTGTCACCCAGGAAGACTACTAAGGACCTAATCACTAATCACTTTTTTTTACATCGTGAGTATAAGGGATAAAAATATACATTTTCTGATTCAGGTCCCAATAGCGAACATCTTTTGTGAAAGATTTATACACTCCACAACACACCTGTATACATCACTTATTATTCTGTCTAATAAAACTCAGAGCAAAGAGATTTTCTGACTAAATTAAATCAGACACAGCAGCCCATTGTTTAGATAAGACTTACTCTATTTAAGTGAGTGAGGCAACTGACAAATCTCCCCACGAACTCTAGTACAACAGGGACATGGCCCTTATGGACGAGCATCATTCCTTAGTCAGTGGCTTGCTTTGACGTTTATTTTCCATAAGTGACAAGTTTACCCTTTAGACAGCATTAGGAGAGCATTCATCTTCAGCAAGGTTGCAAGCCATTGTCATTATCTCTTCCCTGGGCAATAAAGAACCTTGATTTCTGGATATGAAAAAAATTTAAGCAAGAATAAATGGAATAATCTGCATATCATTGCTGCTTTCATTATCGGTAAAGAGCCAACCATGACATGTGTGACTGACATGCACTTTAAGTAATGTCTGATTCCAATGTGACTGAGTTCCTTTTTCAATCCATATGGCTGTATAATCTTTTTCTTAAAACACTGCTTTGAGTAAAATTTATCATCTTTTTAAAAGTTATGAGTTGTGGGAATACTACATTTTATTGCCACTTAGACTAACTGAATAAATTAATTTAGATTCATTTTCATAGCTGGATGGGAATCTCCCCAACTTAATTCCTCTCTCTCTCTCCCCCCCCATCAGAGGTGGGGGGGGAGAGAGAGAGAGAGAGAGTATAAAATAACTACAGATTCTAATTCGTTTGATGTGATACGAACTGCAAGTTGATGAAGAATGAATTAACAGCAATTGAGCATATTATTGTATAAAGTTAAATTGTTCAGCAGTGCTAGTTCATTGCCATACAAGAAATAATATTGATATTATTTATGCAATATATCTGTGTTCTAATACAGGGTTATATGGAGATCCAAATGCTGAAAACAAGAAAATATTATGTATTTTAGAGAATTTGTTTCTTCTCATGTTTTTTCTCTAGAACCATATATAAACAAAAAGTCTATATAGAGAGATACATAGATATAGATATAGGGCTAGCATTAGATAAATCTCAATATCAATATACCTTTTTTTGTATAATATAAGAAAGCATTATTAACTTGTTCAGATTTTAAGTGTCTTGGATTCTTATACCAGCTCTACTACTTACTGCAGAGCTTTTTGTAAGTCTTGCACCTCTTCATAACTCAATTTCCTAGTCTGTGAAATGGTACTTACCTCACTGGATTAATGGGAGGATCAAATAAAGTAATACAAAGCACATTGACTTAATAATAATAAATGTTCATTATTATAAAAATTTATTAATAAATGCTAACCTTTATTAACAATTTATTATATGTCTGACATTTTCTAAATGAAATAAGTATCAGTATTATCTCCATTTTACAGGTAAGATAAACTAAGTCACTGAAAGGTGAAGTTACTTGCCAGTCACTACATAGTATTAAGGTGTAAAACTTGGGTTCAAGCCCAAACAATTTGACTGCACAAACTAGTTACATACTAAACCGTTATGCTCTCATTTTTAACTCAAGCAAAAATGTTTAAAAAATTAGAAAGCATAGATTAAAAAAGAAAAACTATGAATTCTATTACCTTGAATCTTACTTTTAAATAGCATACTAGCATTTTTCTAAGTTTATGTATTTCTTAAAATGTTTGATGTGATGTGAATTGATATGATATAATAAGATGTGGTATAAAAATTATTTTTAAATATTTTTTGAAAATTTTCAAAAATAACACCCTTTGTGTATTTTTCAAAAATAATCCTTTGCTTAATTGAATAGGACATATAGTAGATGAACCAGACTAATAAATATTTCTGAGTAAGACTTCTGTTATATTTTCTTTTATTACCTTAAATTTAAGTGGATTTTCTTTTTATTTATCTGATAGTTTTCAGACTGTGTTACTATTTTCATTAGTATTTAAGCAATTGTAAATAAATTCTTACGTAGCCACTTAAAATCTCAAGAGGAATTTTTTAAGACTCCAAAATAACAAAAAGAAAAAAAAACACCACTGAATGAGAGAACATTTTTTAAATTTAAAATCATTAAGAAACACACAAAATAAAATATCAACATATTTAGCACATACATAAAGTACTACGTACAAGGGGGGCACTCCCCAAAAATAATATAATTATATTCTGGAGGGCCAGCCCCTTGTAGTACAGGTTTCCCTGCCAGGTGAGTGTTCTAGGAACCCATCTGTATCAGAGTACCAGCTAGCGCTATTTTTGAGAGGCTGTGTTCATCCTCAGTGCATTGTTTTGAAGACTCTTCCAAGGCATTTGCCCATTTTATAATGGGTGAATTAGGAGCACACCTGCCCACACTGTACTGCATGCTCGTCAGTTTTTGACCAAAATATGGCACGACTCCCATGCTCCACCCTCCCTATTCACTCAATCTCGTCCCAAGCAACTTTGTTTCCACAGATGAAGAATGTCCTCAAAGGGAAACATTTTGCTAATGTGGAAGTGGTGAAACTAAAAATGGCAGAAGCACTAAAAGGCACTAAGATCAGAGAGTTCAAAAACTGTTTGTTATGATCAGTGAAAAAAATCTCAATAAATGTATTGCATGAAACAGAAAGTACGTTGAAGGTGACTAAGTTTAAACACATAAAAATAAATACACAATTTTTTGGAAATAAATTCTGGGTTCTTTTGAGGTCCCTCCTTATATGTCAATGTCCCATATACATTTAAATTACAAGCAAGAAATTGGAAGAGTTTTAATCATAAAATTAAAAAAAATGAAAATTAATGGACTTAATACATTTAAAACACAAATTGGTAATAAAACTGAAGGTTTTTAAATAAAAAGATAAAATATGCCATCTGTTAATTAACAAAATGATGAGTACAAATAGCTAATATAGATATGAACTATAACATATTAGCAAAAATGGACATTAAGAAATGCTATAGTCTTAGTAAACATAAAGCATCAGTAGTTAGATTTTATTACTGATGTTGAGAATGCAAAAAAAATGTCAGTTTTTCTTTTGTGGTGCTATTGTAAAATGGCAGAACAGCATCAATTACATTTTAAGAATATCTTTTCAGATAACAATTTTTCAGCATCTACAAATGTTGGAATGCTTCCAATGCAAACCAATTCATTTACAAGTGTGGGCACAGGAACCATGTTGGAACACACCAATAGCCACAGCCAGTGAATAGCCATAGCCAATTAGAATGGCTCTCTCAGAAATGTTGATCATGAAGCAATCAAGTAATCTCCATGCCTGGCTAAAAGCTTAGGGAGTGATCTGGAGATCTGTGAGGTGGTATACCAGGCTGTTTTGTAGAAAGTGTGAGAAGTGAGGAATACAGGGGAAAAGGGTAGGAAAGTCAGAGATATGTGGCAAATGGCTTTCCATTTCCTATTCAGTCTCAGCCTGTGTTTTAGCCTTTTCTGTGAGTTCTGTTTTTTGCTCAAATTGTTTCTGGTATTTGAAACCAAATTACAATAAAATAAATTATTTGAAAAAGCAATTTGGAAGACAAGCCAATTGTGGGGGCAGTGAGACTGAGAGAAAATATTTGCAGAAGAAATAACTGATAATGGATTATTACCCCAAATATACCAATAACCCTTAAAACTCAATGATATGAAAACTAATAATCTTACTTAAATGGGCAATCTGAACAGTCACTTCACTAAAGAAAAAATACAGATGGCAAATAACATATAAAAGACACTAGGCATCATTTGCAAATTAAAACAATAATGAGATACCATTACACACCTATTAGAATGGCAAAAACCCAAAATACTGACAACACCAAATGCTGATGAGGATGTGGAGCAATAGGAACTCTCATTCATTGCAAAGTGGTACAGCCACTTTGGAAGACAGTTTGGCAGCTTCCTACAAAACTAAACACACTCTTACCATATGATTCAGCAGTTGCACACCTTGATATTTACCCAAGGAACTTAAAAACTTATGCCTACACAAAACAGAGATGTTTATAGCAGCCTTACTCATAATTACCAAGACATGAAAGCGACAAGATGTTTTTCGGTAGGTGGATGAATAAATAGACTGTGGTATATCCAGACAGTGGAATATTAGTTAGCACTACAAAGAAATGAGCTACCAAGCCATGAAATAATACCGAAGAAGCTGAAGTGCATGATAAAAGTGAAAACAGTAAACCTGAAAAGTTTACACACTGTAACTTTCTAAGTATATAACATTCTGAAAAAACCAAAACTAGAGAGACAGTGAAAAGATCATCAGTGCCAGAAGGATTAGGAGGAAAAAAAGAAAACAAATGGATGAAATGCAGAATTTTAAGGACAGTGAAAATATTCTGTAGGATATTACAATGGTAGATACAGTCCTTATATATTTGTTAAAACCCATAGAATGTACAAGAGCAAACTGTGGACACTGGGCAACAATGATGTGTCAGTGCAGAGTCATCAGTTATAACAAAGGTGCCGTTCTGGCGGGGGATGCTGACAATGGGGAGGACAATGTAGGTATGGGAGCAAGGAGCACATGGGGTCTGTCTGTACTTTCTGCTTAATTCTATTTTGAACCTAGAACTACTCTAAAAATGTCTTTTGTGATTAAAATGTATTAATGTATATTTTGGATAATGTATATTTTGGATAAAAAAGTTAATCACATTGTTATTTATAAAGTGAAAAGCAGAAAAAATATAAACACCCAACAATAAAGAAATAGTTAAAATGTAAAATCTAAAATTCAATATTATGTAAAATTAAAACTGTTATAAAAAGTTGATTTAAAAAATTGATAAATTAATAGATTATAGTTCTGAGAACACTATAATAGGAACTTCTATTCCTGGCTCTTCACACTTCCAACTGTAACATTCTGGTTTCCATTACACAACACAAATAGTTAAAATTTAAACATTATTAAGGAAATAGTGTCTATGATTGCAATTTTAGAATTTTAGGTAGCATAGTAATTCTAGGCAGGTTTTATGATACTCTTCATTATCTATCATTTGGCTGATATATTTCACCAATATATTCCAATGATTCTAACTAATAATATCAAAATTATTAGGGGAAATTTTCAGGGGGTATTCTTTCTGTATATCATTTACTTAATTTTTAAGGTATGCAATGCCCAATAAACTTATTTGTATTTAGTTTTGTTAACAAATTCTTTTTTTTAACACACTGGAAAAGTACTTTTTGAATATGTGAAGTTCTGAAAAATTGTAAGAATTCTGCAAGAGTAAGATTATTATTTTTGATTGATTACCTATAATCTTCTCTCATTAGAGAAGACTCATAAAGCTTGAAAATATGGAAAAAATGTGTCATTTTAAAAATAACTATTTTTGAGGCAATAGCTAGTGATTGGGGCATCCATATTTTTTTGTAAAATATCAACTGGGTTATTAAGAAAACATTTAAGTTTTATGAAACTACATTCTTCTCAATATTAACATTAAATTAGCACAAAACAACCAAGTTACCTTGAAATATTCCAAAATGTTAATGTTTAAAAAATTCTGATGAAGCATGGCCCTTGCTTAGGTCAGCAATATCCATCAATGCTTGTCAGGTTACTTCTGTTTGCTATTTTACTCCTAGTGTACATTTTTGAAAAGTATCACATTTATTCACTTATATACTGAAACCACAATCATTGTAAAATCTTGATGCTGATATTTATCTTCAAATCAATTGTTTGTAGTGTATTGGTTTTTTTTTTCCACTCTCATATAACGTGAATCTATTCTGTATATGAAGTTTGCACCCAGTGCTACTACCATGGTTACTACCAGCTCAGGAGCAGAACAGCTAAGTGCAGAGGCTCAGGCATGGTTCGCTGTGGAGAGGATGGTATGGTGCATGACTCAGGCAGGTGGTGTGAGATTTGCATGGCATAACTGGGGAAAGTGCCTAGATCTCACCAGCATACAGTAAGAGCCTACTATATATTCATTTTTTAATGAGTTAATTGAAATCAAGGGAGGGATGCTATCACTCATGTTCATCTTCTTTACAGATTACTGTAATTTTACTCAATGTTTTTTCCTTTATAATATTATAAAAATTAAATTGATTTTCATTGTTTTTCAAAAATGTATCACTATGTGAATTAGTAGTTATATATTCATTCTTATATTTAGTATTCTATGCTTTCAGTTTAAATTTAAATACTTAAATATTCATAATTTCTCAAAATTATGTATGTTCTCTTGTCATTTTGCAAGTTTAATGGAAAGTTATCAAAAGAAATCTCATATATACAAATTTGTCATTTTTTAGTAACAAAAAGACCCCTATTTTTCAATTTATTGGAGCATTATATCTTTAAGGAACACTTTTTTAAGTTTTCGATTTCTTTCCAAGAAGTCTGAATTACTAAAGTGGTCAAAAAAGTTTCAGATTTCTCCCTTCCTTTCAATCTATACCCCATAACCAGCTTTCCTCTCCCGCGTGGATTATGTTTGAGTTAGAAGGAAGGCAGTTCAGACTGATAAAGCAATACCCCTGGGAAAAGATGATTAACATGTATAAAGGGATTTCCCTGCAGTATAAATGCCAGCACGCTCCCTCTTGGGGCTTCAGAACCTTCCTGATGTATATATGCAGGTAGTGAGATTTGAAACAGCCCCTTGAGACAGTAATATAATAAAGCTCTGATTTTGGGAGCAACAATTCTCTTCCTTTTTCTGCTCTCTTGTGGGAATGAGTTGCCAACCTTTTACTTCGGCTGATACCTTTATACCTCTGAATTCTGAGTCTTCTGCAACTCTGCCACTGATAATGCATCACAGCGCTGCCGCCGAGTGCCTACCGGTCTCCAACCATGCTACCAATGTGATGTCCACAGGTACTGACTCCGATTAACAGTCGGCAGGTGGCTGGGCCTAAAAATTTCGGAGTAGATGATTTGAATCTTGGTAGTTTAGAATCTCTTTGTTTCTTTTATTTTCCCCCTTCAGTTTAATATATTTTAAGTTAAACATTAAGGATACTGAAGAAATCAAAATGTCTAAGAAACTTTTCAAGAAATATTAGTAAGTGTAGCAATTTAAATTATTTTGGGTTTAATTATAAAGATGTGTTATTTACACAATTAAACAGTGAATTTAGCCAATTTTAATCCAAAAATTATTTTAATGAAAAGTTTATGGGTAAAGAGCAAAACTAAAGAAATAATCTAACATAATTTAGTGTTTTAAAGGTGTAGCTTCTTTAACTTACAAATTTATTTGGTTTTTAGATAACATTTACTACTATTCTAAAATCAGCCGAAATACCTCATAAAAAACACAACTAAATGACTCCCAATAACAACAACAATGCATGTCAAAAAATAAACTAATTAAATAAGTTTAATAAACGTACCTTTTTAGCATAATTCAAAACTCAAAAATAAAAAGTAGAAGCAATATATAACATTTAGAGCTAAGGAACTGAGTTAAATTTTCTCAAGTCTGCATTCTGAAGAGACTTCAACCTCTAACCAAGTTTTAATATTTTTTATATAACTTTCCTAAATAAAAATTAAACTTGAGAATTCAAATATATTGTCTTAAATACAATTAAATACGTTTTGCAAAAGCATAATTCATTCTTTATGCAGTAACAAATAAAATGTTTTAAAGTAGAATTATAAAAAGATTAAATTGAGTTGAATAAATTTCTTCCATTAAATAACAATATACTATATTCATTTTCCTCTTGTTTTGAAAGCAATTGAAATAGGAAATAAATTTTATACATTTAGAAATCAAAATTCTAGTTGATAAATTCATATTCTGATTTAAATTATTTAGGCTTTACCTTTTATTATAATTAGGCAGTTTACAAATATATATGTAAATTCGGCATTAATCTTTAGCTGGATTTTAAAGAATATAGAGATTATATAGCTAGACTTTGGTAAAGTCATTAATGTTGAGATTTTTTTCACTACCTAAGAGTCTTTTAACTTAATTTAAAAGGTAATATTGAAAGTACATGCAAACATTTAAGAATATATAATAAAATATTTTACCAAAAATATGTGCTATAAAAATTTAAACTATCACATAGCTAATTGTATATTTTTAATAACAGAGCTTTCTATAAATAAGAGCTGAGGAGAATAATGCATTGTTTGTTTAATTTGCGTGAATATTATTGTTTATTGTGTGTGAATATTATTTCAGAAGGAAAATATTTAGAATTGAAGTAATGATTTAACTAGTTTAGACGCAAAACCCCATTTACTTATTTTTAAAATGTATTTTAAAATAAATAAATAATATATTTAGTAAATTAGCCTATCCTTTATCCATCTTCTCAAAATCAGAGAAACAAAAATGTGTTTAAACTTTATAAATTTAAAAAACTATGAGTAAAATGACTTAAATATATTTGAAATGATAATAGCATTGTATTTATATTTTTTTTATCAAATCATAGTCATTGTCCAAATAGAGAACTAGAAATAATGGGTATAATAAGAACAATTGAGTATTTAATTTTTTTTCATTTCCTTGTTTAATTTTGAAATGCATAACAAGGTTTTTATGTGTAATCATAATTCAAAATGACTTAAGTTCTTTCTACATGTCAGTTATAAAATGAAAATTTATGCAGATATTTTAAAATATTAAATACTGTTCTATAGTTAGAGAAAATATGTTTTACTTTCTAAAGAGACCTCATGGCTTTAATCAATATCATATCTCTCAACATTTTCAAAGGATTCAAAATTTCTACTTTTTAATATCTCTTAAATTTGTTCAAGAGGATATAATTATATTTATGAAAAGCCAACACTACATTCAGGATATGAATGAGAATAAGAAAATTAAATAAATGACAAAATATTGGCTAGAGATTTTATTGTCAACAGTCCATGCTTTTAGTCATCTTGGTGATTCATGTTTAAAGCCTGATTTTAAAAATGCTTAGTAATTTAAATTTGCTTTTAAAATACACATTGATTTCATAAGGCATGTGAACTATGAACAAGTTTGTGTTTGTACACTATCCTCAACCTTTATAGACTTTGCCACTCCGCAATCAACTTATTCTTTGATCTGCTTTATCATTAGAATTGTTAAATTGATTGTGTGCGTGCAGAAACCTACCACCTCAAGGTTTCATCATCAACATAAACACATCATATATTTTCAAAGCATTTTCACAAACCTCCAAATTTAGCGGGATTTTTATGAGGAGCCTAGTTGCTCTGCCATTTCCTCTTCGATGGAAGAAATTTGTGAGGAGAATAAGCAAAAGTAAAGAATGTCCAAGACTCAATTTCTGTATTCATTCTTGCAGAGAAAGACCACTTTATAATACCATGTTCTATAAGGATTTTAAGACACTATTCCTCTAGTCAGTTTGTTGCAATGATTATATTGAATGGAACCTACAAAAATTCTGCAGTTCTCAATTAGCCAAGGTCCAAACTGGCCAGTCATCCCCTCACAGTGTACAGGACAATCAGTGAAGGCTGTGCTCCACTTTGATGATTTACGGTCTCATTAGTGGAGATAAACTTAACCACTGGTTTTAACTTACTCAGAGAACTTCCCCCAAATGAGAACAAACAATTGCATGTAAATTTAAGAGTCACATAAATGTGTATTTTTGAAATGAAATGAACGTGTCTTCAATCCTCATACATTTTCTTACCAGTCCCGTCTGTTTTGTCTTTGATCCAAACTTCTACATGTTTGCGTACATATTTCTCGGTGACAATGTTGGGAAACACAGCAACCGGACTTCATTATTCTGTTCCTTCCTGTCATTATGGAAACCAACCATCAACCTATGGAGTGATGGCAGGTAAGAAAAATGGTCTTTACATATGAAACTGAGTTTGGGGAAACTTAGATGAATTGCCTGGGTTTGAGGGAATCTTAGTCAGAAATTTGCATACATTTCTTTTCTGGATAAATAAATTACCACTAGATCAAGACTACTTATTTACTGATGCTCGTATGGGGCACTGCCAGCATATTTCTTAAGGAAGAGAAAAATATGACCAAAGGGATCCATTCATCACAAAACTCATGATTTAATTTTAGACCAGAGAAAACATTTTAATGGTTTAATATTTCAATGGTTTAAATTTTGTTATGCCTCAATTTTTTTAGATATTTTTATCTTTTCTATATATAACTTCAGGGAGAGAAATATTATGGGTGACAATAAATACTAAGGCTCTATGTGAGAATACAAGTGCATGTGCATGTGTGCATGTGTGTGTGTGTGTGCACACTGTGTCACACTGAGAGGGAAACTTCGGATAAAGGAGTCACATGTTAGGAACATTTTTTCTTGTGTTTTGTTATCCAGAATAAGTAATGAAAAAGTCAAACATAGATTTATGCCTATAAATTTGTAAAAAATTAAACAAATAATTTAATTTACCAATCTTTAATTTCTCAAAATTTCTGTTTATAACCAAGTGAAACATTAAAAGTTTAAAAATAAAATATTCCAGAGCTAGTTATCTTCTCTTACATTCTGTGAAAGCAGTACTCTGAATAAACTAGTGTCATCACCTTTACGGAAAATGAAGACTGATGTTCTTAAAGATTACCTATACATTCTAATGTTTCTTTTTAATGATTAGGAAATAAGGAAAGCCATATATTTTTCTTCCCCTTGAAAACTGATAATTTATGATTCAGACACCTAGTAGTTAATCAGTATTCATGGTTAATGAGAACACCCCTCACTGATGATGAACTACTTTCATTATAAAATAGTAAAATGATACGCATCTAGCCACCAGAGGTGCAGGTAGAACCCTTTTGGTGGCCTCCACCACATTTTGATTATGAAGACAGAAAACGACAAGCACTTGGCGGTGCGCTGCTCTTCTGGAGGAGAGGCCCTGCTTTTCATTCACAGTGATTCCCTTGGAGCCAGGTGCAACTTAGTGCGCCAGCGAAACCCAGCAACAGGCAGCAATGGATTGAGGTTAGCCCAAAGATGAAATCAGCCACAGGCCAAATACTTTAAGATGGTTTTTGCTACCACATTCCTTCCCACCCATCTAAGCCAGAGCTGAGGGTCTAGTGAGTTCCCAGCTTCCCTGAAATTCTAACATCCTACAGTTTCCAGGATTGGAGCAAACAGGCTCAGGCAGCCCAGGTCGTGCTGGTCCAACTTTCCTGGCAGGTCAACAAACCCAGAGAGGCCCCTGGAAAAGCCCTTTAAAATGATTCAAAGCCTGGGCGACAGCAAAAACAAAACATTAACCTAAGATTTGGAGGTATCGTTGTAATCTTAAAACAAAATTAAGTATGTTGCTGGAAGAAAAACTCACCATAGCAAGCATATAAATTATATTTGAACTATTTTTTGAGAATGATATCATTAAAATGTGATATGCTTTCTAATTTGTTAGAATGCCATTATTTTGACATATATTCAGTATTAGCATTTGTATCACAGCAGAGTTAACTCAGAAAATCTGAGCTCTCCTGCCTTCATCCCCAGAGAAGCTACACAAATTGAGTTATAAAACACAGGGATTCAGAAGTGAGATTGCAAAGGTATAAAATACAGGAGAGAAACCTAGTTATGTCATTTGAATTTTCTGAGTAGTCTCAAGACATTCATCAAATCACACAATCCACAGACGTTTCTTATCATCAGGAACAAAGACAGGTTCATTGCCACATACTCCATATAAAAGTGAAAATACAGAGAGCACTATATTTCAAAGGAAGTAAAATTGCTATATTTTAAAAATAATTTGTCTTGTGTTTTTTTCATTACCACTTAGTCATCTTATGTTCCCTTCCCCTCTGCAATCACCACACTGTTGTCCATGTCCATGAGTCCTTTGTCCTTTTTCACTCAATCCCTCCGCCCTGTACCCTCCCCACCTTACCTGTCACCTGCTAATGTGCTTATCTTATTACCCAAACTCTGATGCTTACATTGAGTTTGAGCATTTCATTACATTAATAACCCACTGAAAAAGAAAAGCTATAGCTAATATTTTGTTAAAGTTAATAGGGCCAACTTTAATTACAGGTTAATTCTCTGTACCTCACAATCCAGGTGTGGGCATACCAAAGAGATTAACTAATTGGGAGCAATGAATTAGCTGTACTATGAAATGATTATGAACTGTGTTGAAGTCATTTAACATCTCTGAGTTTCAATCTCTTCATATTTAGGTTTGTGGGAACCTCAACTTGATTAGAGTTGAGTTGTGGCTCAGTTTTAGCAACTCAACCCATCTTTCTCCTTTGATCTTCTCTTTAGATACACTTGTGGCTAAATTCCTTCTTCTGTCTCTTCTGAGAATTTAGATAATTCAACATCCTACAGTGTAGATAAAAGCAACCAGCGAATTATAAATGCTATTCAAAATCTCTTCTAGTTAATCACAAAACAAAACAAAATAACAGCAAACACCCTCAAAACTTTGATTTTTGAGTACCTGAGATTGTTTCTGTTTTCCAGTTTCCTATGCTGGTTGAAAGTTAGGAAACAAGCTCAGTGGGCGGTCCCCCCTGCCTGCCCACGTGCGGAAACTAAACAAATCAGCTACGTGGTAATGAATGTTTAACCCAGCCAGATTACATTACATGTCAGCCAAACCAAGACCTACTGTGACAGTCCTTGTTTAAAAATTAATTTAAGAGAAAAGTAAAATAGTTGAGGTTTGGGAATCAGCCAAGAAGATGAAAGTCCATTTGTTTTAATGAGAAGTAGATAATAAGAGAAAAAATCACTATAGCTGAAAGTGCCCACTTCTTGTGGACTAATGCAAAAGGCAACAGAAATCAGTTTGATCGTTGACAGAGAGAAATAGCCTATTTTGAAGTCCATCTCTTCATTCTCAAATTTTCTTTCTTTTCTTTTTTTAATTCTGAAGATCTTTTTCCTCCGAATCATGAAGGGCCTCTCAGTAGCCATGACCTAATGTATTTTTTCTGTTTTTTAATTAGTCTCTGTCTCAACTACTCAGCTTGGTGACTGTAGACTCAGCTTGGTGATCATAGCAGGGAAGCAGCCATAAGCAATATGTAAACAAATAGGCATGGCTGATTTTGAATAAACCTAACTTACAAAACCAGGCAAAGGACCCCTGCTGTATACAGCAAGGATTTACCAGTACACAAAAGAGAAAAGATCACAATTCAAATTTATGACTTTCTTCACATTGTCATGCATGAGGAAAGAAAGAAAATAAATAGAAGTATTTAAATGCATATTCCTGGGTATGTCTACATACCCAGCAAGGCACAGTATTTTGCTTTGTCTCTTTACTTCACGTGTTTGTCCTTTTAAGGCTTCAAGGCCGTCACCTCAGAGGCACTGTCGGTCAGCATGTGTCAGAACCACATGCCGCAGAGCTGCAATTTGCCCCATCCCACGGTCCATCGAGCCAGCGCCATGCAAGGCGGGCCAAACCTCTGCCTCCCCATTGTCCACTTTAAAGATTCACCTGTGTCCTTCCACGTCCACCACACAGAAATACATAGAGAGCAACCAGAGAGGCTGTAGGGGATTCATTTGCAATGTGAAAATAGACTTTGGGCTGTGAAGAAGATGCAGACATTTCCAGGGTATTTAGGTGAGCGCTTGTCTAGACTTACAGAAAACTTTGCTTTACTGATGTTTGGGAAGTTGAACATGTGACTCGCTGCTGCACATGAGTCACGGCATCTTTCGTCTTCTCCTTTTTTCCCTTTTCCACTAATCCAGGCTTTAGAAAGATTTTAAAAATATCTTGACAAATATGCCATACCAATCTCTCCCCAGTCTCCCCCAAATACGGGATCAGGTGATAAAAACTGCAGTGTTTTTGGCTGTGCTTATGACTCATTATAAATTTCAGTTTAGGGTTAGTTCCAGAAAAACTGTGTCCCTGTGGATAATTGTGGAAATGTTCACTTAATGAAAAATAAAAACTTATCACATATGTTTTCCTTTTTGTTCTGAGTGCCTGGCCTCTGACTATGGTGCTTCCTATGCACTTTTCACAGACTCATGATCAAGTTTATTTTCTAAATGTCTATTTTTGCAGAGCACTTATAATATATAAAATACTCTAATTTTTTTCTGGAACTAGAGATACCCACTTCTGATATTTTAATAAATAATTATAGTATTTTTTTGTCTGAAAGTATTTGTTTTAATATAGCCCAATGTGTTTATACTGCAGAAGTTTTTATAAGGAATAATTTAACTTACCTGAGTATAGATGAGTAAATTATTTTGATGTAGTTTATTGCAATGTTCATTGGACTTCAGTTCTAGTATCAACTATATAGTTAATTCATTGTGGCACCCAAGGGAAGTTATTTAACTTCTTTTTACTTGAGTTTCCTACATTTAAATTGTGGTAAAAAATCATATTCTTCCTTCATCATTTGTTTATATAAGGATACAAAAATGTCAGCACAGCACAAAGTGCCACAGAAAATTTGCAACAGTGTGTGACAAACATCAGCAACAAAAATTGAATCATCAAGATTGCTAACAAATTCAGGTCTCATGGCATCTCATGTAAAAGACATGCAAAAAATTACCTATGTAAAATAAACATAAGTTGACACAGGTTAGGTGAGTTATCTGAAGCAGGGGCACCCGCCCCCTGGGGCTGGGCAGTGGACAAGTACTGTCCCGCCTGTTCGGAGCCCGCAACAAGCAAAGCTCACCTGAGCTCTGCCTCCTGTCCTACTCCCAGACCCCCATCCACAGTGGGGGAGTGAGGGTCACCTGAGCTCCGGCTCCCCTCTGGCCCCACGTCCATCTTCCATGAAATAGGTTTGTGGTGCTAAAA
Organism: Trachops cirrhosus; assembly: GCA_028533065.1. Taxonomy (NCBI): domain Eukaryota; kingdom Metazoa; phylum Chordata; class Mammalia; order Chiroptera; family Phyllostomidae; genus Trachops; species Trachops cirrhosus. The sequence continues at coordinate 125,611,350 of CM052539.1, forward strand.
AGGTGCCTTAAAATATATTAGATATGCCAAATATAACAGTGGCCTGATTTTTTGTCTCTGCTTTGACTGTTTCAGAGTATTTTATCATTAAGTGTATTACATTATGTTGCATTTGAAATTTCTGAATGATGCAAGAAGATTGTTTTACATATAAGAATCAACTCTGAAAGCACTAGTGAAAGAAAAGTCTTGAGATAAATGTTAAGTAAATGCTAAATAAATGTGATCAGTTTTCTTATATACTAGTCTTTCTTTTACTTCAACTAACAAAAATCTAAAACTAATAGAATGCTAAAAATGAACCCCCAAATTAATAATCATTTTCAAAAATGAACTATGTAATAAATTCAACATTAATACAATTGCTTTCAAAGTTTGTACCTGGTCTGATTAGTTTAACACCCATTAAACCATTAATTGGAGGACTGACTGACTTTTTGAAAAGTAAAACCTAATAATTTTGGTTTGTAAAAGTAACATGAAGTTTTCTAGACATGAATGGTTTCTTTCAAATATTTTTAATACCTGTGAAACAGCCTAATTGATTTTATGCTTTTTGTTTAATCTTTCACTTGTATGTTTACTTTGCTTCAGAAAAATAATATAGTCTATTGGATAGGGGTCTGCTTTATAATTACATATTCTTCCATAAACAAGCCAACAATTTGCTGACTTACAATATTCTTTACTCATTACATATTGATATAGTAATGTAAGATCTATATATTCTAGCAAAATACATTATTACTCATGTCTTTGATTTGTGAATATATTTATGAAGGAAGACATTATAAGTAGCATAAATTTGATGTATATTTTCAACATTTCCGAGATGATTATTGTATATATTCTGTAGTAATTTATTTTTAGTTTAAATATTTATTTATATTCATAACAAAAATGATTGATTACTGAATATTTTATTTATATCAAAATGTCTTGGATACATGTGTCATTTAACATAAATTGAAGTGAACTCTCTACCAATTAAAATGTAATGGACTAATGAAGAAAACAAAATGTTTGGGAATTTGACTCTATTATCTCTCACCCACGTTCCCCAAATGAGATAGACTCTTCTCTACTAATAAAGAATAAAGTTTGGAAGCAATTAAAAATTCTTTAGATATTTTATTTTTTGTGTGATTTATTTTTTAAACCACTCAATCAACACAGTGCCTTATTATTCATGGGTGATTACCTACCACATCTAGAATTGAACTCTTCCTTGACATTTTTTTTCCTTTATAGCATCATTTATGGCATGAACTTGGAACAAAATATGTTTACACAAACACAGCAATTATACATCAGCACCTTAACAATATTAAAGGACTTATATACAAGTCTACAGGCATTGTACTCAGATGGTGCCTGCTGGGTGCCCAACCCACAGAGCAGTTGTCTGTGGTTTCTCCACGTGGGAAGAGACAGCTCAGTCAAGTGCGTCAAGACTGGGGTGTCCATCTTTGCACCTGCCCTCTAAGAGACAGCAGGTCTCCGAGGACCCCTTGGGGACAGTTCTTGCAGGAATCTGGGGCAAGAGTCCTAGGTTCGCCTAGGTCCAGGTCTTACCAGCAGGCTAGTATAACAAATTTCATTAAAATTCTGTGTGCATACTTTAAAAATTATCAAAAATGATTTAATTATATTGAATACTTTTCAAAAAATCTTGTTGTAGACTTTTAATAGAACTTTAAAAGTTACTTTTTGTTCATATCTATTCACTCCTCAAATATATTTAAATCACATTAATGTACTTTATGTTCTTATAATTCTTTTTCCCTGCCTATGTTAAGTTTTTAAAAGACATGATTATTTTAAGCATTTATTGCTAAAAGTCAGGCTTCTAAATACTGTAAAATCAATTTTCTGATCCTTGGAAAATTTTCCAGTATAGCACTTATGTGACTTGATTTTAAAAAACATCACAGATTATGTATTCAATGAATTAAGAAAATAGAAATCAAAATATACATTCTGATTAGCAAACTCAACTAAGAATAAAAGAGAGACAGACTCATAGATGGAGACCAGATGAGAGCTGGTGGGGATGTGGCTTAGAGAATGGAGGGATTGAGCAAAAAAGAAAAAGAACTCATGGACATGGACAACGGTGTGGTGATTGCTGGGGGGAGGGGGTTATAAGGGGACTAAATGGTAATGGAAAAAAGTACAATAAAGATTAAACTTTAAAAAAAATATACATTCTGCTTAGAGTTGAACCTCAGATTCCTAGAAATGGGCAAGTTGAAGAGAAAAAATAATGAAAACTTACACTTCTGAGAGAATTAGCTTATTTCTATTGTTTATTTTAATTATTGGCAATTCCTTTGGCATTATCTTAGTTTTCACTTCTCTAGGGAAGGTGGGAAATAAATAATCACATTTATACTAAGCTGCTTGTACTTCAGAAGACTGATTGTCAGTTCACCTTTTAGAATTGAGACTGGTTATAGCAAAATAATAGGCTCTAACAGGCAAAATCCCTCGCTTGTATAGAAATGGGGGTAACTACAAATGACCCTCTTCTTTTCTTTATTCACAGGCAGCTTAACCCCTTGTCTCTACAAGTTTCCTGACCACACCCTGAGCCACGGCTTTCCTGCCATGCATCAGCCCCTCCTGGCAGAGGACCCCACAGCTGCTGATTTCAAGCAGGAGCTCAGGCGGAAAAGTAAATTGGTTGAGGAGCCCATAGACATGGATTCTCCAGAAATTCGAGAGCTTGAAAAGTTTGCCAATGAATTTAAAGTGAGAAGAATCAAGTTAGGTATGTGCTTTTTAAGAGCAATGTGCCACACTACTCGGTCTGCAGGTCCTTACTGTATTACTGTTCAATCTCTTTTATTCTGCTCAGAAGCCCACGACAGTTCTCAGTCTACACGTCTACCGTGGATCTAAGTTTGTCCAAGTGTGACACTCCTACACAAACCTCTATTTCCTTGTAAATTTTTCATACCCTCAATACATAGATGTTTAAGTTAATGGCACTCATTTTCAACTTAACCACCTCAAAATTAGTTTCAAAGTGCCTCGTTTTCTCCATATTTTATTTGAACTTTTGAATAGATGATACATTCATATTATTTAAAGATATAAAAGAATATAAATAAAGTATATTCCTTCTGCTTTGTCTTTCTTACTATTCAATGTTGTTAGTTTCTTGTGTCACCTTTTACAGATATTATCACATATAAGCAGATACATATACTTCTTCATGCAGATTTTTTTAAAAAGTAACTATGTTGAGGAGCTTTCCATATCAATTTTTAGAAAGCTTTTTAAAAATGGATCTCTTATATTCCATTTTACAATTTATTTAACCAATCCCCTACTGATGATAAATTTATGTGGTCTCCAATATTATTTTGTTAAAAACAGCGTTACAATAATAAACTTCATAAATGTCATTTTGTACCTATGCAAATGTATGTGTAGGAAAACTGTTAAAAGCAAAATTGTTTCATCAGAGTGTGCATACTTATAATTTTGATAGATGCCAAATGTGTCCGTGTGTACATTGTACCAAATTTTGCTGCCATTAGAATGCCTCTTCTGCCACTGATCAGAAACAATCTCCATTGAGGTGGGAGTTTTTTTGCTGGTTGTTGATTTGTTTGCTTGTTTGTTTGTTTTTGTTTTACTCCTTAAGAACATCTCCTGAGCACTTAGAACAGTGACTGACAAATAGAACAAACAGTTGTTGAGAAAAAAATACGCACTTAATCTTTTGTATCTTTGCAAATGAAACAGGTCAAAGTCATATCTCACGGTAGTTGCATATTGAATTTCTCATCTGAGTGAAGATTTGAGTGTTATGTCAGGTGTTGGGCAGTCACCTGTAATTTCATTTCTGTGGATTTTGTGTTCATAGCCTTTGTTCACTTTCCACTGAAAAGTGTTTCAACATAAAACAACTGCAACAACTAATCTTGATTTAAATTCATGAAGTAGTGAATTTTTTTAATGGATTGAAAATGATAGTTCAAACTTCTGTACTTGTGGAATGAATCATAAGTTATTTGGTAATAAAATTTATCGATTAGTATCATATCCAACAACGTTATGAATACAGGTATATAGCCGTAGGCCCTAAATTAATGTGTAGTTGCTATATGCAATGAACATAGCAGTAAGCAATTTATAACATTCATTTTCTGTTTGGTATTTATATTGCTGTGAATGTTTCTAATTTGATATTGATGGTACCTAGCAATTTGTACTGTAAAAATGTCTGGGACAATCAATGAGCACCTTGCCAGGAGATGGAAGCATTACCAAATGATGTAATAAATGTGCTTGGGTGTGTAAATAAAATGTTGGGTGATCAAAGTCTCATAATAAACATGGGAAACAAAGAAAGTAAGGATAAGTTTTAATTTTACTTGGTACCCTTCAACAATGTAGTTGATTTTTTCACTCTTACAGTTGAGATAAAAATATTTATGATATAGCATCATGTATGTTATGCATTATATTAAATATACTATAGACTTGAGCATATATCCTCAGATACTAATAATAACAAAGAGTACAAGAATTTTTAAGTATCTGATGATACATCTATACAATTTGACTAAATACTATGAATGGCAGAAGTTCTCATATGAATTATTTTGATTTGTAGAAAAAATAATTAACTAGAAGGAATATTTTTTGAAGTACTGGACAATTTTACACTGAATCTTACAAAATAATTCTAAATTGCCAACAAATATATGCTTAAAAGTGGTACTGAACAAAGAAAGAGACACAGATTTATGCAATACTGGACCAAAATGAATGCTTCTTGAAAGCTGAAGCTAATGGTCTTTACTGTCCTTCCACAGGATACACCCAAACAAATGTTGGGGAGGCCCTGGCAGCTGTGCATGGCTCTGAATTCAGTCAAACAACTATCTGCCGATTTGAAAACCTGCAGCTCAGCTTCAAAAATGCATGCAAACTGAAAGCAATATTATCCAAATGGCTGGAGGAAGCGGAGCAAGTGGGAGGTACTGAAGCTGTATCTCTGAAGGCTCTGTGATGTGTTAACCTAAAAACAGTGGCTTCTATTGCTGGGATTAACAATAAAGCGCGAGGTTTGGGGTTTAGTTTAATTTTTCTTCTTTAAGATAAAAAATAACTGTCTTGTTTCATCACATTGAAAGAAAAGAAAGCTAATGCAAGTTTAGAGATAAATTTACTGAGAAGGTAAATAGTGGAAGAATAAGTTGTATGAGAACAACTTTCTAAGACAGTGTGGCACAGGTGTGAAATGGTGAAATGAATTTTTAACACATTCAGATTTTCTTTGCCTCTGTAGTGATTGTACATGCAATCATTTTTATAATCTTGTACTAGTCTAACCAGAGCATTTGCACACAGTAGTCTTCCAAGTGACTAGCATAAGCAATTGCCAAATGAGCAATTTAATGTGATAGAATTTTCTACTCACACTAATATGTCAAGGCTGGATAAAGAGCAAGGTTTGGGAGCATTTAGAACAAGAGGGAACAAAAGCAGAGTAGCGATATAATTTATACACAATTGTCTTTGAAAAGTTAATATTTATTTCTATATTAACATTTTTAAAATTATTTTATTGTTCAATTACAATTGTCTGAATTTTTATATAGGGCTTGTAATATAAAAATGGCATCGGTTGCAAAAATTAAAACAAAAATGTATGGTGATTTTATTTTGCATTGCTTTATAAAGAACATTTGAAATCCAAATCCGAATTATTTTTTTAACCCTGCTCACTTTCTGTAATTGTCCCTCTTTTCCCCATTACAGCTTTATACAGTGAAAAAGTGGGAGTCAATGAGAGGAAGAGGAAACGCAGAACAACTATAAGGTATGCTTTGGAGACTAGATGCTACTAGATGTTAAATGTTACTAGAAGAAGAAAAGGATATTTTACAAACGGAAATCGGTTTTTAGCTCAATTAGGTGCAACATAACATATACATTTAAGGTGAATATAGTCAACTGAATAAAAATAAGGTATGTGTAAAAAGCATATTTTAATACCTTAATAGTGAAAAGCAGAGAGCTAGTAATTTTAAACAATTGTTGGAATAGTTTGTATTGTTTGATTCAAGAACACTTTTGCTCCACAAGTTTTGGATAAAATAGGATCTGAACAATTACTTCTAAAAATAGTGACTGTTTCTGCTGAAGTGTTAGATATAAGTCTTGCTCTGGCAATTTGATATTTGTGTTATTAAAAATAACAAAACTAGTAATCAGTATTTTAGTTATTTTCAAGTCAAAGGCAACTTCTTGCAATTTAAACCAGAAAGATTGTTGCTTGATCTTTTTGTAATGCCCGTGAGGCTCACAGAGAAAATGCTAACATATAGGTTTTGTTGTGGTTGGTTGGTTGTTCACTGAACATTTCATCTATTGCATGGTAAACAACTTCAATAATTTCTGGGGAACTTGTAGAAATGCCTAGCAAAGTGTTCCTTCCTTCTCAGGAAGTCAGTGCCCTCTTGTGGTGCAAAGTGGGATAAACATAGAAAGTCTGGGTTCCTTTCCTTTCTTCCTGTGACTCTGGTAATAAATGGTACCCTGAATAAGACAAGCATCTAAAAGTATGACAAGTCATACATCTATCTTTTTTGAAGAGCTTTGAAAGTGTTTTTCAGAGTTTTTAAGTTTTGTTTTCATGTAAATATTTAGGAAATTCAACCTAACTTAATTCTGATCTGCCAAAAACTTAATATCACCCTCTCTACTCTCACCTGCTGCCCCAACCCCATCTCCCAGTATCGCTGCAAAAGGGGCTCTGGAGAGACACTTTGGAGAGCAAAGTAAACCCTCCTCTCAAGAGATCATGAGGATGGCTGAAGAACTTAATCTCGAGAAAGAAGTAGTAAGAGTTTGGTTTTGCAACCGAAGGCAGAGAGAAAAACGGGTGAAAACAAGCTTGAATCAGAGCTTATTTACGATTCCCAAGGAAAATCTTGACTGTAGATAAAATTTCCTATTGTGTAATTGCAGGTTTTTCTACTGGTTATTCCTTTCTGTTCTCCAACAAAAATAGAAATTAGTTATTTGGTTGACTTCAAAAATTATTTTACATCAGTAACTTTTGCAGAAGCTTTTTTTCTACATTAAAAATTCAGCTTATTTTGATTTTTCTTTAAAATAATTCTCAGAAGCTGCATTGTACATTTAAACTGAAAGATACTAATAGGAATAAAACAGTAATTCTTGCCCTGATTGGTGTGGCTCATTGACCAGAGAAAATCCAATTAGATAATTCCTTAACCAATGTCTTGCTTACCATCAGCTTTAATAGTTTGTTTGAACTGCAGTTTTACACTAAGAGCCAGAGGTGCCTTATCACATTTAGGAATAAATCTTAATCAGAAGTGAAACCTCTGAAGCTTATACAGTTAAGGCATACTGCCCAAAGAAATGTTTCAATAGATTTGTAGCAACATTAATTTATGACCTTTTATTCTTCCTGGGCATTAACTTTTTTTGATGTTTAGGTGTAGAAAAGATGCTTTTTTTATGGGTCCTTGAGCCACTAACTGCTCTTCTGTAAACTGCGAGGGTACAGGGAAGATGTGTGCTTGTTTGCTGTTGTTTCTCCGGTGCCTCAGAAAACATTTGCTTATAGCAGGCATGCAATCTTTAATTTAATTGATTAATCATTTGTTCATCATTAAATGAAGGTAGGGGTGTGCTGTTAATAATGCCTACAAACTTGAAGAGTGACTGACTAAATTTAATAATGTAATTTATTTTTAAAATCTCATAACCACAAAATTATCTGGGGTCCTATCAAAAAAGACTATCATTTTTTGTTTAATTAGAATGATTTATTATTAATAAAGATTGATATATTACTCTTTTGAATTCAGGGAATTGTAGCTCAAGAAACTTATTTAATTTAGAAGAATGTACTTCCTTGAAACTTTCAAGTAGAAGCAAATTGTAATGTGATATCAATATCAAATAGTGACATATCTTGCATTTTGCATTTTGAGTGTAAACCTGCTGGCAATGTTTATCTGATTTCATATAACCATAATGGGAACAATTAAACCAAATTGTATTATTGATTTGGAATGCTTACTTAATAAATTATACTTACCAGTCTCTTGCTTTTTGTGATATTGATAAAGACCAAGTATTACACAGGTCACAGTCTATGTAGATCACACATGTCTGACCCACAATCAGCATCAATTACATGACTAGAAACTTTGGTATATCAGCAACAAACGTGATATTGATAAAGACCAAGTATTATACAGGTCACAGTCTATGTAGATCACACATGTCTGACCCACAATCAGCATCAATTACATGACTAGAAACTTTGGTATATCAGCAACAACAAAAAGTTTTCAGTAGCCTGATCATTTATGCTTCAGTACAGGAGGTATTAAGGCAAGATAAATATAAAGACTTTTCTTATTCAAGAGCAAATTTCAAATTATTCAGCTATGTAGATGTTTAAATTCCATCTCTGGATAGATCCCCTGCTGAAAACATAAAGTGGTGAAGGGATTCTTTAATTTGCAAAAGGCAGTGTGGGATGTACATATACACATGCACTATAAAAATACATATATATCATGCACAGCTTTGGAACTTGAAAATAGAAGCAAAATGTAATGCAATATAAATCTAGGATAGTGGCTTTTTGCACTTTCAGTATAAATCTGCTGGGAATGTTTAATCTGACTTCACATAACACAAGCATGTACAAAGGCTTAGATAATCATCACATGTGTATGTTTACTTCATATTATCAGATTCACTGATAAGGTCATTCTTTTCAAGTTTAGATCCAACTGGCATTGGGAACTAATTTTTGTCCCTAAAAGGAATTATTCTAAATCAATACTTACTTAATATTTAAACAGCAATTCTTCAGTCACAAGTTAGTTGTAAATGCACTGGTATTTACTATTAACTCATTTGTATTATTAAGTTTTGAGACTATTACTTTCTAACTATATTGAGAAATCTTACTATTTATCTTTTTAAAAAATAGAGAATTATGTTTAGAATCCTAAACAGCAATTAAATGACAAATCTGTAACTTCCTGTGCAGTACCTGTGTTCATTTTTTCAAGAATGTCAAAAGCTGACTTTAGTCATACAGCCTTTTGATCTGATGTTTTCGTGAGCTATTTCTGTATAAATCGAGAATTCAGTAGAGTAGGTCATTAAAATGGAAAGACCTATTTGTTCCTTATGCTGATTGATACATTGTTTTACCTGGTAGAAGTGGTTGACAAACTCAGAATTTACTTTTCCATCTCTAATGGTGGAAGAATTTCTCGAGTTAAGTATTTTCAGTGATTGGGGGTAGGAGTGTGTTCAGGCTTTCAAGTTCTTGGAAGGATGGTGGTAGTGGTGGTGGGGGCGGGTGTGTGGTATTCCAGCAGTAGGGTACCTGGAATCGGACTTCACAATCCTCACGCATCTTCTAAGGCAAATTTGATCCAATTGACTCTTGAAGGAATTAAGGTTAGAAGTATAGATTAAATCCCTTTGTGGGACTCAGCTTCTACAGAAAAGAAACTGGAAAGCTGATATGTTTTCCTATAGCTACAAATACATATTCATGCAGAGTAATGGCATCATAGAAGTCCTCATAGATCTCTTTTCAGACCTGGACACACACTATTTTACTGGGGAGAGTCTGAAATAGGAGTATGTACTTAAATAGGCCCACAGGGATCTGGCTAGAAGTGTGGCTTCTGGGCTGGTAAGGAATGTGCATGTGGAAAAGGTGAGAGTGCAGGCTCCCCCTAAAAGCATTCAAATGCAAGTAAAATACACATGTCACTGTGCATGTCAAATAAGATGAAGCCTACTGGCTGCCAGATTCCCCTTTTAACCTATAGGGTCACAATTTTGAGCCCCTTGCCACCAGGCCTTGCCATAACCAGGCACTCCCTTCAGGGCACTGTTCTACATAACACACACAATTATCTGACAGATGGTCCGTCATTTTATGTTTTCTAAGATTAAGTGCTATCATTAGTATTGATACCTGTGTACCATATTCTACTTCTTTGATACTATGAAATCTCCACCCATTAATTTTACACCAGGTAACCAAATGCAACACTGGGCTGCATTGTTTTCAGTAACAAAAACTGCTACACTGTTCTGCTATTGTTAACCTGCTGTCTGAACAGAGTTGTTAAAAGAAACTCTATTGCCAAAGATGGGAGGGAAGTTAGGGAATATTTCTTTAAAAGTCAGTATTTTCATCAATATCAATCATTAAGAATCCTTGTTTCCTAATCTTTAGGGACCAAAGAAAGTTTTATTTTTAGTGAAGGATATTGTAACATTACAAATTTATAGTGATTGTGAAAAGTTCCACCGAACATTTTATAAATGTAGACAAATCAGAATGAGTCTACTTTCTTTTTTGGGTTCCCAAAGTCTTCTGTGGCATCGATGTTTGACTGAAATGAAATCACTAAAATTCACCTGTTTAAAAAATACATTTTAAAATGTTTATCCCCTGAATGTTTCTAGGAAGGAATTATAAGATCAATTTCATTTAATTTCATTTTTAAAAATCACCAGATATACATAAAAATTTTAACTTAGCAGAAGCCAAAATATAGTAAAAGAGATATATAAAAGCATAATAGCAATAAATCTTTATTGAGATTTTTTTAACAAAATAATTTTTAAAAGCAAAAGCCCCCATATGTAAACAAGAAAGTAAATAAAGTTAGTTGGCATTACTATGTTCATCCAAGAATCAAAAGAGTTCTGGGTAATTCTATAATCCAGTCAGATCTTTTGACCAATTAATGTGCAGGGTAATGGTATTTAATACTACTATATAATGGAACCATATCTTTGAACATTACAAAATGGATTATAAACTATATTGTTTAGCTTTTCATTCTTTTCCCCCAATCCATATGACACATGTATGTTAGTTCTGAAATGTATTCATATCGTCAGTATTAACGCAAAATGTCCATCATCCCAAATTAATCAGGTTACATCTACATAATCTCCTCCAGGGTTTTTATGGTGGAATGTGCTAGAATCCATACATTACAACACCATTTTTCAAAGCTAAACTAATTCTAAATTCTATCTCTATAATCTGTTACTTCATTTCTTCTCATTTTCAATATATACATTAAATACCAAAGCAATTTTACCTTTAAAAATACTGCTATCATGTTAACACACACTTAGGCAATAATTCCTTATAAAGTTTTAGTTTATTTACTAGGAAAAAAGTGCTAATGTTTATTTTATAATTTAGTTAGAGTACTGCCATAGCACTGTTACTTATTTGAAAATGATGGCTTCAATTTAGAGGGTTCAATGTAGCTATTAATAAAGTTCAAAATTAAGTAGAGATTAAATAATTCACACTGAAAAAAATCTTACTTCTTTGGAAGAAAGAATATATCACTTTATTACTACAAAATATTATTAATTCGGAATCTGTTTTTGCTAATACATTCAATTCACTTTTATAAGCTTTATAAAGACAGCCTGAAAAATTTTTGTAAGAGGCCCAATTTTAGTTTAAAATGTAATTCTTTTCTGTCAGTTACAATAATTTAAAGATGTGCACAGTATGCTTGTGCTATTTAAGGCAGGTGCCAAGCACATTTTCAAAGGTAATAAACTTATCAACTAGAATGTCCTCCCAAGGGGAAAAGACAGAAAACAAAAGCTCATGAACAGTTTTTGTTTAAGACAGATGTTTAAATAGCACTCTTCTTTCAGATCATCTAAAAATAATTTGGCAGCTAAATTGCCTATGGTCGTAACACATATCGCTTACAAAGGACAAGCACCAGATACAGAATTAATGATAATACTTTTAATATTTTTACAGGAATCTTTAAGTTGATGCCTAGTGGCATTTAACAAGATTTTTGTCTTCAGTGTAAAAAGATTTAGAACATAAACTACACTAAGTAATGCATATAATTTCTCTATGCATGCAGAAAAGTCATCAACCTTTTACACATCACCACTCCTAAATAGTTCTAATTAAAACGCAAAGAGTTCCCATTTTGCACCATTATCATTCTTTGGCTAAAGAGTCAAACAGCCATGGGTTAGGAAACAACTGTTCACTCATGGTCTTCACTTTTGCAAAATAAATATGTCTTGTAAGAGAAAAACGGCAATATGCCTGGTTTATAATTATAACTAAATAATTATAAATATGCAAAATATTACAGCTTTTTTGACTAATCTACTCCTAAAGCTTTGAGTTGTCGTTCAATCTCTTCGTCGGAGATTGTAGCTTTTGAAGTAGAGGCAGATGGTAAGCTTCGCGCAGCGGATGGAGCTTTGGCCATCTATATTAGAGAAAAAGACAAAAAAAGTGTGTGTCATTAAACATTTGGTCTGGGACACAAAGGATGTGCTACAAAGAGGTTTAATTTACTTTTCAGATATAAAAACATGCATCTAATAGGAAAGGACAACTTAAAACATTTAAGTGACAAAAGTGGTAGAAACTACTTCCAACTAAGAAGACATTCATACCTTTCCAGAGATTTCAATTCCGATTTCATCAAGAACTTGATTCACAATATCTTGGCTTTCTTCTTCATCATCAGAACCATCAAAGATGTCGTCCAGCGTGTCATTGACTTGGAAGGATGGAGAGGAAGAAAAGCAGTTACTTTCAAAAAGATTTCAGGGATTTCACGCTGTATTTACATTTTTAGAAGGCAGTCCAACTATATACTATACTATACTATACCAATTATATTATAGCAAACTTAGGTGAACTAACAAATTACAAAAGTCATTTTCAAATGTCAAAGAAGTTCATTAACGAATACATTTTTAAGGCACTAAGTCTGGAATAACACTTGTCTCAACACAAATTACCCTTAAATGAAACAAGTCTACTCTGATTTTTTTTAATTACATCTTTAATAAACAAGAACTGTATGATAGTCACAGCTACAGGATTAAAGTTTAAATATGATTCCACAAATCAAATCTGTTCAGCTGGTAGCTGTTAAACCGACTGTGAAAGAATATGTAAGAATCCAATATCCTATAAATATCTGGGAGACAATTTATTCTTTTTATACTTATGATTACATTTTTGACTTTTTAAAATTTTCACTTAAGATGTATGTAAAATATTCTAACAAAGTTTAATATTGTATTAAACTTGTCCAAAGAATGATGTTCAACTCAGCCCTGCAATGATTATTACTGTCATACCCTTTCCCCTGCCTCCCTCACCTTCCCTAAATATTAAGGAAAGCCTTCTGCATAGAAGGCATCCTGTCAGGAGCTGTGGGGAAGGAATTTCAGAAGGCCTGGGAATATGTCTCATTCATCATCAACACTAAGTGCCCAGCATGTGGTACAGATACAATTGACAGACAGAGAAAAATGAAGATTAGTGGTAGTGTACACTTAAGTAGAACAGAGAAAAAAAAAGAGACAACAAATTGTGAAAAATAAATAAATAGAAAATAAATAAATAAAGAGAAAAATAAATGATTATAAAAAGGGAAGAGATGATATTCAGCTGGGAGGAAGTAATGTGGCGTGGTCCTTGAAGGACAGAAAGGATATGACCAAAGAGCACAGAGGGAACACCATGAACAAAGACACGGCTGAAGACAACAGGGATGCATACAAGGAAGAGGAAGTTCTTCTACTGCGGTATAATTTAAGGTGCACGAAAGGAAAAAGGTTGTGAGGGATAATTAACCAGCTGGCCTATGATCGTTCTCCTGATCACCGGGGGACGCCCCCAAAGGAAAGGAGACAGGTAGCCTCATGCAATCTCCTCGTAAGCGTGCTGCTGACTGACTGTGCTCCTGGTAAACAGAAGCATATTTTCTAGTGAAGAGAGTTCTTGTCTATGGAATGCTCTTAGCAGGGTTCTGCTCTTAGCAGAATGTTTTAGCCACAAAGATTTTTCCCCCTAAAACTCGAATATAAACAAGTTTTAGAGCAACACTGCATAATATAAACTCTAATTTTAAAAAGACGTCCATTTAAACTTAAAATTTATTTTTGGATGGAAATACTAATGCTAACATACTTTATTTGGCTATAGAAAAAATAAATAACCACCAATAACTACTATTATTTCAGAATCATTTGCAAAGTACTAACACACAAGTAAGAACTGTGATAAATATGAGTTTTATGTATGCGCTTATTAATGCTCCTCACTATAGGTTAATGGAAAAGTTAATTCCTATGATAAGATCTGCTCACACCTATGCCATCATTGGAAACCAAATAAACATGTTAGATACTGTGATCATTATATAAATGACAATTCTCAGTCACTAAAAATGCACTGAAGATGTTTCAAAAAATTGCATTTTTCAAAGTAAAGATTAAAGGTAAAAACTAAACAGTTTTTGAAAAAAATACAGTATTATTAACTTCTAATAGCAAATAGATAACATGAAATAGAATACTAGAGCAATGGTAGTTTAGAAAGCTTGGTAATTTAATCAGATACCATTTATGCACTAAATGCTGTAAAATTAAAATTAAAATGCTAGCAGTGCTAAACTAGCATATCCCTACATAGTTGTAAAATGATTAGAAAATATCTTTGTAAAACAATCATGCCAATTTTGACTATCATGTAAGTAATAACTGAATGCTGACCAGGATGCTGTAAAGGGTCATTCATCACTGATGAAACAGAACTTGGTATAGTCTTTCTGAGAAAAATCTGGTAGTGTGAACCAAAGCCCTAATTAAGTTAGTGCTCTAAGGAGATTTAAGAAATTTAGGCAAAGATAAAATAGAAACATTTATAAAAAGATTATCGAATACATTACACATTTTAAAACAATCTTATTGACCACTTTAAGAATGTTTTAGTAAGTTAGGGTTGATGTTATTTGATATTGACGTTATACAATATTGAAGCCATTTTTTTAAAAAAGGCTTCAGAGAAGATTTAAGGTCATGAGCACATACTCACGTTACACTATTATGTTCTTTAAAAGGTAGATAAGGTTCAAAATAAAACACGTAATATGAACTAACTATAGTAAGATGGAAAAATATAGGAAGAAACACATTAACAGTAACAATATCTGAGTTCTGTGAAGACAGGTTTTTAAAAATATACTTTATACCTCTGTAGTCTCCATATTTCTACACAACATGCAATTAGCTTATATTCAAAAAAGAAAAGAAGAAAAGAAAACTAAGTATTAAATAATTTTGGGAGGAAAAAAAGAATGGAAGAACTCCATTATCTCTACCTCTAATACTAATAGTATGAAAGAATCAATGCAGTTCTGCAATTACCCAATTTATACCAGAAACTTATTTTATTCACAAGATGATTTTGGTCCACTAATCAATACAGTAGAACAGCTGGGGCCAGTATGGCATAGAAATATGGCATAACATATTTTATATTTTTTCTCCAGTTAAACATTAATAGAATTTTGAGCCATATACATTGACAATTTCTAAATACAAGAGTTACAATACAGGTGATTATTTAGAAGGGTACTGTATTATTTCTTTTTTCAATACTTGTGCTTTCATGGATGAGAATATGAGGTTGCCAGTAAATAGACTTAGCCAAATCAAACATGAGAAAACTGTAAATTTCATTACAAGTTATTAAACTTACTCATTTCTTCAGTCATTTCCATCTTCATGTTTTCCTTCTGGAAATTCTGCATCGTCTGTAATGTCTTTTGTGGGTCCATCTTCTTATTAACTGCCTGCATTGTCTTTAAAAATATGAAAATATCTAAGTGAGCTACACAATTATGAAAATTTTACTATGGATAACTCCTAAAAGAACACATCAAATAGACACAGGCTCTGAAAAAAATATACATTCTTCCATACTTAAACATAATAATATTAAGTATTCTAGAAAAAAAGTATCATTTGGAAACCATCTGCTTAACATCTGTATAATAAATACTAGTTTGAAAAAACCTTATCTGAACCATAGGCAGAAGATTACATAATAAAAAAACTATGTCAATAAAACAATCCATTGTTATTCAGATGGGAAAGCTCCATTTACCTATTATATGTTAAGTAGGTAATATCTAAATTAAAAATAATCTTAATTTGATTTTTATAAAATTCAAAAAATATTTTATTGTTTATGCTATTATAGTTGTCCCACTTTCCTCCCCTTTGCCCCCCTCGACCCAGTCTGTCCCCTGGTTCCATAATCAGTCATTAATTTAATATCTAAACTAAAAAGGAAACACTAGTATATATACTTAATCCATTAACGCATTTTAAACCATGGTTTAAAGAAAAAAACAAAACATTCAATTTTGCAAAAAATGTGAAAAGAATTCTTTTACATTTTATTTTATTTCACAACCCATTTATTAAAAGAGACGAATGCCATCTAGTATAGACAAAAATGTCATATATACATAAAAAGTATATATTATTATATATGTATTATACAGTTAGTTTAGTATTAAGACACTATACAACATAAAAATACCAGTTTCAAAATGTTAAGCATACAGTATTTTCTCAGACAATTTGTATGCAATGTTGCAGCCAAAGTAATCTTTAAGTAGGACACTACGTTCCCCTGTACCCCGCCAGTCCACCACACGTACCTAATAACTCTGCAATGGCTTCCTACTGCTCTTAGTATTAACAGCCAAATTTCGTAATTGACCTCTGAGAGCAAGTATCATTTGAACTGTGTTTAATAAGCCAGTCTCATTTTGCACCACTGCCCTCTAGTCACACTGATCTTTCATTTCCTTAAACACACCATGCTTTCTCCTGGCACTGGACTTTTGTGTATGCTCCCCCTGACCTGCAATGCTCCCCCATCTGCTTTTACTATCAACACTTCAGACTTCAGGTCATATGAGGGGGGATCCCCTCAAAAAACAAAATTATCTTCTGGAGAGTGGGCCCCTTGTAGTACAGGCTTCCTCCACTAGGTGAGTGTACTAGGAGCCCATTTGTATCAGTGTGCCAGCTGGCGTTGTTGTGAGAGGCTACATTTGGCTTCAATGAATTTTTTTTTAAGACTCTTTCAACGCATTTGCCCATTTCACGATGGGGGATTTACAACCACACCTGTCCACACTGTGCTGAGTGTTCAGCAGTTTTTGATCAAAAAATGGCATGATCCCCATGCCTTCCCCTCTGTATTCACTCGATCTTGCCACTATTGACTTTTTTTTGTTTGTTTCCCTGGATGAAAAAAGTCCTCAAAGGGAAATATTTTGCTGATGTGGAAGAGGTGAAACAAAAACAGCAGAAACACTAAAAGACATCAAAATGGATGAATTCAAACACTTTTTTGAGCAGTGGGGGAAAAGTCTCGATAGATATATTGTAACAAATGGAGAGTATTTTGAAGGTGACTGATGTTTAAATATGTAATAATAAATACACAATTTTTTAATAAGTAAATTCTACATTTCTTTGGGTCCCCCTCGTAATATCACTTTCTTAAAGAAGTAATTCCTGATACCCAGATTAAAATACATACCCCTGCTTAGATCCTACTTGGTATACATGAAATTTTATACTTACTGGTATATAATACTTTACTTGCAATTTACATTATTGTTGCAAATAATATTACTAGTAATAATGATAATTATAAGTGCTTTATAACATAACAATAATAAATAATATATAAGTATAGTAATATTTATAATACTACTACTACTAATGATGATAATGAGTGCTTAGTGCTCACTTGTGGACATGCACAGAGCACCAAAAATTTTAGTCACCCGACATATACCTTTTTGGCTGAGGTCAAACAAGACAACACCTTGCCTTTTTGTTTCAGCTCTCATACTGTAAACAAGTGTATTTTTACCCATTTATATATTGCAAATTTCTTGTGCCTTTATTAGTGATTTTGCTGTTTAAAATGGTCCCCAAGCATAGTACTAAAGTGTCATTTTTTGTTCCTAAGTACACAACAAGGCTGTGATGTGCTTATGGAGAAAATACACTGTTAGAAGAGCTTTGTTCAAGCATGAGTTAAAGTGCTGTTGCCATGAGTTCAATGTTAATAAATCAACAATTAAATATGGCTCCTTTCATCAGAAATATACAAAAAACAGATTTAGGTATACACTGGTTGACAAAAATGTTTTAACCAAAGGCTCACAGGAACCTAACCCTGTATTTTCCTTCAGAGCAATGACTTGGCATTCACTAATTCCCAACTTTGTAGAACATTAACTATTGCAAAAAATTAGAATCAACTATAAACACCATTTTTCCTAATAAGAATCTCATACTTTCTCTCCTCTGTAGCTTTCTTCCCTTTGCTCTTCATATAAATATTCACCCTACCTTATATTTAACACCTACTGATATTTTTAAGACCTAGGTCGGCAGTCATTCAGATAACTAATTCTACCCAAAGACCTGTGTGGTTCACTGAAGCTTAGCACAGACTGATGTACAGTGGGTAGTTTCCTTTTAAAACATACCTTAATACCACCTCCCAATGAACTGTAATTTCCAAGAGGAGAGTCTTTGTCTTTGTTCCTCACAGCACTCCATATGCATTAGGTAGCTCATTATTTATTTAAAAAAATCAAAAGGCTCAGAGTCCTTTAAAGTCTAGAGTAAAAACACCTTTAATATAAAGACTGTAAGTTAAAACATAAATCCCTATTAAAATTAATTGATAAATCCTTGTAACAGTATTCATGTGTCCCTCTCACACATATATGAAAATGAATCAAGAGGAAATGACTACTCCAAAGTAATCAAAACTTATAGCTTAATGAAATAAGAAGCCCACAAATCTGACAATTTAAGAGAAAAAGGAAATATCATTTTAAGTCAATTTGAAAAATTTAGAAGCTTCATGTAGCCATGGAACAATGGAAATGTCCTAAAACAAGAATTTTTTTTATTAAAACAAATCAATAAAAACCTAGAAATGATTATCTGGATTATCTAATATTACAACTCAATTTGCAAAAAAAATCACACAGATTCTATACTACATATATATCAGGAGGTGCTTTTAAAATTGATTTGAATGTTTATATTCAAATATCTTAGATTAAACTCTAAGTCTATGGATATAAAGGCTTCTACTCACCTTTGCTGTAGTAGACATTGCACCTGCCATCTTCATCTGGGAGTTCATCACTTTTGTTTGTGTGGACATAGAAGTGACTTTAGAACTCACAGCAAAAGTTCTTGTTTTCTGTTTCCGTAGTTGTACAAGCTGTTTGGCTAAAACTCTGCAAGCTTCTTTATTACCAATTTTGGCCATCTTTTTAATTTCTAATTCCTGAGACAGGAAATAAAAAGGGGAATAAAATCATTGAGGGGGAGGCTTCAAGATTTATTTCAAAAGAATAGAACAAATATAAATGGAGTAAGCCAGATAGGTTTGCAGTTGTTCATATGGAAAGTACAATAATTAATAATAATACAATAAACTGTTTCACATACTCACAACTGTAAACCTACCTTTGCCCATCCCTGTATAATATAGCCTTTCTCCCTGATCATGAAATGAACCAGAACAGAAAGACAGTCATCTGAGAGGGCAATTGATTCCACATGATTTCATGGGAAAGACAGAAACCAGTACCTTCATCCATAAGTACAAAGCTGTTTTACAAAACAGTCCTTACACAGAGCCCAAAAGAAAATGAAAAAACACTCAACCCAAAGTATGCAGGAAAAAATTAATAAATAAATAAATAAATAAATAAAGAGTTGGTGGGGCATAACAAAAATAAAAGAGCAGAGTGGTAGATTTATTTATTTTTAGAGAGAAGGGAAGGAAAGGAGAGAGAAATATCTATGTGTGGTCGCCTCTCACGTACTCCCCACTGGGGACCTGGCCTGCAACCTAGGCATGTGCCCTGACTGGGAATCGAACCAGTGACCATTTGATTCACAGGTCCACGCTCAGTCCACTGAGCTACACCAGCCAGGGCTCAGAGTGGTATATTTAAAGCTAATAATATAAACATACAAGTGAAAAGGTTCATCCAATATCTCATTAAAAGGCAGGTTATCAGATTAGATAAGAACCCAAATATATGCTGTCTCAAGAAACCAACTTTAATTTTAAAAAAAGCTAAGTAAAAGAATAGTAAAACATATTCTATATAAATACTTATTAAAATCTGGAAACCTGGAGTGGCTACATTAACATCAGATAAAACAAATCTTGAGAATAAGGAATATTACCAGAAATAAAAAGGGGCATTTCATAATAATGGAATCAATACATAAAGATGTCCAAACAGCCCTAAATGTCCATGCACCTAATAACAATGCTTAAAAAATATATGAAGTACAACAGAAAGAAGTGAAAGGAGAAGCAGACAAATTATACAATTAGCATGAAGGATATTAACAACTCCTCTCAAGTATATTGCTGTAACTGTTAGAACAAATGGATAGAAAATCTGTAATGACACAGAAGATTTACAAAAAACACTATTACCAACTTGATCTAACCAACATTTATAGAAAACTCCTTCAACAACAGAATACTCATTTACAATCATGTACTGAAAAAAATCACCAAAATATGCCTTATTGTTCTTCAGACAATAAGGGACAATAAATTTAAGAAGGTTGAAAAAGGTCAAAGTACATTCTTTAATCACATTAAACTAGAATCAGGAAAATATGAAAGGAAAATCACAAATGAGCAGAACTTGACATGTTTCAAAATAAGTCATAGATTAAAGAAAAAAATCACAGGGGAAATAAAACAATATTTTGAACATAATAAAATGAAAATGCCACATATCAAAATGCATGGGTTAAAAGAGTTCTTAAAGATAAATTTATAGCATTAAAAGTTATATTCAAAAAGGTGACGGTATTAAGAACTACTACTTGTAGTTACAAAATAGTCACAAGGATGTAAAGTACAGAACAGGAAATATAGTTAATAATACTGCAATGGCTATATGTGGTGCCCGGTGTATACTAAAATTATCACTCAGTAAGTTATCTAAATGTCTAGCCTCTATGCTTTACCTGTGAAACTAATATAATATTGAATTTCAACTGTAATTCAAAAATAAAAAAATGATTCAAGCAAAATAATGGTAAAGGAAAAAAAGGTTATATCAAAAAATGTCAAAAGCTTCAAAATTGAAAAGTGAAAAAGGGAAAACAGAACACAAAGTAAACAAAAGAAATAATATAAATGAAATCCAGAAACTAGAAAAAAGTGCAGAAAATTAATGAAATAAAAAGCAAGGTTTTTGTTTTTTCTTTTTGCAAAAATTGATCAAACTGATATACCATTAGCCAGACAGATGAGGGATAACAACTAAGACTGACAGAAAGAACAAGCAAGTTACAAATACTGGGAATGGAAAATGGGGCACCATTTCATATCCTAAGGATGTTGAAAGACAGTAAGAGTATTATGAACAACAGTAGGTCATCACATTGTAAAATTCACAGTGGACAAATTACTTGAGAGACACAAACTACCAAAGCTCAGTCAAAAAGACATGTAACCTGATCTATAGCTTTTTTAAAAAATAAGCTTGTAGTTTAAAACCTACCCACAAACAAAACTTCACTCCCAATGTGTTTGCTAATGAATCCTACCAAATATTTAAAGAAGAATACACAAACCCTTCTAGTAAAGGAGAGGGTGAGGGACACTTGCCAACTCCTGCTTTAAGATTAGCATTACTCTGATGTCAAAACTAAATAAAAACACTACACAAAAATACAACCACAAATAAGTATGTTTCATGAATACACACGCAAATATTCTTGACAAAATTTTGGCAAATTGAAGCTAACATTATTTTTTTAAAAAAATAATTACCAATTACATTATTACCAATAACATTTATGCCAAGAGCAGAAGCTTGATTCAACTTAGGAAAATCGATCAAAGTAATTCACTACATCAACACATTAAAGAAAAACTACATGATAATTATCTCAACAAAACGTAAAAAAAAAAAAAGCATTTGACAAAATTCATTCCTGATAAAAAGTCTCAGCAAACTAGATAGAATGGAACTTCCCTTCCTCAACCTGAGAAACAGCATCCACAAAACTCCTACAGTTTTAATGTCACACTTTATGGTAAAAAAACTGAATGTAACCCTCTAAGTAAAATATGAGGATATATGCTATAATCACTTCTATTTAACACTGAAAGTTTTGGCCAGTGTAATAAGGTATGAAAAAAAAGGCATCAAGATTGGAACAAAAGATGAAAGGTGTAATTTATTCATGGATGACATAATTGTCTCTGTAGAAATCTAATAGAATCTATAAAAAGGCTACTACCAATAAGTGAGTTTAGGAAGGCTACAGGATTTCAGATCAATACACAACACAATTAATGTATTTCTTTCTATATACCAGCAATTAAAATCAGAAACTGATTTTGTTTTAAAAATATCTAGCATTAGAAATATGAAATAGTTAGGGATAAACCTGACAAAAAAAGTATAGAGCCTACATGGTTATTAAGTACAAACACTCCTGAGAAAATTTAAAGATCTAAATAAATGGAGAGATATACCATGTTCATGGAGTATAAGACTCAATATTGGCTCTGGCTGGTGTGGCTCAGTGGACTGAGTGCCAGCCTGTGAACCACAGGGTCACTGGTTCAATTCCCAGTCTGGGCACATGCCTGGGTTGCATGCAGGCCAGGACCCCATTTGGGGGTGCATGAGAGACAACCACACACTGATGTTTCTCTCCCTCTCTTTCTCCTTTCCTTCCCCTCTCTAAAAATAAATAAATAAAATATTTTTTTAAAAAAGACTTACTATAAAGCTATACTATTAAAAAATGTAATACTGTCTTAAGAATAGTCATATAGATTAATGGAATAGCACAGAGCCCAGGATGAGGCTCACATGCATTTGGATAACTGATATTCTATAAAGATGACAAGGTATTTGAAAAGGGAAGGCTGTCAGCAACAAATGTAGGAACAACTGAATTTTCATATGCAGAAGTGAACCTCTATTCTCACCTGACAACATAGTGATTTAATTCAACATGGTGCACAGTTCTAAATGTAAGAACTACACTATAATACTCCCAGAGGGAAACATAAGAGAAAATACTGTGACTTTGGGCTAAGCAAAAATTTCTTAGACAGGGCACTAAAAGTACTAATCACAGAATAATAATAAATTGTACTTGATAAAAATAAAACTCTGTGCTCCTCAAAAGACACCATTAGGTAAATATATGGCAAGGACAAGAACTGGGGAGAATATCTGCAAAATATATATTTAATAAAGCATTTGTATCCAGAATATAGAAGTAATTCTTACAACTAAATTAGAAAACAACTTGAAAAAAATTGGTAAAATTTTTCAAAAAATTTGGCAAAGAAGATATGTAAAACACAAACAGGCACATGAAAAGGTGCTGAACATCAATAGCAATTAGGAAAATGCAATTTAAAATGACAACTACTACACACCACTAGAGTGGCTAAAAGGAAAAAAAGATGGTTAACTCAACTCTTGGCCAGGATATGAAACAACTTTACTTTCTCATGTAGCTGATGGGAACAGAAAACATTACAGCCACTTGCAAAGCTGTTAAGCATTCTTATACAATTAAATACGTATACATTTACTCTATGACCCAGGAATCCCATTCCTAGGAATATACCCAAGAAAAATGAAAACGTATGTTCACACACAGACTTCAATTGAATATTTATAGGAACGTTATTCAAAATAGCCACACTCTAGAAATAACCCAAATGTCCATTGGCTAGTGAATGGATAAACAAATCGTGGAATATCCACACAATAGAATAACATTCATCAATGAAAAGGAATTAATCCCAATAAATGTAACAACACTGATTAATCTCAAAATAGTTATGAGTGAAAGAAGCTGTATGAAAAAAGGAGTTCATATTATGTACAATTCCATTTACATAAAATTCTAGAAAATGTAAACTAATCTGCAGTAACAGATCAGTGTTTGCCTGACTGAAGAGGAGGCAGAAAGGGAGGGATGAACAGGAGGGACTGCAGAGGGAGTAAGGAAACTTAGGGGTGAAGGGTATGTTCATTACCTTGATTGCAGTATGGTTTCACTAGTTAACACATATGTGAAAATGTATCAAATTGTTGGCTTTAAATATGTACAGTCCATTCCATGTCAATTACACCACAATCATCCTGTGTATTAAAGTATCTTAAGCAATATATATTTTAAAACATACAGTCTATTTTTAAGAGTACATGCATTAACACAGACAAAATGATGGTTAAAATGGAAAGTTAAAATAGAAAGACACCTACGAATTATTTTCTTGTAACCCTCTCTTGTTTTTGAGGATTGCATTATCTTTGTTATTAACTGAGAATAATTTGGCCGTTTTGAGCAGTATTTCTTCCTAAGCATTCATGACTTTTACAGACTGAAGAATAATTTGATTTTATAATTAGGAGAATACATAGAATCCTGATAAAAGTCAGCAGAATGACACAATAAACAAAGGTAAGCAGAAACTGCAGAACGGCGTTAAATGCCATTTCTTTGTAAAACAAATTACTTACCACCTGCCATGTGTCTTCTTCCCCTTTAGCTAATTATTCCAACACTAATTTCCAAATTTGTTTGAAAAGTTAAACTGAACTTTAATGTTCTACTTACCAGCTGTTTTTCTTGTTTCTCTAAAGCTGCTCGATCTCTGCTTATAGCCCTCTGTGTACCTCGTAATTCCCGATTCTGTTCCTTTATTACATCTAAGACAAAGCACAAAAGAAACCTAAATATATGGGTTGTAAAGTTTTCCTTAATACCATTTAAAATACTGGATTCAGAGATGTCAATAAAAAATAAACCTTGATTTATTGGACGTTAAAATTTTTTCAATTTAATATACAATACTAAAAATCAGTAAAATAGTCAAACTTCAATTATAAATATTGATTATATACAAAAGTCAGTGCACGTGTGCTCTAGTCTGAGGCTTAGCCAAAAGCACATATAAATCACAATAAAACATTCCCTTGGAGAACTGATTAGTATACAATGTTTTATATGGCACATATATATGTCACACACACACATACATCCTTTTTATCTTTCCTTACTCCACTATTATATGGGAAAAGAAATAAGGTCATTTGTTTATTAAATCTTTTTTCTACACTAAGTCATCGTAACAGTGAAGCAGCAGATCTTCCAGTGAATCCCACCTCTGCCACTTGATCATATGTTGGAAAAGTTAGTTAACACTCTCAATCTCAGGTTTCTCATGAAATAGGATTGTTGTTAAGGAGCAAATAACACACACAATGTCCTGAAATACTGTAAGTGTCCCTCAATGTCTAATTTATCTCGATTCATCTGGATGCATCAGTCTTACCTTTTGAAGAATTAAACTATTAGTCTAGGCCTGATGGGCAATAATCGGGGTTAGCTGTTACTGAACAGTGATTTCTTCAAAGGCTCACAGATAAGGATGGTAATTCTTAACAAAACTGATCTGTCATTGTCAGGCATCTTTTAAGTGTTTTACATATATTATAATATATAATGTTCACAATAATGCTAGAAGTTGATTTTTCTATTATTTTATATATAACAAAATTAAGTATTAGGAAGTTTATTTAAATAACTTGCCCAAGGTCACAAGGGAATAAGTGCCATGACAGATTTGAACCTAAGTGTTCTGTCTCTAGAATCAATTATCTTAATCACTTCACTAGAATAGTTTTTTAGTCAAGAGGTAGATTTTAAAAAAACAACCAACAGAAAGAATAGTCTCATCACCAAATGGTGCTGGGGCAACTGGATAAGAAAGAATGAAACTGGACCCCTGATACATACCATACATGAAAATTAACTCAAAGATTAATGTCCCAATTATAAGAGCTACAATCATTAAGGTCTTAGAAGAATACTCAGGAGTTAATCTGTATGATCTGGAATTTGGCACTGGGTTCCTAAATATGACACTAAAAGCATAAGCAACAAAATAAATAAATAAATAAATAAGACTTTATGAAAATTAAAAACTGCATCAAAGGACATTATCAAGTGTAAAGACAACCTATAGAATGGGACAAAATATATGCATGTTATATACGAGTATATGGTAAGAATCTATTATCCAGAATATAAAAAAATTCCAAAAACTCAAAAACAAAAGACAAATAGCCCCATTAAAACTGGGTGAAGTATTTGAACAGACATTTCTCTGAAAATAAAGAAACAGCCAATAAACACACGAAAAAACGCCTAATATCATTAGTCATTAGGAAAATGAAATACTGGTTCACATCTACCAGAATGTCTGTAACAAAAACAAAAAAGGAAAATAACAAATATTGATAGAGATGGTACCCCTGTACATTGCTTATAGGAATGTAAAATATTTCAGCCCCTGTGGATAATGGTTTGATGGTTCCTCAAAAAGTTAAAACACAAAATTATTATATGACCCAATAATTTCACTCCTAAGTATTTACCCAAAAGTTGAAATAAGTACTTAAACAAATACTTCTACACAAATGTTCATAGCAGCACTATCCACAATATCCAAAAAGTGGAAACAGCCCAAATGTCCATGAACAGGCAAATGAATGAACAAACTGTGGTAGGTATATAAGTATAATGGAATATTATTCAGTTATACAAAGACATAGAGTACTGAAACTACTATAACATAAACCTCAAAAATGTGATGCTAAATGGAAAAGCCAGATACAAATGGTCACATTTTATGCTTACACCCATGTAAAATATTCAGAATAGATAAATCCATAAAGACAGAAAAACAAGAGATTAGTAGTTAGTTGCTAGTTGTTGGGGTACAGGAGTTAACTAGAGGTAATGGTTACACACAACTGTGACTGTACTAAATACCACTGACCACTTTTAAATGGTTAATATTCTGTGAATTTCACCTTAGCTAAAATAACAATAAAGCCAGCATCCATTATTCTTATTAATGATGGAGCATCACAATTTATGAAGCACTACATATTTCTGTGTATAATATACCTTTCCTCAGAATAAAAATCACTAATTATACTGAGTAACAGGCACAATATTAAATGCTTCACAAACGCAAAAGGTAGGTAGGTACTACTATGACACTCCTTTCAGAGGAGGAAATTGGTATTTGCTGAGATAATCTGCCTGAGGGAGAAAAAGTGCTAGGATTCATACACAAGGGGTCTGATTCCATGGCCTCTCATTTGAACTACTATGTTATGCTGTGGGGAAGCTTTTTGGACAAACTAGAAATAAAGTTATCAGAGACATAATCCTAATAAATATAGGCCCATATCAATAAAAATATACAGTATTTCATACTGAATAAAAACATTCAAGTCATCATATATTCTGAATAAAAGTTAAAATAAGATGCCAGAACTCCTATGTTCTACATACAAGGCATCCATTTCCCCTTCTTTGCTTACTGTTTTTCAGTGAAGTTATATTGGTGAATATCTCATGCTCAGGATTGACAAAACATTATCTGTGCTCCTCATATACAGAAATATAAAACTATGCCATATCTTTAGGGGAGACGAAGAGGGATAGAGATGAAGAGAAATACATCTCTTCCCTCAGCCACTTCCTTCTGGATGGGAAACACAATTCATTTAACAAAAAAGAGGGGCATGTATCTGTAGGCAAATGTTTTTGGGAACTGTTGATACTGAAAAAAAATTAAATAGATTTCTTTACTTCAAGGCTTCTAAAAATGCTTGACCTATGAATATGAATTGTCAATCCTTAAGGAGAATATATAATAGATTATTTCCCAAATTTATTAAGCCAAGGATCCCTTTCAAGAGATCTCTATCAACATTTCCTAATGTTCCATGGAGCACTGGTAAAAATCCTATTCTAAAATGACATGATTTATTAGTTTGCTAGTACTGCCATTAGAAACATCACAGACTGAGTGGCTTGAACAACAGAAAATTGTTTTGTCCATTCTGGAGGCTGGAAGGCTAAGATCAAAGTCTTGGCAGGTATGATTTCTCCTGAGGCCTCTCTCTTTGGCTTGTAGATAGTTGACTTCTTGCTGTCTCCTCACGTGGCCAATTCTCTGCCTGTGCCATCCCTGGTGTCTCTTCCTCTTATAAGAAAACCAATTCTATTGGATTAGGGCTCAGCCATATGACCTTATTTAATCTCAATTAACCTTTAAAAAGACCCTATCTCCAAAAAATAGTCACAAGGGATTAGGGCTTCAACAATTGATTTTGGGGAAGGGGTCACAATTCAGTTGATAACACACAATATCCTTCCTCTGACATTTTAGAGTGACACTAAACCAAACAGCAAAGAAAGCTCTCATTTCTCTATCTTTCAAAGAAATCATAAGCCTTTCCATCATCAATACGCAAACATTCCCATTTTTTTGGTACTTAGTTCCCTATCTTGTTAAAGTCAATGGATTGGTATGAAAACATTTACCACTTACTGTTTCAATAGAAAAACATGCTCTAAATTTAAAATTGTGAAATTACAAGTGAACTTTTGAAGGATAACCTGTTTGTGCTCTAAAAACTCCCTAGTTTTTAGTATAAGATGAAATGTTGAGATAGTGATGCTGGTCTTCCATAGTTATGCATACTAGGCTATACATGAAGCCACCATATTAGTATGTTAAATTGTGGCCAGATCATTAACACATATGCAAAGCAACTGCTAAAGCCTTGACTGCTCAGATCTAGAATGCAATCAGTATACACTTTTTTATTACTGGGGTGGTATAGTGAAAACAATATATATAGTTGGTCTGTTTCCTGAGTTCTTGGCACAGAGCTCCTAAAACCCTTGCAATTTCCTTAGTGACAGAAAAGTCTTTTCACTCAGGAAGGGGGACGCTTAGGATGGGCTGGTTACCAGAAGACGAAATACTTGATTAGAAGGTGGGAACTTCTAGCTCCACCCCTCAGGAGAGGGGTGCAGGTAGAGACTGGGTTATACAATATCTTGAACAAAGAGACTGCTAGAGTTTCTGGGTTGGTGATCAAATTCGCATACTGGAAAGGTGGCAGTCCCACAGGAAGGCATGGAAGCTCTGTGCCCCAGCCCCAATACCTTGCTTCCATTTGGCAGCTTGTTCCTAAGTTTTATCCTTATAATAAACTAGTAACAGTAAGTAAAGCACTTTTCTGAGTTGAGAGTTTGTCTAATGAATTATCAAATATGAGGGAGTTGTGGTGACATGTGAATTTATAGCCAGTTGGTCAGAAGTAATGGTGGCAACATGGGACTTGTGAGTGACATCTTGAGTGGGGGCAGTCTTGTGGGACTGAGCCCTTAACCTGTGGGGTCTGTGCTAACCCCAGATAGTTAAGTGTTAAAATGGAAATGAATTTTTTGAGACACACAGCATCAAGGAATCAGAGTGAAGAATAGATGTAGCCATCTTTGTTGAAAACCAAGAATTATGACATAAAATTTTAACAAAACATAATTTAATCAAATAGTTTGGCTTCCCCTTTCTTAGTTTTATGTAACTATGTATACCGTAACTGTCACTGTATATTAGAGAAAGAAAAATAAAGAAAATTAACTACTGCAAATTTCACAGCTTATTGTTAATAGAACCTATTAATATTTAAACAGTTCTAAGCTATAAACTGAGAGCATATAATGTTATATACTAAAATAGAATCATAATACTTAAAACATATTATGGTAAGTAGGAAAGGTAGTAAAATATTTTCCACATGAGATGATCAGTATATCCTATAAAACAAACAAATTACTCTTTAATTTTTAAAAAACAATTTCTAGGCTAAACCCGCATTTAATGATTTTGTTTTCTAGATAATAAAGAAGAAGTAATATGAGAAAGGTTCTAAGGCACTTTCCATGTTTTTAAAGCCAAGTTTATTTTCCATTATATTTATTTCTTAGTAGGTCTGATTTCTCCCCCAAATTACATCTAAGAGCAAGGAATACATGTATTTTATTTATTTATCTATTTGTATTCCCATCTTAATGCCAACTACTATCCCAATATATTAGTTAACAGTGATCTAAGGAAGTACAGACCTATATACTGAAATATAAAAGAATTTCCCTCACAGACATATTGGACATATTACTTTAAAATGTATGATGATATCTATTGGCTATCAAGAAAGATGGTTGATATCAACAACAGTAAAATCTGAACAATGATACATATCATTCTATAATGGAAAAACAGTGCATGGAAATAATCAGTTATTTCTCTTATAATTTTCTGCTTCCCTCTCTTTTCATTCTGAATCCAGACAACGACAGAAACATGTACAGGGAACTGCTGACATCTAGGAGAGATGGAGTGCTTGGTTCCTGTTCATCCTTTGCTTCCAGCTCCAGGTAGAGGAGCATCCCCTGAATTCTTACCCTCCTGCACTGCATCTACCTCGTGGATCTCTTGTGAAGCATTTCACAGTAGGTGGTAATAGAAAACTTTCAAACTAAAAATGTCAAAAAGGTACGTATTATATGCTTTCTCTATCACCATTTGGTGAGGCAAAAAGAATCTGGAGGCTCTCCCCACACCATTACCCTCCTGTCCTATACCCAGCACTACACTTAGAAAGGTCACCCAGGCCACTCTTGGCATTAAAAGCCTGTTTCAAGCCTTTACGTCTCTAAATACTGAACAAGGTTACATATGTGCACTAGAGTAATAAAATCACAGACTTAAATTTTGGACTTAAGAAGATATAGACAGAAAAGGTCATTGTGCCTTCTTTGGTTCTAAGTCAATAAGGTCTATCTGTTTACAAGAAAAAAAAGTCAAAAATTTAAAAATAAATCTAAAAGGGCTTCCCATGCAGTCTAGCTCACTGAAATTCTCTAGTGAGGTGTGAGGCCAAGTCCCAACTTGAATTAAAGTTGTCTTTCCAGACCCTGCTCATTTACATAAAATTTGCAATTTGAGGATTAAAGAAAAAAGTGATTATCAACTGTAATTACGGACATTCATTAATCAGTGAGGAATACTGTTCTAAGTGCCTGTCCTTTGAGAGGAGGGGCTGTCTCAAGCTTGCAGGGCCCTCCGGGACTACTGTCTCATGAGCACTGAGGCATGACACGCAGATCGCTCCTCTCAGCGGGATTCCAGCTGGTCTATTAGACAGCAGCATCCACTCTACCACGTACCGGGTTTTGTGCTTTACCATAAGGTCATGATGGACTTTGTAATCTAATACAGCACATTTTCTGCTTTTTTTCAAAAGGAACATTTATTACTTTTAAAATAGACTCTTAGGTTCTTAATGCTTTCTTGCCACATGCCTCTGGAGCAGGTGCTTTCTGGGCTGGAGCTTTCTGGCCCTTCCAAGCTTTTGGAGGAGCTACATTCTGGCCTGTGGCTTTCTGGGTGGGAACCTTCTAGGCTGGGGCTTTCTGGCCTGCACTGCCTGCAGCATCACCTTTCTTGCTGGAACTTTTGCAGTGGCTGCTGCAGCTGCACCTTTAGCAGCAAGTGCTTTTTTGGGAGAAGCTTTCAGAAAAGCTAGCCACCTTTTGAAGTTTCCTAACTTCAAGCTTGATTACTTGGTTCCTCATTTCCTTTGCCTTCCTGACTCTGTAACCATCAAAATCTGTCATCTTGCCTTTTTTTTCTTTCCTCTCTGGCTTCAATCTTCTTAGCCTATTTCATATTGATATCTGCCTTGTCAAACATACTTCTGGTGGGCACTGTGTGGGAACTTGAGGATGAAATCAGTGAGCTGCATGCATTTGAAAGGCAAAGCCTGTCACCTTGAGTGCACAGTCCACCAACCAGAGACCTGTTTTGATTGATAACATCTACAACCGTGCAGCTTCTAGGCATGGGGCCCAAAGGAGTTGCAGGCCAACCTCCGCCAAGCACCTGAACACCAGTGCTGCGTAAGGCCCGCTGGGCACCATTCAGTACCCCTGCCCAGGAGGTGATGGAGTTACAGGGCAGCCAGACCTGGAGCCCATGACAGCAATACTCAAGTTCACATTTTCTGCTTTTAAATGTATTTCTTTAGGAAAAAATCATGTTGACTTATATAGCTTTATTCCTGTCAATTATCTTGAATCTAACCATCACATGCATTGAGATAGGAGCACAAAATGTTTCCACATCCTGCTTTACCATCTCTGTTAACTGGTTTTGGGGATCTAGATCCCAAGAAGAGAGTAACCCTTTAGATTTCATCTACCAGCTCTACATCAGCTGTCATCCCTAGAAATAGTGGGCATTGTGGCCCTGTTATAATGGGATACTGGGTATTAGATAAACACTGACTATGACTATGAAAATAAGAGCCAGGAATGTGAGGTCAGCAAAAGCAGTCATAGCAAAGCTCACCAGTGAACAAGAAAGTAGAAAAGGGTCCTGCGTATGTAGGGATGTACAATCTTCTTGGGTGAATGAGGAAAAAAACTGCAAAAAATGCTACAAGCTCAAAGAGTAAGGAATAAGAAAGAAACATTAAAGGTCAGTACCTACAAAATGTTGGCTCTAGGAACCAAAGGAAAATGACAATGAGAAAGTGGGTGAGGAGGAATCAGAATTTGATATGCAAAGTAAATTTGTTTTTCAGGCTTCAGAAATAGTATATCAGAAATCAGGCAGGAATTACCTGCATCAGCTTAACTGATCAGTTTTGATACATGGTAAAGAAAAAAAAAAAAACTATGGAAAACAGAAGGGACAGTAGAAAATCACATCAACAGTTTCAAATATGGTCCAGGGAGCCCAGGATCCACTTAAGAACTAGGTTGAAGTTGCCTTTCTTGGAAGATACAGAATACTAAAGAAAAAATAGGAGAATCTAGCTCTAGGGTAACATAAAAGGAAGTAAAAAGGAATGTTTTCTTTTTCCTACCAGTAAACTTTCAAAAGTCACTCAAGCCCTGAGGAATTCACTGAAATGAATTTATTACTATTATTAAAATATCAGTTTTTTTGAAGAGCTGAAGGTGTTGAAATAGGCTACCTCTCAGCAGATCTTTAGGTCACATTTGATTCTCAAAGACACAGATTCTGGCACTATCATCAAGAATAACTTAAGTTCAGAAAACTGCCCAAGGTAATTTTTCATCTTAAATAAATAAGGGAATGGGAGGAAAGGCTCCTCTGAAAAAAGTCCCAGACACCTGGACTTGAAGGTAGGCAATCATAGCATGAAAAGAAATAGGAGTCTTAGGTGTCATGATAAGGATAGAGAAATACAGAAGGAAGTCACCTTCCTAGAAATATCCATTCTAAATGTATGGAGAATTTTGCTCAGAAAAATGCGAAGAAGACTGTATTGTGCTCCTGAATACCACATGCAATAATTAATAGTAATGATAGTACTTTAGTGTGCCAAGAATGTAGGAGCCAAGTGGAAAGTAAAATTTGAGTTTTTAAATATTCAGAAGAATAAGCACCAAGGGAACACACATCATCCTAGGACAGATCTGGGTACTCTAGGTAGCACCATAAGAATGCTGTGTTTTATCTGGAAGAAAGCAGATATGTTTCTGGAGGGAACTCAGTTTATATACATGGTATATTTTATTCCCTCTTGAGCTGTTGGATATGTGACCTCACAACTGACCTCTGGATAGATTTCGCCTGAGTCAAAACTCCACAGGTTCTGCATGCTGGACAACCAACATACATGTATAACACCCCAATGAAGCAAAGACTAAGAAGCTCTGTTCCTGTTTTTAGTAATGTCCCTCCAACTATTTCTAAACTTGTATTAAAGTTCAAGGTAGGTGGCAATATGGATGTAGGCTATAATAAGCTGTGGATACTGGAAACACTACTTTGGGTTAGTAAATACTATTGTTTTGCAATTTAGTCTCTACGTTATAAACTGCTGCACAGGTATTTTCATTATGCTGAAGACTCTGCAACCTTGCAAATATGGAATGTAGGAAAAATTTAGAATAAACATAATACATAATACAACTTTGGAAGATGACAAGGATCTACTTTGGTTCCATCAATGCAAATCAGGAAGATGTTTGAAAAAAGAAAAAGAAAAAAAAATAAACAGTAACGGATTTAACATAATTTGAGAAGAATTCCTACAGAAGGAAAAAACCTGAGATAGGTCAGGTTATCTAGAGGAAAAGAGAATTTTTTCCACAACAGCATCATAAGCAACAATGTCAGAGTGAGAAGTATGGTATATGCAGATGAATATGAGAACAGTGTTGTTGGACAGTAAAATGTCCAGAGACATGGTCAGATCAAAGAGAGCCATAAATGCCTTATTAAAAGCACCCACATGACCCTGTTGGTACCAGAGAGTTGATAAAGGAGTTCACACTGAGGAGTAACATGGGAAGATCTAGGTCTTAGGCATATCAATCACACAAGTAGCTTTGCAGATGAACAATTTAAGGGCTGTTTGGCTATAGCAAAGAAAAGCAGAAAGGTGACTGCAATATAGTGCAAGATAAATGGGATCTGAATGACAGCAAGGATTTGAAGGCATATAGAGGAAGATCATATGTGTCAAATATTTAAGAAGCAAAAGGAGTAGGATTTGGTAATTAAATGAAGGTAGAGGGCTTTGGGGGGGGCTCCGCCCTCAGACACCCCGGGCCATCCCCACGGCTGAGAATGAGTCTACCAAGACATGATCTGCTTGGGGAGGAAAGGTGTCCAATCTCTCAAAGGAGAAGGGCTAGGAGCCTGTTCCTCAAAGGGCTTTTATTGGGTTCATCCGCTCAGGATTACAGATAAAGCTCATTAATCATTGTCAGGTAGTAAGGATCAAACAATAGACAACAAAGAACTCTGAAGGCCTATTTTGAGTCATGGTCAGATAGCTAAAGAGCTGTAAAGCTTTGAGGAACAAACTCACTTCTTGCTTGGAGCCTAACATTTAATTGAGAGCATTCTAAACAAAGCAGGTTTCACAGGATTTTACATATTCTTTCTTAGGCCTAATTGCCCAGGGAACCCTCCCTTTCCGGCACAGGGATGCACCACCCTGCCATTGTTTCAGGATTAGGTGGAGAAAGGGAAGTAAGGCAGTCATTGTTTCAGGCTTAAGTGGAGCAAGGGAAGTGAGGCAGCCAAGAGATTAGGAGACTTCTCCCAGACAGAATGAAGACTCAGGCTTTGTCAAAGCCAAGGGGCGAGGGTCCTTTGCCCCCTTTTGCTCTACCACCCAAAGTCCTTCCTTTGGGGCCTCCCACGTGATTGTGCCTGTCTTAGGTCGCTCCCCGCTTGGGGAATATTACCCGTCATTGGCTAATCAACCAAGCATTGGAGGCCAGTTAGGGATGAAGGAGCAAAAGTGGCACTCCTGCCAGGGAGATAAGCTTCTGTCTCCTTGGTGGCTTATGGTCCAAGG
Source organism: Trachops cirrhosus (assembly GCA_028533065.1). Lineage (NCBI taxonomy): Eukaryota > Metazoa > Chordata > Mammalia > Chiroptera > Phyllostomidae > Trachops > Trachops cirrhosus. The sequence continues at coordinate 125,646,629 of CM052539.1, forward strand.
TCACTCCCTCAGCCTTAGCCTTGGCGGGGGTTATAACTTCTGAAACCAGGCAGGGCAGTTCCCAACAGAGGGCAAAATCAAGAACTCCCAAACACTGGAGGAGGAGAACCCAGGAAAGGAACCAACTTAAAGGATATGCTAATGAATTGTTTGAGATTTCTTTGATTTGACATCTGTTGGGACCTCAAGGTAGAAATACTTAACAAACTATTGGATGTACTGATCTGACTCTCAGAAAAATATTTCTAGAGATACAAATTTGGGATCCACCAAGATTTGGGTTATAAATAAAATAATAAGAGTTTGAATAAGATCATGCAGATAGAGAATGTACAATTTTGTCATGGAAGCTAAGAGAGTTTTAACATATTAACATAGGCCCAAGAGATGATCACCCACAAACAGGCATTGAGTCTGGCTATCTAGAAGTCACTGATGATCTTAGCAAAATCTCATTACATGAGATGTAAGCAAATTCCTGTAGAGTGGGGCATCTGAGAAATAAAGAGGCAGAGATAGGAGACATCACTACTTCTACAAGAGGTTGAGATGAAGAGCAAAAAGATTTAGGACAATATTGCCTAAGAAAAACTGGGTCAAGAGAGAGTAGGGAAAAGGAGAGTTGTTGCCAGTTCTACCACCATTAGATATTAAAGTTCTATTATGAATTCTGAGAGAAGAGAGTCTGGTTCACAAACTAAAGGTAACATGGTACCTACCAAAAGTTGAGAATTCTAAGTACTTAGGAAGAGCAAAATTAAACTGTGCCATAGGATTATCTAATAAAAAATAACAATGATAATATTAAAAAAGATTAGGCCCTGGCTCTGCCACTTAATAGTTGTGTGATCTTGGGCAAGTTACTTAGTCCTTTGCCTTTCAATTTCCTCATCTATAAAGTAGGGGTAACAACAGTACTTACAGGTGTTGTGAGAATTCTAATAAGATACTGCATACAAAAGACTTACTTGGTGCTGGCTTAGAGTAGAACCTCAAATTTGTCTTTATTTAGAATAACAGACAACAATTAAACAGTGAATAAAAAACTTCACTTTTTAAGAGGCATATTTAGTTGTGCATTTATGACAAGCCCTCACGGCATCCTGATTTACAGGTTTATAATTAGCTCCAATAAATAGGTCACCATTTGTCCACTTAAGGGAAAAAAAAACCCTGTAAACACTTTATCCATATATATATATATATATATATATATATATATATATATATATATATCTTATAAATCAGTAAAAGGAAAATCAAGGACTCAAATGTAATTTCAAATTCAAAAGAATCTTTCTTCTATGGCATTGAGGTACAGTTCTCATTAATTTCTATAACAAAGTATACAGTGCATAGACTTGTTCATCTGTGTCAAAAATGAATTAAACATAACTCTGAAGAGTAATAAGTGCAGTAATGTTGTCTCCCTTTTTAATTTACATGTGCAGTAGTCTTTAATGATACAGTATGCAACTGTTCCAGCCAATCCAAAGAGACAAAAAGATTCAATTATTCTCCAGATGTATAAACAGTTACATGCTTCCTTTATATATCAGAATTTCATTACTGCTGAAACAGATAAAAAGACAGCATACAGTAAAAGATATTATGATCAATAATCAACGAGTCCAAAGATCTGGGAGAAATGCATAAAATACATTAAAATTCACAATATATAGCCTCATTACTACTAAGAATGCTGTCACCTTTTAAACAAACAAAACAACTTCTTTTTAATAAAACAAGGAGTAAACACAGCATTAAAACTCTATCAAAATAACACAAGTACAGTTCTAGAATTAAGATGTCATTACATGATTTGAATTGACATGATAATTTAAGAAAACATCAAATATGTAGTTTGGTAGTTATAATCAATGTACATGGTGGCAAAATTTATATTCAGGAATTTCATATACAGAACTTTAATTCAGTAGCACAGTTCCTAGCAGAAGTCTTTAAGACTTTTCCCCCCACAAATAAAGTCTATTTAGCAAAAACATTATTTCTTGGATGAATTAACCCAACTGCAAATGAGTATACATTTAAACACCCTCATTGCATATCCTCATTGTCTTTATTTTTCAAACACAATAGTCACCAGATCTCCAAAAGCACCAGGAAGCACAACAATGAGAATATAGAACTGACATTTAAGTCTTTAAAAATATTTAATAGATATTAAACAATTAAAGCTAGGATGTTTGGCTGTTAATGTTAAATTTAAAAAAAATTAATTTGTAGCATCACAGTAAGAAAGATGCAATCCTTTTCCTCTGTTTAGTGAAATACTTTATATATATTTTTTAAGTTTTCTTGTTATATTTTTTCTCAAGTACAGTTGTCTCTATTCCCCCCCTCCATGGCCCCCAGCCCCACCCATCCCCACCTCCCATCCCACCCTCAATCCCACCAGCCTTTGGCTTTGTCCATGTGTCCTTTATGTAAGTTCCTTGACAACCCTTCCCCACTTTCCCCCATTATCCCCTTCCACCTCCCCTCTGGTTACTGTCAGTTTGTTCTCAATTTCAATAGTAAAATTCTAATTATATAACAAAGAAATAAATCTTTTTTCCTCCATGGAGTATTATACAATAACTGAAAATCAAAATATTACTACTGGAACACTGAAAAAATAAAGTGCCAGGTTAAAGATTAAACAAACAGCATTCTCAGGAATAACACACACAAAACCCACTTCAAATCATTGTATTACACCCTATAACGACTTGGTAATTTTTCTGGTATTGTAAATGATTTTTTAAAAAGTCCCAGTTAATAAAAAGTCAATAAATCAAAAAAAAAAATCTTTTCACCAACTCAGAGTAAGCAAAAGTATATTATTAGGGGTAAGATGACATTATGTGTTAAAGGGCAGAGTGGCACAGTAAAAATGATATCTTTGTTAGCCTCTCCAAAATAATTTTGCTGGCACTGGAATAATCAATAAAAAGAATAAAGGAGTTACCCCAGGTCTGGATTGTGCACTCTGTCCAGCTATATCCACTGCTCCTTTTGTTGAGTTATACCCTTACAAAGAAGTGATTCTTTGGCTGAACCAGCAGTAACGTAGACTTAACATGTAATAGGAAATACTATCTTAAAAGAACTTGAATGAATTTGATTCCTGGTAGCAGTCAATGAAAATATCAAGACTATCAAGACTAACCAGTGTTATATGGACACACATTACAAGCAAGCATTGCTTATAAACATCAATTTGCATATTCCTGTACATGCACTTTTTTCCTATTAAGATTACACTGACCTAAATGTCTGGAACAATAAAAGCACCTTAAAACATAAACTTCTATGTAGATAATACACATCATATCTCTTACTTTTGACAGCAAAAGATAATCACAAACGAGAAAAATACATTATGAAACAATCCAGGCACTTCCTTGGGGTTTCTTTTATTTTTCTATTGGAGTTAGTCAAGAATTGTTTCACATCTCTGCTGATGGGGTGTTCTTAGGACAAGACCAACTCAGACCTAAGTTCATTTTGATAAACGGGGTCTGGTTATCCCTCACCCTCACCCAATTCCCCGCCTCCCACCGCAGGCACAGGTTTCCGGTTCGCGCGCCCAGAAGTAGTACACAACAAACTAAAGAAACCAAGCAGACAAAACTATCAAGAAATTCATTAAATCATCAAGACTAATGATACTCAAGGGCCAGCGGGACCCTGCCTCCTCGAAATGCTCAGGATTCCGCTAAAGGAAAATATAGGGCGGGGGGCTTGTTACTCGACTGGAGAGAAGCCCGTCCAGGTGGTGCTGTTGAGGTGGTCGAGTGAAAGGAGAATGGGAAGCAGAAAGTGACGCACGAGGTCAATCACCTGTGGGGCCCCTTGATCCAGCCCCGCCCCCAGGGACACAGGCAAGAATCACAGCCAGAAGCCCCCCAAACACAGGGGGAAACACAGAGCTGTCTGGAAAACACAGAGCTGAGTCCCTTTCGGCCAGGCCTGGAACTTACCATCCACGGTTTTCTTCTTAAAGAGGGACGCCATGGTCAAGAACCGCGCCCAGGCGGCCCAGCTCGGCCCGGTCCGGTGTGCAAATGGGAAAGGACAGGAAGGAAAGGACAAGCCCTCTGAGGGTTCGGGGTAACGAAGCCAAAGAACAAGAAAAGGGGGCAGGGTCTCCAGGTAGGACCCGCAGAAGTCGGTATCCCTCAAGCCTACAATAGCCGAGTCTCCCGGAGCTCAGGTGACTGAGAACTAAGACACTTTTTGGAGAAGTCACTTGTAGGCGGCGCCTGCGCGTTGTGACCTTGCGCCTGCGCACTGAGGCGCCTGAAGCCGCCACCGTTGCCCTCACCTCAGCTGCGGCAGAGTATCCCACTTTCAGGGTTTGGGCGCCGCTGTCCCACAGAGGCGGCCGACGGTAGTGGATCATAGGAGGCCGAGGGCGGTGACGGAAACCTTGTGTGCGGGCTCCAAGCTGAGTGCTGACGGACAAGAGCCTTGCTTAGCCCTTTCCTCTTTGGCCGGGGAGAAGCTGGAAGTAGGGGTCTCCACTGTCCGAGGACAAGTCCGGGTGGTCTGGAACCAGTTGAATTACGATTATCCAGTTCCTGTCAGTATCAATACTTTCTTAAGTTCAGGGACTAGTTGTAATGTTGAAGAGCTTGTCCCTGGAATTCACCCTCTTTTTCTCCCTAACTCGTTCAGCGACCGCCTCGGTGCCCTCAGCTCTCGTGGGCGCCGACGGCGCCGCCGCCTGCAGGGAGGAAGCGTTCACATGCGGCCCTCGGCCCAGGGTTCTGACCACCCGGTGTAGCTCTCTGGGGATCCGGTTTCTGGGCTTGAAGGTGGTGGAGGAAGAAGGAAATGGGGAGCAACTTTCTTAGTGCAACACTTTAATGTGCTTGGCTGGAAACATGAACAAAAAATGTCCTCGTATATTTTTATGTCTCCAATCCTATTTTTTAAAAATCTCGATTTCTTGTAATTGCTAAAGAAAAATTAATGGCTACACTGTGAATCTATTAAAATACTACATAACTGTATATTGGTTATACTGTGGAAAAAATAAAACACCATGTTAAAGGAAAAGCGTAATGAATAATTTAAAGAATCCTTGTGTGTATAGGCATAAATATGTAAAACAATCTTTGAATCAGGATCTTAAGTTCATTGTTTTACTTCTTTGTGTGTATACGCATATTTCAGTTTAATGTATTATTTCACTATTTAGAATCTTAAGTTTGCTTTGAACTTTCCCCTCCCAATCTATTAGAGCTTTGAGCAACACTGCCTCCCACAGGATAAAATAATAACGGCCTTTTTGTTTTTCTATAGATGTGTTTTCTGATACGGAAGACACTCCAATAAAAAAATCAATATTATCAGCCACCTTTGGGTTTATGCATCATGTCTCAACAACTTTTAAGTATTTGTGGTATTCAGACTTCCCGCCCCACCCCAATTTTTTTCCCCCTCACAGGATGTGAAAAGCCCTCAGGGCCACTGTCAATCCTGCTGTTGCTACTAAAATTTAGCTGGAGTTTGCTCATGAAAACTTTCTCAGAATGACATAATAATATGCAAGATAAAATTGTATTACTCCTCAAGTTATTCCACATTTTATGGGAAGGTGAAGAAATGAGGAAAGGGAAGTTTGTAAATGAGGAGACAGTGTCAGCATCCAAGGCCTCGTCTTATCCTGGAATAAACTCTGGCAAAAAGGAGGTTTGCCCCTGCTGCCTGTTTTAATGAATGGCATTGAGCTGTGCTTGAATGCTTGAGTAGCGATGAGCTGTTCTGTGTGTAGTAATGGTACTCCTCCCTGCTGCAGTCACCCTTGTTTTATTACTCCTACAGAGCCCCCCCACTGACCCAATTGTAACAGTTGGGGAAATGCCAGAATACTTAGCAGCAACCATATGGAAGACCCTCCAAAAGTGCACAGCAGGAGCTAAAGACAGGGCTTGTTCATTACAATAAAGACAAAATAGAAATATGTGGTATTTAAACTCAGCACTCTAATAGCTTGATTTTCCTATAGTTTGAAGCAGGCTGACATTTAGCTGATATGCACCAGACTGCTTGGCATCCTCTCTGATTAGTTGGTGGCCAAACTGCAGTGGCATACTTGGTATGTATATCACTTATTTAAAGAGTGTATGCACTTAAATATAGCTGAGATTTAGGATACCAAGAAGCCATAAACTACAAATAATATGGCATTTTTTATGTGTTTAAAACTGCCATCATCCATACAACTCACTGAGTCAATAAGACATACAAGCATAGTGGATAGAGGAAACATTTTAATTTTACTCTTTTGAAATCTCATTAAGAAATAATTGACTAATGTACTATGATCACATTATGATCCAATGCTTTTCTTCCAAATTGCTTAGACAATGAAAAATATTTATTGTATACCTAATGACACATACCATGCTATGTGCTGGGGACATACTAGTGAAAAAAGAGTCTCTCCCTTCTTTTATTCACCTTCCTACCAGGTTTTTCATCTTTCTTATTCACTTGTTACAGTTCTGACACCAATTCCAGTGTGTTATTTTTCTCCCACTCCAAACAATCTGAGACACCATTGGTGTGTGCTATAATTCAGCTCAACTTTTGACATGCAGATGGTATCAGATTCTGCAGGTTAAAGGTTAAGTCCCAAAAGACTCCTCCAAGTTCAATGCCAATAGCAAGTCCAGGTTGTTGTCTGTGCTTCTGACAGACCAATTATAAATCAGAGGTTCCCCTGATCCCCTCCTTGGGTTCCATTAATTTGTTAGATCAGTTCAGAGAACGCTGTTTACTCACTAGATCACTGGTTTATTACAAAAAGATATTAAAGGGTAAAAACTGCCAGAAAAGAAAGATACACAGGCAAGGTCCTGAATACAGGAGCTTCTGTTCCCCTTGGAATTTGAGGCACAGAAACCATGGCACATGGAAGCATTCTGGTTCACCAACCTGGTAGCTCCCCAAACCCTATCCTTTTGGGTTTTCATGGAGGCTTCATTACATTGACATGCTTGATTAAATCATTAGTCAGTGTTGACTAAACTGAATTGCTGTCCCTCTTCCTTTTCCTGGAGGCTGGAGAGATAGGACTGAGAGTTCCACCCCTCTAATCACATGGTTGGCTCCCAAGGTGACCAGCCCCCAACCTGAGGTACTTTCCAAAACTCACCTTATTAACATAAATTCAGTTATGGTTGAGAGGGGTTTGCCATGAATTTCGAGGCACCTTTATAGCTCTTATGGCTTAAGAAATTCCAAGGGCTTTAGGAGCTCTGTCAGAGATAGGGACAAAGACCAAATTAGATATCTTATTATAAATCACAATATTACACTTGTCCATTGTGGAGAAGTAGGCTTTGACTTAGTATAAGAGAAAGAGCTTTAGTTATAAAATAACTAAGTCCTATGGATGTAACATACAACATGGGGACTATAGTCAATAACATTGCGTTAACCCTGTATGGTGACAGATGGTACTTAGTCTTATTGTGATGATTATTTTCAAAATGTATACAAATGTTGAATCATTTTGTTGTATACTTGTAGGGGATGTCATTCAGAGATGCAGTATGTCTCCAGTAGTAAAGGTGTCTGGGAAATGTTGGACTTTGCTTTTGTGTGACTGTTTAATACCTTGTAGCCTCAGGCATGGCTGACTACCCAGAAAGCCAGCATGCTGCCCACAGATAAACCTCAGCCCCAGGAAAGAGGTTGATGTGCACAGGGGTGTCCAATCTTTTATCGTCTCTGAGCCACACTGGAAGAAGAAGAGTTGTCTTGGGCCACACATTAAATACATGAACATGAACCAAAACTGATGAGCAAAACAAACAAACAAAAAAAGGTTTTTATGTAAATTTATGCTTTTGTGTTGAGTTGCATTCATAGCCATCCTGGGACGAATGGGGTCCATGGGCTGCAATTTGGACACCCCTAGAAAAAGTGTGGATAACTGACTGGTGTTATATGTGCTGGTGGTATACGTGACTACCTAACACATGGTTTTACTATTAATCCCCTATAGAAAAGAGACCCTGTCCTGGAGGGAGGGTGGATTTATTCCCTGTTGGCCACTACTGGGGAGAAGCAGCTGCTTTGCCCACTGTGTATGTAAGTTTCTCCTATGAAAGTTCTTATGAATTTGAATAAGGCTACATGTCAATCGAACCAGAATCGAACCTGAATTTAGACGTTCAGGGCTTCCCCCAACAACAAACTAATATAATATTATATGCCAAACTGAAACTAATATTACCCCTCTATGAATCATCAAGGACAGTGAAGAGTGTGGAGTGTCTTAGGCTGCCACTTCCAACATTCACTCATAGAAGAAGACAAGGTTTGACTTCAGGGAACAGTAAGCTTGAGAAAGATCTCTTGTTTTCCCTTTCCTCCCTGGTTCCCAACTCTTCTGAGTGCACTACCTCTACACTTCTCCATGCTTTCGACTTCTCCAAATTCAGAGAGGATAGGCAGCGCTTACTCTACCTGACTGAAGGACAACACTCAAATGAGATGATCTCAAACACGTGCACAACTTCTGTACATTTCAAGCCAAATTATGTATGCAACATTTTCCCCTTGTTTGAGCATGGTCACTATGTTTTAGTGTTAAAATTTAGAATTTTTACTAGAATTTCTGCCTTCACGCTTTAATAGTCCCAGAAATTCACCTCATTTCTCTCTTTGTCAAATCTTGCCTTTAAATATATATGCCATAAAGCATGAGTCAGACCAGTCAGACATTTAGTCAATGAAAAAGCTAAATGAGTACCCTAAATGTGTGTGGCTGCACATCATTGGTTTTATAGTCTGAAAGACTTCATGTGTTATTTGGAATATGTAACAATATGATCCTTTTTGAAAAATAAACTAAACTTTGCCCTGAATTCCTTACAGTGTTAATAGTAGTTGCACATGAGTAAATCAAGACAGTGTTTGTGCCCCCTGGCACAACAGAACATATGTATATATTTGCCTTTCATTCTAATAAGGGCTCCAGAGTGCAGAACTACTACCATACAGAATAAAAATAAACCTCAATACATGGGCAATGGATTTGGCTCTTCAATACAGTAAACCTTAACAGCTCTCTTATTTTCTGTTTCAGATGAATAGGAATCAAGAAAGCTCTGTGTGTTAGATTATTGTAAAGTAGTAAGTATGAATAATTTACTAAAACAATGGCATTACATATTCTATACAAATAAGGTGGCTCTTTTATAATAATATCTATTATAAGCTACATTTAAGTGGCCTCTTCATTGCTTTATTAAGTAATGTAACAAATACTTACAAAAAACTACTATATGAAATATGTGATGCTAGTCAGTAATTTTGAGGGACCAAAAAATAAACTAGACATGAATTTTACCTTAAAGAAGTGAAAAGTCTGGTAGAGTTATTAGAGGTATATCAAGAATTCAATAACAAGGCAAAGTATTTGGCAGTAAAGCTTGGGAGGGGGGGTCACTAATAAAATTAATAATTAATCAACTTTATGATTCTAAATTTGATGCTTGGAAATCTTTTACATAATTAGACTAATTAATATATTACATTTAGAAATATATTCTCATTTTTTAAATATCTCTTTTTAAATTTTTTTCTCTTGCATGAAAGAGAAATTTTAAGCTTCTTGATTCAGAAGCTTAAAAATGCCTAGGAACAGATGCAAAATTTAAACAATCTTGAAAACAATTTTAGATACCTTTGATGCAAAAATATACAAATCTCCAAAGTATATAAACCTGAACTTACTGATAGACATGACAGTAATGATAAATAATATCTAAATGTATATATTACTCAGATTCTGGGAGAATACTGTATTATTTTCACAGTTTAATATGAGAATTACTTATCTTCATTGTTTTCTATTTCTACTTTATTTGTGAAAGTTACTATTTAGGCTACAAACCACCATTTCAAAACAGAGAATAAAAATATTAAAATTTTAATGTTACCTTTATATTATAAACAAAGACCTGTGGCCCTGGCCAGAGTGACTCATTTGGTTGGAGCATCATCCTGTAAACTGAAAGGTACAGGGTT
>CM052539.1:125657184-125713140 GCA_028533065.1 Trachops cirrhosus
GGAGAATACATTTAATACATGTTTGTTGACTGAATGTATGAATGAATAACTTATAAATATTAATCTCTTCTACTTGGAAGTTTGGCATTTTATTTTCTTCAAGGATGTATTCTTTGTATTTTAGAGTGCTTTTTCTCTTTTAATGTATTCAGACCCTAAGGGATTATTTTCATCTAATTTTATTCAGATGGTCCCAATTTTAAAAACAAACACAATCTTTCAAATCATCTACCGTTACTAATTTTTTGGCCACTTTCCATATTTCCTTTTCTTTGTCTCAAATTCTAGAATATTTTATTGCTTAATATTTTTTTTAAAGCTAAGCCATAACTTTGTGACAGATCGAAGAATTGGGAAGGATTTTAAAGACCTTGTAATCCAAATTTAGAGATGCAATAATTGGATGTCAAATAGTTTGCTCACAGTTGTGAAAATAACTCATGTCAGATTCAAGACTAGAATCCAGAGCTAGATTGCATTGCTCTAATCTTCCTTCCACTATAATCCTAATTTTTTTATAATCTTAATTTTTTTATAATCCTAAATTATGAGTATTATTTTTCTCTGATTTTTTCTCTTATCTGTTCCTCCATTCAAAAACCATTTATTGAGGGCATCCTTGTTTCCAGGACTTGTGAGCTTCACAAGAGCAAATGGGAAAATTATCATTTGATTTGAATAAGCAAGCACATTTAGCATTTAGGAATATGGAAAGGTTCTCTCCCTTGTGTGTGAGACTTCTCTAATCTTTTCAGATTTGTTGTTTTGTGACTTAAACATGCTGATTCAACCTAGTGTTCAACACTGAGTTTCTTTATCACTTTTTAAATTATAGCCTTCCCTTGAGAAACTTGATTAATTCATATTGCTGAAATTATCACCTTAGTGCAAATGACATATGGTTTCATTCTGTTTCTAGTCTCTTTGGTTTGGAACATATTTTTTAAATACTAATAGATTTCTTATCCTGGAAGACTTTTAATGCTTTGACATTAAACATAGGCATTAAAAAATGTAGCAGTGTTAATTGCGAATGGTAATCAGGATGTCACCTCTGGGTCCTATTTCTTGTGAGTTAATGTAACTCAATTATGTCTGATATCCTTAGAATGAAACTTTAAAAATGAGCTATTGTCTTAATTTTACATTATTTCTATATAAAACTTTGTTCTTTGTAAAATAACAATATTAGTGGTTTTAAAATATAAGAATACTTACATGTCTTATATAAGTAGCCAACATTCTTGTGTTAACCAACATTCCTGAGGTCTCTTATTTCAAGTTCAATTCTTTAAAAAGGATATTTTGATAACTTAAACAAATATATTTCTTATAATATCAATAGAGTTTTTTGTTATTTAAAGAAAGCCACATGCCCATAAGTTTGAGAATTCAATAAAATATTTTTTAAAAATTGCCAATCAGCAGAAATAAGCAATAACAAAAATAGCTGGTTTTCCTAAAATACCCATTTTTTAAATTTAGACTCTTCTATACCAAATTTATTTTTTTTCTGCCCTCCACTGCCTCCATCTTGTTACTAATATCTCCATAGTATAAAACTGGTGCCAAATATAGAAATATCACAGTAGATGAGAGGGCTGTTCACAGGAAGTAGTGAGTTCATTGTAATGAAAAATTATTGAGGTCAGACTATTTGACTCTGGCAGGTTACTGTACAATCTACATTATCTTCATTTAAAACCTGTGAAGATAAATTGAAATGGTGTGTACTAAATCTGCTCCTAGAATTCTGGAAAAAAATGTAAAGGTTTTATTTATTTATTTTTAGACAGAAGCAAGGGAGGGAAGAGAGGGAGAGAAACATCAATGTGTGCTTGGTTGCCTCTTATGCACCCCCTACTGGGGACCTGACCCTCAACCCAGGCATGTGCCCTGACTGGGAATTGAACCAGCAGCCCTTTGGTTTGCAAGCCAGCACTCAATCCACTAAGCCACACCAGCCGGGGCTGGAAAATTTTAAAAAATATTAACTTTAAATAATTTTTTATTTATCAATTACAGTTGACATGCAGTATATTAGTTCAGATATACAACCCAGTGATTAGATTTTATATAACTTAATAAGTGATCACCCAGATAAATCTAGTACCCATTTGACACCATACACATTTATTACAATATTATTGACTATATTCCTTGTGCTAGACTTTAGGTCCCCACAACTATCTCATAACTACCAATTTGTAACTCTTAGTCCCTTCACTTTTTTCACCCATCACCCCACCCCTTAAGTGTGTCTTTTGTAGAGAAGGTTGGGTGGTGCTTTAGTGTGGTCTGAAGGTGTCCACTGGGCTTGCTGACTCTGCATCCTCCAGAGAGGTGCAGACCAAGGTTGACCATTCTCAACCTGTGCCCCACCCAGGGCCACCCGGAACGTGCTACAAAGCAAGCTGAAGATGGCTGCTACATGTGCTGGGTTTGGAGGTGCCCAGGAGAGGCCAAGCTATAAACAAAGGCCTGCTGCCACTTGTGCTGGGCCTGGAACCAGTTAGGGAGAGGTATGCACATGCCAAAGCCAGATGCTGCTTATTTGAGAGATTTTAGGAAAGTCTGAATCATTAGTCAACACAGGTTATTTGTATGGAAAAGCCACTGGAAATGGTTTGGGTTGGGCCTGCAAGTTAGGTGGAGTCAAGTCTCAGGGAATCACCTGGGCAGGTGAACAGTACTAGACAGGTTGATGAAGACTTTGTATGGTGCCCACCTGCTGGCCCTGTGTGGGGAGGATTCAGTAAAGGAACAATGGCCTCTGTAGCAATTCTGTCTAGGAGAAAGCTGCCTCTCCAGCTCTTGCCATAATGCTAGGCAACTCAGTTCTTCCCCATTTGTCCCTAGTGACCCCGCACTGGAACTCAGAGCAAGTGTGTCTGAATAAATCCATGCAGGCCCTTTAAGAGGAATGCCTGGAACTCTAGAAGCCCTTCGTCTCACTCGCCACAATCTGAGCTGGTTTTTACAGCCAGAAAGTATGGGGACTTCTCTGTCTGGCAGTGGAACCCAGGGCTTCCCACACACCCTGGTGTGGGGCCGGCACTCATCACTCCTCAGTGGGGACTTCTGCACTTGAGATTTCCCTCACAATTTTAATCCACCACAGATGGGTGTGGGACCAACACATTCCCTGTCTGCTTCTCCTACTAGTCCTGATGTGGCTTCTTCTTTATATCCTTAGTTGTAGGACTTCTGTTCAGCTAGATTTCAGGCCACTCTAAATGATGGTTGTTTTGTAGTTTGGTTATAATTTTGATGTTGCAGGATGATTTTAGTACCACATCTCCCTATACCACCATCGTGACTGGTGGTCTCTTTTTTGTTTTTAATTCCTTTATCAATGTAATGGAATTAATAATGTCTACCTTAAGGAGTGTGAGGATTGGGGGGCGGAAATGTATGTAAACCATCTCACACTATGCCAGACACCTATGTCTACTTTTTCATCTTCAGTGTAGGAATCTGGACTCTTTACATAACCCCTTTTCTTTCACATGCATTGCTCAATTATTAATTTTACTTGCACAGGTCAATCCACTTCTGGTTTTACAGATAGCAAATGGTACAGTGCGGCCTGCATGCCTGCATTCTTGACACGTAGTGACTGCACCCTCTTCTTTCCATGGATGAGGACATCCCTGGGCACACTACAAAAATTTCAACTGGAATCAATCCTCAATTGGCTCTCCATACTCCACTTTAGTAACACACCCTGATTTCAAAGAAATGCTGACATGTGGAAGATTAGTATGAAGGTGAGAGGGAGGAAAGAAATCAAGCCAATAAGCCCTAAACTTATGTATGTGTTGAATATTTCATGGGTAACTGCATATGGGATTGTTTTTTTTCTTAAGTATGTGGAACATCTGGTTCTTTTTTTCACTGAAACCATGTGCAGTGTTTTTTTTTAATTTTTTTTACTTAAGAGCAGATTTTTCTATTGTTTCATAAATAATTTTGCTTTTGTACCAAAGGCATTTGTATTAATTCAATATGGTCCAATAAAAGTATTCTGTGGAATAGATTTGATCATATTGTTTACTGATCTCTCAACTTATTGGCTTTATGTTCACTGTTAGCCAACTATCACATCAAGTTTTTTGGTATTCATCAGAAATTAAATATATAAGGAAATCTTACTATTGATGTCTTTTTTTCTTTTTTCTTTTTTTGCCTGGTGTTTGGAAGCCAGGAAGCATGAGGGGAGAAACAGAATTTAAGGCCCCTTTGTTTTGCAAGGAAAAAACATATACTATATGTGAATGCTTCTGCTGCTGCTCTTCACTTAACAAAGCAGAAGCACTGCTGTATCTGAGACTTATTAGTAAATGGTAGACCAGCAGAAGGACTCAGTTCCAGCCCAGTGTTGCATTTTGCCACACAGTTGCATATAACACGGACCTGAAATCACTTCAAAAGTGTGAGGAAGAATGGTTTTAAATCTTAATTTTTTAGTATTATAAACAGAAAGATGTCAAATATTTTCAACTTTATGATAATTATGACTTTTTAAACTTCTAATCTTAACTTCCATTATGGTGCATGATGAAGACCGCATCCCATGCACATTGATCAAACATGCCAGTCTTCTATCTCTATATACCTGTAGGCACCCTGGAAGGTGTTGGTCTTATATGTCTACCTGTATGCTAAATATATGTTCTTCCCCACCATTAGCTCAAAATGAGTATGCCTAAACTGAAATTGTTGTTTATTCCCAGGAAATCAGCATTTTCTTCAATTTCTCTTAATTCTAACAATGGACCCATCACCTCACTACTTCTGCTGCCACCACAGTTCATCTAATTTGCGTCACCTTATACTTTGACAGATTCAGTGGTCTACTCATTGAAATGCCTGCTCATATTCCAGTTGGCTCAGAACACTAGTATACTGATTTCAATACATACCATTGGCATGCACATTTTAACATACATCTTGCTTTGCTCAAATATTTTCAGTGATGCAGTGATTTTTTACCTCTTAAAGGGCAAATTTAATGCATAAATTTTTAAGGCTGCCATGAATTGTTCTACACAACTCAGGCATAATTTACCTACCACTGCACTCCTTGTCACTGTAAAGTGTCTTTGTAGAGGCTTCATGGCTGTGAAAGTAATTGATTTTAGTTGGGTGACATTCTAGTCCCTTTCAAATTTATTACCTTGTAATTCATAATTCTTTATCCTTAATTTCTACTTATTCCTGACAGAAACTTTGTTTCTGTTTAATTAATATTCTCATTAAAAATACAAAAATATTTGGGGTGTGTTTTCAACATATTCAGGACCAGCTTACCTACTCAGGGCCACTTTAAATTCCACTTCATTCATGCATTTTCTTTCTGGCCACCTTGTTCTACTCTTTTGACTTTATGTTAATTTACTGTCAGAATCTTTTCTTTAGCATTGCAATTTTTTGAATTACTATTTGTTTTTCTATTGATGGGTACTTTTGATTAGATTATGAGATTCTGAGTAAAAAGATTATGTTTTATATCACTTTGTTTTCCCACATTTTGTACAATCACATTGCACAATCCAATGCACATCACAGACCTCCGCTGTATGTTGATGACATTATTAATGTTTGAACTTCACCATCTATGTGACTCCAGGTCAGCTGTCCATGCACAGCTCCAACCTGCCTGCTGCACCAAACCCTGCTGGACTATGAAGCCTGAGAACTGTTTATGTTCTCTGAAAGGTTTGTCATACTTTTAGCCAGTTTCTCCCTCTCTTGTCACCACAGTTAGACTGTAAACCTCAATCTCTCTCTCTCTCTCTCTCTATCTCTCTCTCTCTCTCTCTTCAACATTCTGGGCACATAGCAAGCACTTGAAGTAAGTATTCATGATTGACTGGTAACTCCTCTGAAAACATCCGTATTTTTTTCTGTGTTACTAATCTGTAGACTTACATGAAAGAGCTGTCCTGTGATAAAAATGGGTTATTGATATACCTAGACTTACCAGGAGTATATATAGAATCATATAGTATACTCTATAGCTCCAAGAAAACATGTCTGTATAAAACCCAAACCAAAGGGCTACTTGGATAGCTCATTGACAATTGGCCAACCAGCTGGAAGACTGAGGTGACTTTCTCCAACACGGTACACTACTTCATGTAGTGTGCTGTGTTCTTGTGTGCACTGCTTGGCACACATTGGCTAGGTCAGCCAAAAACCAGGAGAGAGAGGAAATAATTCAGAAGCCACAGGACATGCTGCCAAATTAGCAGTTTCCCTTACTGTAGTCCCAGGAATCTGTAATGACTAGGCACACATTTCTGCATGACTTCATTTACTGGTTTGTGCCAAATAAAGACAAAAGAAGGGAAGGTCCTGTGTAGACAGCTATGGCAGTGGTTGTGATGTCACTGTTACCCAGCAGTGTCCTTCTTACTTAACTAGGGTTGTGGAGACAGCCAATGGGTGGACCAGCCCAACATAAATATAGATAATATTTGTGGTTTAACTCCCACACAGCTATGCAGAAGGCATTATGCATGGGCTTACAGTTTGATCTGATTTTTTTTGAAAATATTGAGGCATAAATAAAAACATGGCCTAAATGCATAAATAAGGGTCTCTGTTTATCATATGCTAGAAAAAAACATCTCAGGGGCTAAGAACTGAAATACACATTATTTCTACCATGTGCTAAAACTATTGAATTTTGGCCAATTCGAAATTAGGCAAGGCATGAATATTTACTAGTAAATTAACTTTTTCTCTCTTCTCCTTATAACTACATGCAAAGAGAAAAAAATGAGCAATTATAAAGTGCTTTTAATTGATACTGAAGTCAATTGAGTTAACTCATTATATAAACCCGGATTCTCTTCTTTGCCCTGAACTCCTATGTAGAGGGAATTTGTATATTAAGAACAATTACTTAAACTTTTAATTTCATTTCTATTCTATAAATATATCACTAGACCCTTTTAATTGTCTTAGTAGAAAAATGTGTAAATACAATAGAATAAAACAATAAAGAAACAAATATCCCCATGTAAAGATGAATTTCAAATTTTAAAGTTATGTTTTTTAAATCACTATGAATATTTTTTCCTAAAAAGAAACTAGAAATAAAATGGAATAAATTAAGAGATGAGTCATAGGCATTCAATATGGCTTCCTAATACAGATAAGGATATCAATTGGTATTTTTGAGTTTGATTTTCTATAAGGGAGTGAATGAATTCCTTTTCATCAGGGAGAAATTCAAAATTGTATATGCAATTTCTCTAAAGCAAAATTACCTTTTTCTACAAAATGTATATTTACTTGGACCATGCACAATTATTTCTGTGGTTATTATCTGCCTAAGTTAGTCCTCATATTTCAATCTTTTCTACCTTAAAGAGGCACCACTTTTATTTTGGCGATAACTAGTCTTCACACCTTATTTTTTCTAGGACCAGAAACAGTACAGCTAATGTTGGCATTTTCATGTAAGAGGTAAGTTAATCGATTCCCGTACAATTGGTATAATGTGAAAAGTACAAGCTTTGTACCACACCAATAAGAACTCAAATCCAAACTCTATGCTGTAGTCTTCAACATACCACTTCATTTCTTGCATCTTAATGTTTTTAATTTATAAAATGATGATACTAATTCACACATTTGTTAAGATAATTTATAATTGCCTGGCATATGGTGGGCCTAAATAACTGGTAATTCTTATTATGGCCTTTTAATGAGAGAGACCTATGCTGCAAGTACTTGTTTATATATGATCTTGGGAAAATAACTCATCATCACTAATTTCAGTTTTTACAACAGCAGTGAAGACAAAAATATTAATAGCACCTGGAATATAGAGTTGATTGTTAACAATTGAATAAAATTATGAACAAATCACCCAGCAAATAATCCTATTAACACAAGCCAAAAAGGGAGGGAAAGTTAAGTGGTGAAAATAGAAAGACTAGGAAATTAACAAATTCTAGAAGAATTCATTTAAGGAGAGAGAAACCCAGTTTTTATATTATAAAAATTAAATATTCCAGAAACATCAGGCACATTTTTCCTCTTTGACTTTTCCACTGGTATATAATTATTTTCCAATTTTTCAAGTTAAGGAAAAAGGCAGAGAT
This sequence comes from Trachops cirrhosus, assembly GCA_028533065.1. NCBI lineage: Eukaryota > Metazoa > Chordata > Mammalia > Chiroptera > Phyllostomidae > Trachops > Trachops cirrhosus. Next base: position 125,665,305 of record CM052539.1, read on the forward strand.
TGAGATGATGGTTATATAAGTAATGCATGAGAATTCCTTTGAGAAGTGAAGCAAAATTGGAAAGAAAGGATGAAATGTTTTAAATCACCAGTATTGACTGAAGAAGTTTAGATTTGCAATATGCTTCCTCAAAATAAAATTAGAGTCACAAAATCTAAGATCCTTATTTGCAGTTTCAGAATCAAATTTCTATAAGCAAAATATTAGAAATATAGACTTCTTTCAAGATGAAAAAAGATAATTTTGAATTTCCTTTTTTCTTCTATTTTTTCACTTTTAATTATGCATATAATTCTCTACTTTTATGTTTTGAAATATCATTTCATTGATGCACACATTTTGAGAAGGTCACTTGGTAACTATATTCCTTCACTATACATTCAAATAACCTGGGGGGAATATATGAAAATATGGGAAGTGTTTCTAGACTTACAGGGATAAACAGGTTGGAACAGAGATCCAGGTATCCACCCAGCATGAAAGCACCTCTTACGCTGAACACATCTTCTAAGCATACCTGACGGAATTCATTCTGCTCAGGGCTGGGTCATGCTTTCATACCAATTAAGATGATGAACTGTATATCTAATAAATTTTCCAATTATGAAAAAATATATATGATGAAACAACAATTAGCTAGGGCATGCTTTTTTATCATATTATAAAAATGTTTAAGACAGTGGAAAAGGAAATGGCTTTTTGCCATAATTATTTTGAAATTGTGTTTATTTTATTCTTCCTGGTTGGCACACTTGATTGGGGAGGAGTATACAAAGAGACTAAATGGTAATGGGAAAAATACAATAAAAAATTTTAAAAAGATTCTTAGATGATCATTATGCATATCAAAGTTTAAGGAATGATATTCTGGTTTCCTCCCATTGATACAGAAAAACAGATTCTTTGCTAGTAGTAGTTGTCTTTTTCATTTTGCTGGTCATATAAAATTATACATCTTGAAATTGATGGAAACTTTGATTATGTGAATTATAGTAGGTATCATTTTGTTAATCACATATAAATTTTGTGGGGTGAAGCACATAGCAGTTATTAATAAAAATAAGTCATATTTCCTGAGCCCTTGCTACATACTGCATATTTTGCTTAGTGAATGCATTTTATACTTAATCATAAGAAGCAGTATAATCAGCCCTGGCAATCACCACACTGTTGTCCACATTCATGAATCTTTTTTCTTTTTTGTTCAATCCCTCTGTCCCCTAAGAATTTTTCTAAAATGCAGATTATGATTCAGAAAAATTAATTTCTGAATTAGATTCTGACTCTGGGATTGAGACTGAGATTCTGTTTCTTTAACAAGCAACCAGGTGATGCTGATGCAGGTGATTTGGAGTCCACACATTGAGTAACAAGGACCTAAATTCTGGCAGTTTGGTCTCAATGGTTAAAAACATGTATTTTTAAACTACTGGTGCTCAATACTAGGAGTATCTGCTGGTTCACACCTTCTCTCCTGGTCTTCCCTCTTTTTCCATCATTCACCTCTCCATTTTCCTCTCTCTTTATCATTCATACACACACAGTGAAGTACTGCTACTTAAGTTCTCCACTAAACTTTTTTTTTGCAGATGTCTTGATTTGTGTCAGAATGCAAACGTTGTTCCTCTTTTAAACAGAAAACACCTGGAAGGGAAATGCACAGAGCAGAAAATAGAAGTTTGCTTTAAATATAGCCTTTTGTTTTGTATTCTGCCGAATATTAGATTTATCCAGAAGTAGTGCAGTCAGTGTTAGTAAGAATACTTTGTATTTTTTAGGCAGATTTTGTCTGGCAGCAAGGCATTCCAATACTTTGACCAGATCTGGTGATGCTTCATTTGACCAACAGATGGCAGTAGTGGTCTCTTATTCCCGTTGGAGTAATCAGAAAATTGAAACTAACCTGCTCATAAGATCCTTCTAAGAGCACTTATCAAATTTCTCTAAGTTGAGTTCTTGGCTGACTTCAAAACGTTATCTCATTCTTTGAGCACTGGGCCACTCAATCACTCTCATAAAATGTAACCCTATTTTCTGGAGACATACCACCTACCAAATCCGTATTTGCCTAATTTAAATGGAAAACTAGGAGACTGTGACTGTCTCATTTCCAATATGCATAATTTTTTATTTTATGCATCTGGATATTTTGGCTACACTAAAAATGTATTTCTATAAATTAAAAGGAAAACTCGGATTTTTAAAAATGACATATGTTTGCAAATGAGCCAGAGTAAATCATTTCACCAATCTCCATCAAAATTCAATTTTTAGAGCTATGCTGTTGTGCATGTCAAAGATATTCAATGTTTTCTATCTATAGTGACTCTGAAAATATTTATTATTTTTGTTAGTAAAGTTTTACATGATGTGCATCTACTGAAGCCTGCTCAGTATTACTTTATACATATGCTCTATCTAATAATTGGCACAATTATATTTTAATATCTTTTTATGGAATTTAAGTTAGGAGATATAGGAAAAGCCTCTTGATTCTCAGTGTCTACAAGAAGGCAAATATGAAAAAAAGTATATAATTTGCTTAGCATTCCAGGACTATAAATATTTATACATGTATAGCTGTTTTCTATTTAGCAGCTACCATTAATCTACCTCATGGCTCTGAGCACTGTAATTTAGATGCTCACCTTAAATTTAAGCTCAGAATATCATTAGTACATTTAAATTCATTTTATTGTCTCCCAGAAGTAATCAAATTATCTGATACCTTCTTTCCTGGATACCTGCTATAACTCTTAGCTCGAGCTCAGGGTTAGAAAGTTGTTGGCTTCATTTGACTCCTCTGATTTGAGGGTCACTTTTGCTTTTAGACATTTAATTCAGAAATTCAAATAACAACACAGAAACTCTTATATTCATACCCTTTGAATATTTTAAAATTGACTAATGTAAAACTGCATACTTTCACCAAAGATTGTGAACAAGGCAAGGATGTCCCCACTTCTCACTATTCACTCAACATAGTCTTAAAAGTTATAACTGCTGCAACAAGACAAGGAAAAAAGGTTTACTGATTAAATCAGAAAAAATAAAATTGTCTCTATTTTCAGATGCTATGGTTGTCTATATAGAAAATCTCCAGGGATCCACTAAATTACTCCTATAACTAACAAGTGAGTTGAGCAAAGTTACAGATACAAAATCAACACACATTTCTTTATATAACAATAAGTATATGGCGCCCTGGCTGGTGTGGCTCCGTGAGTTGAGCACTGGCCTGCAAACAGAGAGTCTGCCAGTTCGATTCCCAGTCAGGGCACATGCCTGGGTTGCAGGCCAGGTCCCCAGTTGGGGGCACATGAGAGGCAACTAATTGATGTATTTCTTGCATGTTGATGTTTATTTTTCTTCCACTCCCTCTCTCTAAAAGTAAATTAATAAAATCTAAAAAACAAAAAAGATAGAAGAGGTTTTCTTTAAAAAAATAAGTTATATGGAAACCAAAATTAAAAACACAACACTATTTGTAATTATTTCAAAGAATGTGAAATATTAGGTATACATTTTTAAAAATCACATGATAATTACAAAATGCAACACAAAAAATTGAAGAAGACCTAAATAAATGGAGAAACATACCATATTCATGGAATGGACAGTTCAATGTACTACAATGTCAATAGTCCCAATACTGATTTATAGGTTTGATAAAATGCTTATAAAAATCAGAGAAATGATATTGGTTGAAGGAGATAAGTTCATTCTAAAATTTATGCAGATGTTTATATAGCTTAGCCAGTCTTGGTGAAAAAATGTAAAGTAGTGTTAAGACTTGTTATATAGTTACAGGAATTAAAACTGTATTGAATTGAGGGAGGGAGAGACAAATAAATCTCCCTGAGACTTTCCTTGATATCCCTTTCAATATCATTTGAAAAGGACAGAAAACTCAGAAATAGATCTACAAAAATACATCAAACTAATTTTTGGCAAATGTGCAGAACAATTCAGTGGAGGAAGGATAGTTTTTCCAACAAAAGATGCTGGAGTAATTGAACATCCTTAGTCAAATAAATGAACCTCAACCTAAAACTCACACCTTATTCCAAAATTTAAGTCAAAATGGGCTATGGACTCAAATGTAAATTTGAAAACATTAAAACATTTTTAAAAAATAGGTGAAAATCTGTGGGATCCTGCCTACACAGAGAGGTCTTACACTTGTTGTCCAAATATTAACCGTTAAAGAAGAGACTGATACACTCAATCCCTTCAAATTAAAAACTTTTGTTCTGTAAAAGACACTATTAAGAGGATGAAAAGACAAACAAGGAAAAAATTGCAAACCACATACCTGACAAAGGGTTAGTATGTTAAATGTATAAAGAGCTCTCAACACTCAGCAGTAAAAACAAAAACAATCTCATAAGAACAAAGGCAAAAATCAATGAATAGGCGTTCCACAAAATAGAATATGTAGATGACAAATAAACACAGAAGAGATGTTCAATGTCATTTTCCATTAAGAAAATGCAAATTAAAAGTACAACTTGACATTTACTGCATACCTAACAGAATGGCTGGAATACAATGTCCATACATTTCAATGACTGTGTGTGTGTGTCCATAATTACTGAGATAAAATAACAAATAATGGCAATATCAAATGTTGGTGGGGATGCCAGTCATATATTTTCACACATACATGTGAGCATACAAAGTAGTATAGTCACTCTGGGAAATATTTTGGCTTTTTCTTGTAAAACTAAACCTGTAATATCTACACAGCTTATCCAGTACACCCTTATGCATTTATCCTAGAGAAATGAAACTTACATCCACACCAAAGTCTGTGCATAAATGTTCACAGCCACTTTAGTCATGATTTGCTAAAACTGGAAACAACCAGATTTTCTTCAATGGATGACTGGTTCAACAAGTTGTGGTACATCCGTACAATGAAATATGACTCTACAATAACAAGGAGTGGTATGGTGATACACACTGCAACTTGACTGATGCTCAGAGAATAATGCTAGTGCCAAAGCCAAATCTCAAAAAGTTACAAAATGTATGAACCATTTACATAACAGCTTTAAAAAGACAACATTTTAGAAATGGAAAACAAATTAATGGTTCCAAAAGGCTAGGACCAGAAGGAGGGAAGGACGTGGGACAGGTAGAAAGAAGTGAGACATGGTAACAAAGGAACAACAGGAGGGATACCAATGGCAATGGAACTGTTCTGTACACAGAACAGTATATGGAACAACATGTATGATGGATACATGATGCTATGGATGTGACAACATTTCACAGAACTAAATGCACACACATACACACACTCATGCAAGCATAGGACAGGTAACACTGGGGAAATCTGAGTAAGTCTGGTGTATTGTGTCAAAGCCAGTATCTGCTGTGATGTACTACATTGAAATGTGTAGCGAGATATTACTATTGGGAAAAATTGAATAAATGGTACACAGGATCTTCCTGTATTATTTCTTACAACTCCATGTAGCTGTATAATTATTTCAAAATTTAAAAAGTATTTAAAAAGTCAGAAAGAAAAAAATGGTATTTAACCAAGAAAGGTCAATTTTTTCTTAATAAAAAAGGATAGGCAGAAAACCAACAATGAAAACAGAATACTGATATGCTAGACATAATATTGAACTCTTAATTGTAATGTTAAAAATAATGACTCTTGGTCTTCATCATTTATTTATAAATGTATTCACATACAAAATCTCATATTAATTTTTACAACTTTAGAAGTCATATAGATTGTTTTACTTAGAACACTAGAAAATCTTTTTGGTCCAAAGCCCAAAAGGAAAAGAGCTGACATTTAACCCCAAGAAATTACATCCATATATTTTGCCTAGAAAAAAAAGGAAGATTATTTTCCACTTTACAGAAAGCTTCTGTTTAAATAGATTTATATCACATAACAACCTTCTCATCTAGCAGCGTAGTGCAGGCCAGCAATACTATCACCTTATTATATTGCAGGTAGAAGCTGAAGCAGGGTGAGACTGCATTACTTCTTCAAGGGTTCTTTGTGTTTCAGAGCAGCCTCGTTTCTGCATAGGTAATATATCAGGTAAACTTTCAAGCAAGAGCAGTGAACAAATTCGTGGTCATTTATTAATATCTATAGAGCACTAGTTTAACACTCAACCTATGGTGAGTGTTATAAATTATTAAAATGAAGATGTGCAATGTACATTCCGGGATTTAAAAATCCTGTAATCTGATTAGAGAGACCAAACCTCAACATACGTAAATTTACAAAGAATTTTAGATATAAATAACAATTTGAGACAATGACAGAAGAGAAGGTATGTGTGAGGTGACCAGTGAATAGAGTAAATAATAAATTGGAGGTCAGAGGAAAGGTACGGTCAGAATGGACTGGAGTTGACAGGGAGGACTTCGTATTGGGGTGGGAATGTAACTGGACTGTGGGAATGTGTAGTACTTGTATACGTGTGAACCCTCATCAGTCTGCATTTGAAAGGATGCTTTCAGGCAGAAGTCTAAAAATAATTCCTTTTGAGTAGGTGTCAAGGGAAGGGCAGATAAGAGAAAATGCATTGGATGCTAACTTTGCTAAAATCCCAATTTCCCTCTTAGCACTGGATCCACTGGACTAGATTGTTTCCTTAAGATTCTCACCTTATGTCTCATCTGTGCCTAAAATCTCTGCACTTGTGATGTCGGTGAACCCTCCAGCTGCCTGAGTTCTCAGTACTTTATTATGCTTCGTTTCCCTGTGAAGTCCAAGCAAAAGAGCTCTTGCCAAGACCTTGCTGGTTTTCCAGAATGTCTACTTCAGATTTTCCTGAGACATTCTGCTGGGGTTGGCAAACACTGTGTCCTGGATAGAATCATGGCAGTGTGTTGCCACTTCTCACTTCACAGTTGGAAAGCCGCTGGTCAAGGGCTCTGGGAATAGACAGTCTAAAGTTCCTACGCATTTGAGAACTGGGTGGTGTGTAGATGGGGGTAGAAAGGTCAGTTATTACCAGTTGTCACTAGAGGCCACTGGACTCACTCACTGGGTACTTAAGCAGCAGACTCATATTGGAATAACTCTTCAAGAATTGGTCTTTGACACCTGTGATATGATCTAGCAGACTGAACTTGCCCGTTTCCTTACAGGTTTCCCTAAATACACATCTTCACAAAAGCCTTATTTTTTTTTATTCCTCCACACAAAAACTTACTTTCCTATTTTCTCCTATGGTGAAGTTAGGTGACCCATAAAGAAGAGTTTATTTGTTCATTAAATGCATTCAGAAATCTAAAGCACTATATTGAGAAATACAGTTGACTTTTGGTTAAGATTAAGACCAAAAAAAAACACAAACAAACAAACATGGGTATCTTCTCTCCACTCCTAACACATAAAATTGCTAGATAGTAAAAAAAAAAACAATGGTTTTAAGTATATAGAAAAAAAGAATAAACATTTTTTCTAAATTTGTTGCTTTTAATTCAGAAAAATACAAAGAATAAATCAGAAACTGATAAATAAATTTAGATATAAACATCCTCCTCCAAAAAGTGTATCTGTATGAAGATCCTTTTATAAAAGATATCAGACATTTATTGGATATTGTCTTATTGATGTTGTGACCAAGCCAAGAAATAAGTATAAACTGTAGTCTATTAAGGTAATTTAAGAAAAAAGTTTCTTCAACAAAAATATATCTTTCTGCCATCCTACCCTTATTCCTAAAATCCCACCTTTCAGTTTGTTACTTTTGATTATAGCAGTGAATTTTCCTCTAAGAATATAATGCCCTCAGAAATGTTGCTTGTTTATTATGTGTCTATTACCTGGGAAGGGTAACAAAATGAACCAGTAATTAATCAATATTCTCAAAAGAATTTATTTTCTATAAAAAAAGTAAGACCTTAGAGAAATGATTTCTGGGACAGATCAGTCTAATTGAGAGGAGGAGCCAAAACATGTCTATAGAGCAAAAGTGGAACAGACCAATGTGAAGACTTCAGATCTTTGATTCTCAAAATATTTTTCTTGACTCTGACATTCTTTTATTTGTTTCATGTAGACTAGCAAAGAGAAATTTTATAGAATTTACTTTGTTTGTACAGCTAAGGGCAACATACTCACTCTTAAGGGCAATTAAGGGAGAAACAGGTTCAACTCAGAAGGATCATTCTGTATTTAGTGTAAGATTACCAAACTATTTTGAAAAGTTTCTATTAAAGATCCTCCCAGACCCTTGGAGTTATCAGTTTTCTGGAAGTACACTTTGTTTCATGAGTCATCTTGAACTTCAGTTGGTAAAGGTCTTAATTTTTATAGTATTTTGCATGCGTGTGTATGTGTGTGTGCCAAATTACACTTTAGTTTATTGTGGTTTGTTTTAGTTAGCAATGAGGATAAGAGCTGCATATTTTGGGTTTTATACTACTTAAAATTTAAGATATACGTTGTAGTTAAAATAAGAATCATTCATGTGTATATGTATAGTGATATATACACATATATATAGATTTAGTGTATACACACACACACATCTCCTACCTCTGTGAGCCACTCAACTTTAAGTTGAGCCACTTAAACTATACTATAAAAATAACTACAATAAAATTCTTGCATTATTTAAAATTTTATATAAGACATTGTTTTATAGTATAAAATTATGTGCGTAAGCCCAAATTCTTCCCTTGTAAATTAACTAATTACTGAGCAAATAATCACATATTAAGAACCCCATTAAAATAAATTATTAGGAAAATTTTATTGTAACTTTATTTTTCTTTTTACAGGAAAATAAAAACACATGGGGTAGGTAGATGTTAGGGATTTTTACTCTTCTTTGGGGAATGACGATCAATACTTTTGAGACCTTTCTGGCATCAGGAAGCCAGGAGGTAGCCCAAGGGTGTAAGACTCAGGGAAGGGGACTACCAACGGGAAAGGGTGGACACTGCAGAAGAAAAGACCCCTGAAAGCAAACCTGGATGATCTCTCACATGTGTGGGGCTAATCCTGCTCACCCCATTCTAAAATTACACAGATTTATTAGAATCTACTTTTAGTGTTATTTTTAGTGTTAGGCTTGTGCTTTAGAATATGAGATTGTCTGTCAATACAGAAAAGAGGAGATTTACTGTCCAGATCCAGAAAGTTAAAATGAATTTCAATGAAGAGGATGCTCTAAAACACATTTAGAATTGAACTATATGACAATATTAGAAAAAATTCTCTGTGCATAAATATACATAGCTCTAAAGCCTTATATGTATGTATATATAGGCCAAAATAAAGGATGCTCTTAAACATTAATTTCTAGTTTAAAAAAAACACTTCACATCTTAACTTAGCATGTGTAAGGAAACTGAGGCAAGAAGCTTTACCAACATAACTGTTATCAACATTAATTCTATAAAGATGTCGCTTATGGCCACTAAGGACCTCTGGCTCTCAAGCACAATTCATCTATAGTTTGAACTTTAACTTCCACAGGTAGTGAACTTCTGTGTACATGGATTCAGAAAGGAAATGTAAAAAACAATTTTGTCATGAATTTTTATTTGACCAACACAGAAATAACTCTGTGTTGTAAATTTTGCCTTGCCTTAGAAACTGTTTAACAATGCTTTCATAATAGCATTTAAAAATATCGGCTGAATAAAAACATAGGGCTTATGAACTAATGGACAAGAATTAATTTTTTTAATAAATGGCGCTTATAGTATATGGAATCTTCCTGTTACCAATGTACTTAAATTTGAAGGTTTCAGACATACCAAAGAATTTTCAAGAGTGGTGCATTTTAAAGATACAACAATTTAACTATAATGTCAACTTTACATCTATAATAGCAATTAGAAAAAAAATAAAATAAAGGTAACGGGAGGAGGGCGGTAGCCAAAACAGAGAAGTGAGTAGGCCTAGGTGAAATTAAATCTTCCCCTTTCATTTTCTATTTTTTTTCTCTTTTGGGTAGGGAAAGTTTTAGAAAGTAGATGAAAAATTATAACTCATTTATTAACCACTAATAGGTGCCTTTGTTGTAATTGTACATAAATATAATTAATCTGGAAATATTAAGAGGATTTTTATTTAATTTTTTAGGAGGACTCTAAAACTAAGTGCGCTCAGAAGAGCAGATGGACTTGTATAGCACAGTTCATTAGTGTTATCATTTGGAAAAGAAGGGGGAGGGGGGAGGGGAGGGGAAAGAGCAAGAGGGGTGGATTGGAGATGGGTACCTGGTGTGTGTGTGCCAGCTTTGAAGTATCTTCCCTGGAGAATTGTTTTCCCTAAGGCATAAATCTCCAGGACTAACAGTGTGATCTTACACTATTTTAAACACACTACTGAAAGGACTCGTTTTGCATCACGCAGTTGATAAAAGCCAACTTTGAGTAAAGAGCAGTTGAGAGGGTTGTGTAATGCATGACTTACCTTCAGGTGTGTGATGTGAAACTGTATTGCAATAGGAACTTTTATTGTGAGAGCATCTTACCCAAGGGATGTGCCATCAGGAAGTAACTGATTTTCTCTTCTTCAGGGAAAGAAACTGTCGTCTGCCTTAGCCCCGATCCTTCACCTGAGCAAATTATTATGGCCCTTAATTATAATGTCCTTCTAGATCAGGCAAATTTGCCCTAGATACAAGGTATAAAAGGGTCTTTCGTTTGCCTTATCAAAACAGCCTGGAATCAAGGTATTCACAGCCGTGTGGATGAGGCACTTCAGTAGGTGTTAGAAACCTGGAGACAGATCCTTCCTGAGCTCCACCCCTTTCCCCTTCAATGCCAACCGCCTTCCCTCCACACTCCACCCCCGACCACAGACAAACACACATCCCAGGATGGCGAAGGGAGATGGGACTTGTGATTTGACACTAGCATCAAGTTGGAAGAGAAAGAAGCATGGGCGAGATTCTGCATCCAGATGGAACTCTTCTGCAATCACTTTGTAGTCCAGAAGCGGCAGGGGCTAATAACCACAAAGGCTTTAGAAGATTAAAAATCCCACTCTTGACTGTAGGGGTCTGGAGTCAGTTTGACAGAGCATACTTCACATACATTAGGTTCTTTAACCGCTGCTGCAGCCTGACAACCCCGTCACCCTGCCTCTCTGATGGAGCCTTACATCACACAGGTTTCAGGCGGTGGAATAGAAAGCTTGGAGGTCTCTACTCAGTCAGCAGAAGGGCTCCCCTCGCTGGGAGTAAACATAGGGAGCATGCACATCCATGCAAGGTGTTATGACTTTGGGCCCAGCACCTCACCCTTGCCTCTCTGGAAACAGGTTATAAAGAAGAGTGTGTGATACTTTAAATACCAAATCCAGGAAATGCATATCCATTTGGCTAACCTAACTGCTAATGAAAAAATAAGGAAAGATCACCAAGAGCAAAGATGTGTCATCAGATACTAAGACTAAGATCATCTGCACTTTCATGTTATCAATTACTATGTATGGATGCTAAAATTGGACAGTGAAGAAACCTGTTAGGAAAAAAATTCATTCACTATATGGTTTTGGAGGAGAGCTCTGCAGATACCCTGGAATGCTAGAAAGTAAACAAGTGGGTCCTAGATGAAATCAAACCTGAAACATTTCTGGAGACAAAATTACAAAACTGAGGCTGTCCTACTTTCGCACATGGTGAGAAGACAGGGTTCTTTAGAAAAGACAGTAATGCTGGGAAAAATAGAGGGTAGCAGGAAAAAAGGAAGACCAAATATGAGATGGAATGATTCCATAAAAGAAGCCATAGGCATGAGTCTACAGGAGCTGAGCAGGGCTGCTGAGGGCAAGACACCGGGGACATCACTCATTCAGAGGGTCACCAGGAGTCAGAGCCAACTCAGCAGCATGTAGCACACACAGGAAAAGCTGGATTGTAACTGGGGGCAATGAAAACAGACATGGAATTAGAAGGCCCCAGGGTTCTGACATTTCTGCTTCTAGTTCTACTTCTTTTTGTGGTGGCTTCAGTTCACAGGCAGCTACCTCCATGAGGCAGTTTTTAAACTCCATTTTCTGAGCTTTGCCACACAGGAAAACTGAACTTTGTTTTTCCATCTTTAAGGTTAAAAAAAACCAAAACTTTTAAGGAAGAAGAGCTCTGATTGACCTTGTTTGATTTGTTCTTAGGTCAGGGTTTATCACATATGCATTGACATTCTGGGCCAGCTATGTGTTGTGATTGGCTGATTAGTGTGCTGTAGGGCTTAGGAACACCTCTGGTCCTCACCCTTTAGGTGCCAATAGCACCTCCTCCCACCCTACTTATGCAACCAAAAATGTTTCTAAAATAGCCAAATGTATCCTGATGGACAGAATTGTCCCCTAATTGAGAACTATTACCTTAATCACTGTGGTCAGAAATATAGGATCACATTAGAGCAGAGTGGTAAAATGGGATTGGGAGGGAAGATTAAATCCTTGATTTATTATGAACGAGGCAGCTACCCAATTTGGGTCTTTCACATACCTCAAGTCTTCCAGCCCTGCTTTTATCGTTTGGCTCTCTGTAAGCTCCTGCACTAAGGTATTCCTTAGTCTTTCTTGTCACATGGTTATTTCATTACCATGAAGGGTTATTTAAAAGGTTTGAATGGAGGAATAAGAATTAGGACTGGGCAACCATTTTCACACTGTCTACTCATGCTGAAACATACCATGCATATTAGAGCAATTTATCTCAAATGTAACATAATAAAAATCAATAACCATAATTGGGTTTATAAAAACATCCCCTTTGATAAAGGGGAGAACAAATTATTTACTGTTTTTTTAAATTTTTCTTATAGGAAGTTAAAAACATTTGTCATTGATTATAAAAGGGGAGCATAAAAAGCCTACTTCTTGTAACTGTAAAGGTTAAGTAAAGAATTTTGAATGTTTCACACAAAAAACATCCATGTGGTTTTTCATAACTAATTAATCAATCTAAAGCTTATTTTACATGTTAGAATTTATTCATTAAGTAAGTTTGTAAGATTCTACTTGATTCCTTGTTCACAGGTATTGCAATTAAATCTTGGAAGTCTATGCCCTGTCATGGCACAGTGTCTGTTCATTCAGGTTTGTGAATGAGGATGCAACGAGGTGTAGGAAAGCATCAGCATGAGAATCCCGGCTCGCTGACTTTACAGAATCAAATGAAAAACCTAACCCATTCAAGAAGGCCTCAGAAAATGATCAAAGGGTGTGTTTTCTCCTTGAAATTTCTGCTATTCTTTTGATTTATAAGCAGTCCAAGGAAGAATCCTATAAATTAAAACATATACTCCTGCATCTTAATTTTTATACACACCCCAGTGTTAGATTTACAGTTGTACAGGACCTACTCTATCATAATTAAATTGTCCTTGTCAGCTTTTTATTGCTATTCTTGAGAATAAATCCTTTTCTTAGAGGTTCCCACATTGGTTATTGCTGTAGCCTCTTGCTTTTACCATGGAGAGGGGATTCCGACAGAATCATAACTCCTGCAGATCTGTACGACTTACCTTTAGCTTCACCTCTTCATCACAAGACACCGTTATTTCTTTAAGAATGTTCTGATTGCTTTTGTTTCCTCAGTGTTTTCCTGATCTTTTTTCCTCTTTCTCCTTCTTCCTTCTCTTCCATCACTCCCTCCTACCTTCTAAATATAAAAATATGTTATTTCTTTTTAAAAAAAATAGTGTTAATTTTTCTTCACCTTACTCATAATCACACTGCTTTCTAGTCTGTTTTGTGTAATGGAACCTTGCCCCTGCATAACTCATTTGAGAGTAATAAATACTCTTGTTATAAAGGTGATGATTTTTGATGAAGAAAAATATCCTCTATCCCTAATCTGCCCTTCCCAAGAATAAAACTAAATATGTAGACCTTTTGTTCTCTTTTTTCCCTCTAAAAGACTATTCTTTTTAGACTTTTGATATAATTTATATATAATTCTTAAAGAAGTTCATGCCAGAAACATCAAATAAGGAAAACCAAGAAATAATTTTTTGTTGTTTGTTGTAATTTGACAACTTATTTTAATAAAGTAAAAACATTATACAAATATTATAAAATAATTTCTGTTTGTTTTACACACTTAAGCAGTGAGTTAAATAACAAACCAAAAGCTAGAGGAAAACATTTATAATAAATAGGACAGAAAACAAATAATAATCTTAATGTATTTATTAAAAATAACACAAGTTATGTAAGAGAAAAAAGGATAAAAATTTTGAGAGACAATTCATAGGAGAGAACATAAATATTTAGTCCATATCACAAACATTTAACTTCAATGACAATCAGTACAGGTCAAGATCATTCTGACATTTTAAATTAGCAGATATTTTTGAAAGCCAGAACAGGTAAATACTAGTGTTCTAAATACCAGATATTTTGAAAATAATGCTGTGTTAGTCACTCAGGGATGCTATAACAAAGTGCTACAAACCAGATGGCTTAAAGTCATAAATATATTGTCTCACATTCTGGGGGCTAGAAGTCTGAAGTCAAGGCACCAACAAAGCCAAGCTTCCTTGAAGGGAGAATCCTTTGTCTCTTCCAGCTTCTGGTCATCCCAAGCCTTCCTCGGCTGGTGGCAGGGTAACTCCAGTCTCTGCCTCTATCTCCACACAGCTGTCTTTCCTCTGTGTCTGTGTCTGTCTCTTCTCTTCTTATAAAGATATAACTCATATTTCACTTAGCATAATGCCCTCCAGGTCCATCCATGTTATTACAAAGGGTAAGATTTTCTTCTTTTTTATGGCCAGGTAGCACTGCACGATGTAAATGTTTTATATAATTTTACTCATATGTGTAATCTAATGAAAAAATAAACTAAGAAACAAAATAGAAACAGACTCATACATAGGGAACAGACTGACAGCTGTCAGAAGGGTGGGGGACTGTGGGGATGGATGGAAAGTTAAAGGTATTAAGCAAACAAGCAAACAAACAAAAATGCATAGACACAGACAACAGCATGGTGGTTACCAGAAAGGAAGTGGGTGGGGGAAGGTAGAAGAGGGTAAAGAGGCGATAAACGGAGACAGTAGGAGACTTGCCTTGGGGTGGGGAACACACATAGAATAGAGATGATGTATTATAGAATTGTACACCTGAAACCTCTGTAATTTTATTAAACAATATTGCACCAAAAAATTTATAAAAAAAGATACAAAGGATTTCCCATAAGAGTATCAGCTGATTTCTCAAAAGAAACCTTGCAGGCAAGAAGAGGTTGGAAAGAAATATTTGAAGTCATGAAAGGCAAGGACCTACATCGAAGATTGTAGGAGACCATTCTGCATGGCGTGGGCCCAGCTCCCACTGGGAGATGCACAGGACCCACGCCCACAGATAGGTTCTCCCATGGGGAATCAGTCCTGCAATGTGCCTAGGCCGCTATGAGTCTTGCTTTTTGCTAAAACTCCCTCACCCTGAATTGAGGACATTTACTGCAAAGTAACTTCCTAAAATCCATGCTAAACCTTCCAAGGATGAGTGTAACTGGTTCAACCACTTTTGCCTTTTCATTTGCAAATATCCCTCTTCTATGATGTGATTAATTGCATTGGCTTCTTTGTTTTCTGTAAAAGGTAACCACCTAAAGCAAACCTGTGCATAGTAAATGAGGACCATCATGTAATGTGCTGGGAAACCCAAAAAGGCCGTTTGAGGCAAGGGCCAAGGCTTTTGCTCCCCTTGAGAGAAAAGCCATGCTGTCCCTTTTCTTCCACCAGACTTGGTAGTCCATGTGAATGTCTCATTTCATCCATAATGACGCAGACACTGTGGGCCGGTGTCTGCATCAGAAAATTACTCTATCCAGCAAAGCTATCATTTAGAATGGAAGGGCAGATAAAGTGCTTCCTAGATAAGTTCAAGTTAAAGGAATTCATCATCACCAAGCCATTATTATAGGAAATGTTACAGGGACTTATCTAAGAAAAATAAGATGATCACAAATATGAACAGTAAAATGACAACAAACTCACAACTATCAAGAACTGAATCTATAAAAAGAAACAAAAACAAAAGTAAACTAAGCAAACAACTAGAACAGGAACAGAATCACAGAAACAGAGATCACATGGAGGGTTATCAGTGAAGAAGGGGAGGAGGAGAGTGGGGGAAAAGGCACAGGGAATAAGAAGCATAAATGGTAGGTACAAAATAGACAAGGGGAGGTTAAGAATAATATAGGAAATGGAAAAGACAAAGAATTTATATATACGACCCATGGACATGAACTAAAGGGAGGTGCTGGTGGGAAAGGGGGTACAGGGCAGAGGGGAATAAAGGGAAGAAAAGAAATGGGACAACTGTAAAAGCATAATTAATAAAATATATTAAAAAAGATACAAATCATATTGAATTAGATGAGCCTTAATTCAGTATGACCTAACCTCAACTTGATAACATCTAACCATGATTTCAAATAAGGTCACATTCATAGGTCTAAGCAGGTAGGACTTATGCCTATTTTTTTGAGAGACATGATTTAACCCATAACAAATGCTATGCTAGGTTGATAAATTAATAAAGCCTTTCTGAAAAACACCTTCATTATACTTTTTCTTCTACCAATTTCTTATAGGAATCCACCCTAAGAATAAAAAATATAAATTATAGTTATATGCAAAATATTATCTGTAGCATTTTAAAAGAAATTATTTAGAAGGAATCTAAAAGTAAAAATTATAACAGGTAAAATGTTTTTTCTACTATAAAAGCCAAAAATCAAAGAAAATAAGTAAACATGCAGCATGAAGAACAAAGCACTATTGGAGAATGTACGAAGAAATAAACATTCTCCTACACTGCTGATGGGGATGTAAAGTGCTGGGAAGGATTCATGGAGGGCCATTGGTAATGCACATCAATGTCTCAGAAATATTCTTGCCTTTGGTTTACCAATTTCACTTGTAGGATTTTTTAAATAATCTTTGATATGCACAAAAATTTATCCACAATCTTTGATATGTGCAAAAATTTATCCTGAAATTAATTGTATTAAAAATTACAAACAATAAAAATATTCAATAGAAGAAAATAAGTTAGCCAAGGAATAAAACATCCAGTTAATATAGTAATGTGTATTTAATGACAGGGGAAGATGTGAGATATACATTTTGAAAAAATAAGTAAAAATACAAAAAATTTACAAAATCTCTCATTTGTATGAATTTGAAGTCAATTTTTGAGTGTAGCAGGGACCGTGAGTTTATACATTAAATAGAAGTGCGGTGAGATTGTAAGGACTGCATGTTGCTTGTATGGTGAAATAATTCAAATGACTTTCAAAAGCATATCATTTGCTTTTTTGAATACATTCCCTCTTTCAAGAAGGATTTCTTCACAATTTTTATGTTGGGTAAGTTTCTAGTATCGAAGTAGGTAAATACTAGCAATATGTTGATATTCAGAAGTGGGAGGAACTGGAAAAACTTATTTTGTACTGTTCTCTAGAAGCCACATGTGATTCAATCAGGCTTACTATTTAGTTTTACACATAGATAAAAATAAATTTTAATACAATTCTGGCAGCTATCGTAAAGAATTGCTTGATTGCTAAATATCTTAAAGCTAGAAAAGGATATTTTAAAAATAAATAAAAGCTGTAACAAAGTAAAAATATATACATTTAAAATATGTTAGCCTAAAAGATTTTTGGGTTTAGAGATCACTTACTTGATTAAAAAGTTGGTTACGCATGAAAAACGTTAGGGTATTTTTCTTAGACATAACCACAAGTTGGGTTCTGCACAATATCATCACCATGTTGAAATTTCTTTTCCTGCTCCGTTAAATTTGTGGCTCAATTATTATAATTTCCAATATGTTATACTTTATTTTTATTCTACAGCCCTTGCTGTGTGGTCACGGTTTTAATATCGCTCTCTTGTTCCAAAACACGAGTACCGAACGAACTTCAATAAGTCCTAAGGAGACAGCGTTTCACTCTTATTCTCCATTCCTTTCTCTTACCTAATGAAACCCTTTGTGTAAAGTCCAGAAGTTGGCTAGATATATTTTAGAACAAGCCAGAAGCGGTCTCAGCAGAGACATAGAACAGACTTTTATGCTCACATGAGGTTCTTCTTATTTCTTCCAACAGTTGGTTTTGTGGACAGTCGTCTGTTCTTTCAGATGTCTCCTTTCTTAAAATGAGAACTAGAGGTGTGCAATCTCACCGAGCCTGTTAACGCTGATTCCTGACTTAACCTGTCCAGTGCGATTTTCATGCTGCCCAAGGCGTATCATGTTCCTTCCAACAACTTGTTTTATGGCAGTGGGTCCCTCTCCAGGTGGGCCTTCTCACAGGCTGCCTCACGGCATGGCAGCTGTGGACTTCCAGGGTGAGCAATATGAGAGAGAGTGGGGGAGAAACACTGCCAAGGTAGAAGCCACAGTGTTTTCAAAACTTCATCTCAGGAGTGACTTCCCATCACCTGTGCAAATTTCTAGTCATTAATAAGCGATTTACCCAATTCACTTAATTTTTGAATGCCACTTAACACACAGTATTCTAAAACTTTGGTTTGTGTTTTTTTGCAGCTCCAAGATGGCCCTCCTAGAATTTACACCTTTGTGTAATTCCTTCATGTTGAGTGTGGTCTGGACTTCTGGATTCTCTTTTAAGAATTTTTTTTATATGGAAATACATTTTGGTGGACATATTTCAGGACCCAGGCAGAGGGACTGGTCAGAACAAAGAGTAACGTTGGTCAGAGAGCTGATGTTGTAAGGAAGGGCCCGCATGTCCAGATGACTACAGGAGCACCTAGACGATTAGAATCTAAGCTCAGGCCTGGGAACTGGGTGCATGGACAAGGAGAAGCTGCGACTCAGAAGCTATCTTAGGGTCATCTGGATCTGCAAGGGAAACTTCTACTAAACTCTATTGCTTCGGTTCCAGAAAAGGGTAGAGAAAGGAGGCATGACTCTGGGAAGCTCCATTGGCTCAGTTTTGAGAAATAGAAAAGGGCTTAGATGCACCATGGAGCAATGGTAACTTGGTAAAAATGCAAAACCCCAGACCCTATGTGACTTCAATAAGACTAGATTCTATGTTATTTTTTTAACATTCTAGGTTCTTCTAATAAATACCAGAGTTTGAGAATCATTACTTTAGAATGACTACTTGTGCTCCCCAAGGACTTCCCTGGTTTATGATAATTAATCCACTAAATTAACAGTCTAACACTAAGCTCTGACACAGTTCATAGTAGAAATACAAATGTGCATCCTTGTGGGCAGAAATGGAGAAAAAGATGGTTATAACTAAAAGCATTCCAAGGAAAAGTCTTGTGCTGTTATGCTGGAAGAACTAATTATGGCTGGCAATGATTAACTGATTTGTTCTTTCAGGCTAGTAAAATGCAAAAGGGTTTTCTGTGCTGGAAATAACTGAACAGACACCCAAGTCAGCATCTGGAAGTTATTCTTAAAGAAATATGGCATTAGCTAAAATTGGAATCGTGGGTCAGTTTGTATTTACCCATTTCCCTGGTCCATGCTGACTAAAGGTTACTGATACTTAAACTGAAACCTTAATCTTCTTTTCCATTCTCTTCCTTCTTCTTGTTACATCATGTTTATTTCCAAATCTGTTGACAAACATATATTGGTGGCAGTCTACTAAGACTTAGGTGTGCCATGAACCATAATTATTGTTTTATCAAGTAATCCCAAGAGAATCATAGAATATGTATGATTTTTTGAACCCAGAGAGACCTGGCTTTAAATCTACTGATGCCACTTACTGATATGAAAATTTAAAAAAGCGACTCAACTTTTTTAGGTTCTTTACTTGTATACAGTATGCATGGCTCACCTAATAGCTATTAAATGTAAGGTATGCAAAATGCTTAGTCCACAGAAAATTAAATTATTATTATTATGAGTGACTTGTACTACCTGTAAACATTAAAATACATTAGAACCCAAATTTGTACAGGATTATGTGTAGTTTATATCCATCATGATGTATTTCTGATTTTCTGTCTTTAAGTAAGAATTATAGTATAGTAATTAAAAGCACAGATTCTGGATCCAGCCTGCCAAGTTCAAACCTAGATTTTCCTTTCAGTACCAGTGTATCCTTAGACAATTTACTAGACAACTTATTTAACCTCTCTCTGCCTTATTCTCTTTATCTTTAACATGGGGATACTAATGATGCACCAACCACATGGAGATTTGTAAGAATGAATTAGTATTTGTAAAGCACTTATTTAAAAAAAGCACCATATGAGTTAGTTCTTGTTAATCATAGTTCCTTGTTTAAGAAGTCCATTCTTTGCCTGAAGTTTTTGACTTATCTATCATTCATGGATGCCACTTATCAAAGGGAATAATTTGAAGTACATATTCAATGAGATGATGGTACCACACTTCCCTGGATTGTCTTATGAGCTCTACCCTGATTATGGGATCCAGCTGTGCCAAGCCTGTGAGGTGCTCACTGGGTGCCAATTACTTTTGGGAGCTGCCATTAATTATCCAAGTCAAAAGAGTTCCATTTGTGGAATAACTTTGCTGTCAGTAAACAAATTAGTATCCATGTAATTTGAACATATGAATGCACCATCCCAACATGCCAGACTAGGTCTCAAAGAGTAGCATCCCTAATGAGAATTTTGCTCAGAATTGAAATAATGAGAGAGATAGTGATCAAGTTT
This sequence comes from Trachops cirrhosus, assembly GCA_028533065.1. Classification (NCBI taxonomy): domain Eukaryota; kingdom Metazoa; phylum Chordata; class Mammalia; order Chiroptera; family Phyllostomidae; genus Trachops; species Trachops cirrhosus. The sequence goes on from CM052539.1 coordinate 125,685,954, forward strand.
CTTTTTTTCTCTCTCTCTCCAACAGTGTAGCAGTAGAGTGTTCTGTGCAGTGGATAAGCTCTATATGTGATTAACAATAACAGTAACAATAGAACAAAATTTTCCTATAGAAAATTTTCCTATGATATAGAGAATATCATATTAACTAACATTTTAAAAATATTGTTTAATGAAGCTATTTACTTCAAAGACTGCCTTCTTCTTAAAACAAAAAGACATATACCCATGTTGATGGAGAAAGAAGTTTCTGAGATCACGAAGTTTATTATTATGGCTATTTTTGGGGGGAATAGCTCCTGGGTGACATCAGTAGTGTGATGTTTCCCACCTATACTATTGCTGCTGTTAATTCACCCGCTAGGATAGTGGGAGATAAGTGCTTCCTTGAGAAAATTCCTTGTGAAGCATTTCCCCACCTGTGTGTTTTTGAGTATTCACTTCTCGAAAGAAAAAGATGCATGTACAACACACATCAAGGCAATATTAAGTATCAAAGTGTTTCTGATTTCTGCACAGCCCTAGGGGTAGTCATTTTGGTTTCCTCTTACAGCTATGACATGAGCACTTCACATGAACGAAGAAGGAAAGTATCAAGTGCAGAGAGCTGTTTGGATTCCCAGGGAGAGGGCACTTGTCTTCTTGGTGGCTTTCACTAAGAATTCAGAGGCTTCTTTCCAAGAACACTGAGTTTCCTGAGGTTGAGAACCTCCTACAATGCGAGGCATAAGGAAAGTCTAAACATAGAAGTGGAGAGAACTGTGTGAGAAAGGTCAGTCATTGAGTGGGAACAATGCCTTTCGACTTGCCCATTGGGGACACCTGGCCACAGAGAGTTAGGTGTGAGTGCAGGACAGGTGGTACCAGGAGGGCAAGGGAAAACCATGAGATTATGGTTTTTTTATGATTTATGCTGAGGCTGTGTCTCTCTTTTGAGCTTTTCTTGCCACATATTTGCTGTGGCAAGAAAAGCTCAAAAGAGAGACACAGCCTCAGCATAAATGTGTTGTGCTGTCCAGAATGTGCAGCTGCAAACAGAGAGACTATGACAGCCAAGGGGAGAACAAGAGAATGAAAGTACGATAAAGGAAAGACAGCTTATCTGGGTTCACCTGCCAAACTACAGGACCCTCGTAATATCATTACTGGATATTGAGTGAGTACAGGGTATTCTCAATTCTCTGGGCACACACACAGATTCAATAGAAAAGGAGAGCAGATTCTCAAGAGCTGAAATGGCATGTTGATAGAGGCACCTATGGTAAGACAATAGTTATAAACTCTCATTGTGAAGTAGGCTTCATACCTAAAGCTAAATCATACTTGCTTTAACTATTCAATAAAAACAGTTAATGGTTTATCTTTAGTATATAATTAATTCACTTTTAAGCAAATCTCATTTGTTTTACAAGTTCAAATAAAGTACTTTACACAAAAAAGTATGTCTGATAAGGCATGTTTTCTCATTAGTAGCCTTGACATTAAAAAATGTAGGGAAAAGAGTAATTGTCACATTGTCCTGCGTTGTGCTGAATGTTAAAATACAAAGGTGTGCACATAACTAGCAGCATGGAATATGTGTATTTCTGAAACTTCTCGACTTTACATTGAGGTAAAGCTGCTCAATATTTCCAAAACCTCACTGGGGAAAAATATACTATCTAGTACTCATGCCCAAGAGAAGATCCTTGTTGGGATTATTTAAGGATTCATTACATCATTAGCATATTATAAGTAACATCCCTGTAAAATGTTTTATATTTATTATAAAGTCTGTTTGTGAGAGAACATTATTTATGACATTATACAATTCTAATTTATGTGAAACATTTTTCTCAGTACCTGGAAAATGACTGAGCAACGAGTTTGATTTTATCTTGTAGATGATTAAATCAAATAATTTATTATGTTTCCCACTTTACTTGGCTTCTAGAGTGCTTTTAGAGGCAAAACTGTAGTGCACCTAAATGAAATTCACCAGATCTTAGGGCATGCATTTCATGTGCCAACTGCATCTCTGCTTTTATTTTTTCTACCCTCATTTTTTTCTTTCATCTAGTTTTTTTCTTACTTTTTAAAAATTCTTTGGAAGCTAGGTAGAAAACAGATGAGAGCGATAGGTGCCTAGATGTTTACTGAAGTCGAGGTGGATCCTAGCATCCTACCTGAAGGCCTCCTGGTGTAGAGAAAAGTCAGGGTTAGCAGTTCAGAGAAGGTCAGTCCCATAAGCATTCTAGTTGTTTTCACTGACGACAACTTGTTTCCACCATTGCTGCTCCTTATTGCCAACAGTAAGATGCCACTAACATGTATCGCTATGGCTTTTTGTTGGCTTACTATATTACTTGCATTTTTGGAACAAATTTTGTTGCTTTTTGGAGATTGTACTTCTTGAAGGGAAATGTTTATTTGTTCTGATTAGAGGTCTCCTTGATTTCATAAGTGTTTGCTGCTGAAAAATCTATAATAAAATTAATGCTTCTCTGCCCTCTCTTCACATTATATTTAAATGATATACCTGTGATTGATCAAACTTCATCATTTAAATTCAGTAAATAGATGGGAATTTAGCTTTTGTCTTAAGTGAGGAAAAATAAAAGATTCTGGAACTTATAAATTAGGTTACTGGGAAAGACAAGTTAATAAATTGAGGTAAAGTTTATTAAGTGAAGTTTTCCATAGTACATTCAATTAAAGTAATGAGTTTAGGTACAGATTGTTAGGCCAAAAAAAAAAGTTTTACTAAATGGTAATAGATTTAATAGCAGAATCACTGTGAGGACCAGACAAATCTAGGTTGCCAAAGTATTTATTTAAAAAAACCAGAATTTCAATGCTTTCAGTTTTGCTCCACAGTAATACCTTTAGGATACTAATATGTGTCTCCAGTTCTGGCCTCACCCTGGAAATCTAACCTCTTATTTCCAATTACACAATCTTTCCACTGTCAAAAAGTGCCTGATACTCAAATCCATGTTCTTCTTTTCTTCTGTAGAGGCACCTCTCTACATTTCTTTGGGGATTCTTCTAGTTGCCTACTACGGATGATAGAAAAGACTGAATCATATACATTTGGGACAAAGTCCTAATGGCTTCAACAGACTCCGATGTGTATCTCTCTCTCACCCAAGTTTCTCTTCCATGTTTTTTACTATCCTCTGAAACAAAGGAGCTTTGGTAATCTGGACATTAAAAGGCAGGAGATAGAGAGATCACATGTTTGTTAGTAGATCTAAGGAAGGAACTCTGACTTTTAATCTGATAAGTGCAAATTTTTATTTTTAATATGAAGTTACAATGACTGATAAAATCTCTGAAAAATACCAGAGAAATAGGACTTGACTGAGGGATTCGAAAGCTGAGCATGAATATGTGTCATATTTTAAGATATCTTTATATACTAAATAAAATGAAGTAAATAGTATTGAGAAATCTGAGGGTTTGTAAGTGCAGGAAGTAGGAGGCAATGCTGTGGAAAAGAGGAAGGGGAGCTCTTTCCTCCGACTCCACCCTCTCCACCCCACCTGCACCAAGTGTCACTGAGAGAAACCAGCGGGAAAGGGTGATAGATGGACCCTCTCAAAGGGTTTTTCCAGGGTGGTCCAGAAATAGATCCACAACAACTGCATCTGACCCTGCCCTGAATTTATCTTCCTGTATACAGAGAAAAAGATGGTAAAAGAAAAATGAAAACCAGAGGTAGAAGTAATAAAATAAAACTTTTAAACCAGGACAGATATTACAACCCTCCCTGGTTTGACTGAATATAGGGTAAGAGAAAATAAGGACAGGGAAGTCACAGAGGGAAGAGTATATTCATATTGGATTTATTTGTTCTTTTTTCTGGAGCTAATTCATCTTAGTTAATTCAATATTTTATCAAATATTTATTGAGAAAATACTATGTGCTAGACATTTTTGCAGGTACTGATATACAACAGAGAAAAAAACAGCTGATGTACTTCCTCTGATGCAGCTTATATTCCAGTATGAGAGGCATGCAGTACAAAAATAAATGTATCAATAGTAATGTCTTATGAAGAAAAAAAATGGAGGATATAAAGTGATTCATTGGAGTGGGTATGGAAAGGAAGTCTGATAAAGTAACTTTCAAGCAGAAATTTGAATCAAAAGAGGGACCAAACCTTGGAGCTACATGGGAAAAGGATTTTCCAAGCAGGGAGCACACAAATCCTTCAGTAAAGGCTGGACACAGGGCTGGTTTTCTTCTGTGGGATCGTGTACATCATATAGGTGATAAGAGAAAGAAATGTGAGAAACTTTGCACTCACATATGTTTGTATTGATTGCCAGTCTTAAGTGTACGGCTAAATTTGTTTTAAAAATAAACTTTATTGAAAGATAATTCACCTCCCAAGATGCCATTGTATCTCTCTAAGCAGCCTTTCAGTCCTTGCATTTCCAAATGTATGAAGGGATAACACAATTTACAGGAAGGTGAAGCAACAGGAAAGGGAAAAACCATAGCATTTTGTAATATTTGTGATTGAACATTCCCAGTGTCAAATTATGAATAAAATTCAATTTCTGAATAAAAACTGCACATATCTCAAAAGTAACTTTCAAATACCATTTTCAGGAACATTGGGCCTTTTAATTGATCCTGGAGAACAGAGCCACGACCTGATGATATCTCAGAGAAAGTGAACCGTTGGAGCTGAGTCACACTGTATATACTATACAGAATGACTTAAAATGTAACTATGGAAATCCAGAATTTATTGTTATAACTCACTCATCTGGTACTTTCATCCATGTAAAAGCTTAAGATGTATAATGGGATTATCTACAGGGAGTAATTCATATATCACTATTTGCCGATTACATGCCATGGGGCACAAAGAGAAAACCACGCAACAGGTGTTTCTTTCCAGGAAGACTGGTGGCCAGGTCATCTCTCTCAGTTCTGAGATACAGGGTCTTCCACATTTCTGCAAATTGGATATCCATCTGTTGAACTGAGTTGAACCAGATTCTCATGATGTGGGAAAAAAAGTGTCAAGAGAGTTGTAGATAAAGCCATCAAGATTATGTTCCACCTGGGGCCATAGCCAAGCAAAACCTGCCAGTTTCATCCCATGGCAGATTGAGTGACAGTTCTCATCACTGGCCTTAGGCTGCTTCGTTCTGCCTTTCAAATTGTACTCCAAAGCTGTTTCTTTTCAGGACCCTGTAGGTTCAGACATCAGGTGAATCCAAATGATGAGAACTTCACTGAAAAGAATCTAAGCCTATTTCACATGCATAATTTGCATTTGTAATGCTTTCATTCGGGTGGCTTATTGAATTCTTCTCTTGAATATATTAGGGTTTTTGTTTGTGTGTGCCTTAACACAATGGATTTATCATCCACTCTGTGAATATGCTGGATAGACTATCAAGAATTCTATCAAATTATCAAAAAAAGAGTTCTAAAAGATATATTGTTAATTATTAAGGAAAATATAAATGAAAACTTGTAAATTTTGCTCTTTAACTTTTATCTTTCTAGCATAAATTTAGAGGTTTTTTATTTTTTTCTCCTTCCTTGATACCACATTAATAACAAGAGAAAGACTAAGAAAATCCAATGTAGTTGTTTTTGTAACATGTTGGGAGTTATAAGAAGTCCCAAACTCTAAAGTTAGAAGATAAAATTAATTCAAATGCAGACCTCTTTTTCTTGATGTAAATATGTTTTCAAAATCTTCAGAAACTCATGTGTTTCTCAATAAAAATTTTTTATAAAATGATGGCCTTTAATATAAGAGAAAATATTTCCAATCATCAGGGTTTGGGTCTCATTTTGTGGCAATTCTATGAGATCTCTATTAGCAATGAAGTATTTCTTTTTCATAATGGTATAAAATATTACCAAATGACTTGTCACATGTCTACCACTAAAAATATATTTGTAGTAAAAAATATATTTACTGTAGTACCTGCTATTTTTTTTAATTGGGACTCTAAAGAATTATATGATCAAAATCAAGAATATATGTTCGTAACTTCCATTTGAGGAGTTTGTTTCTCTTCACCTTTCAGAAACATGGGTTCAGGAAGATATATAAATTATGTTTTTAAACTTTTCTATGGTTTATTATATGTTTTGAATTTCACCTTAGTATTACATATGTAGTTTATTATTAATACTGTTGATAATTATTAAATGATCAAACTCTAACTTATTAGTAATTATCTAAATTAAATTACTTATAAAACAAACTATTTCTTCTGTTCTCTAAGTTTGGTTGTGAATTGTGTTTCACTGAGTGGGCTACATTTTGATTAATTATTTAATTAAATCATGACAGAAACAATTACAACACATTTATCAGAAAGCATGAACAAAATGTTTCTAAGCTTTTTTTTAATAGAGAAGAAAGACTTCCTTTGGATATCTTCTTCTTGCATTTCTCTCAAGATATTTAGGGAGCCCAACAAGATTTTCTGAACATATAATGTTTAATGAAATTATAAGAGATTAAAAAATTAGTCTAGTTAGCATCACAATTTATGGAATTATTATTAATTGGCATAACTTGAACTGTTGGCAGTATTTGTTGTTTAATTTTAGTTAAGTTTAACAATGGGCAGAATCAACAAAATAAATTTCACTACTGTCACCTAGTTATTAATAAAACAAAATATTTTTGAAAGATCTGATTTCAAAAGAAAAGTTATGAATTTGTCCTGAATAACAATCTAGAGCTACATTTTTAATGAACTATATCTGGTTATAAGTACTATGAATTAAGTTTGTTTTAATTTGTGCTGCTCTCAGTAGTCTAAATATTGGAATTCAATTTTTGAAGTTATGATATTACTTTAAAGACTTTTAATGTGGTATTTATAAATATCAATATTTGCTTTATTTGCATTGAAAATTAAGCTAACTTTGCATGTGTTTTCTGAAATACACACTCAAAATTATTTAATTTTTCTAAATGACTACAGATGTTTCACACCTGTTTTGTATTTTTTAAATAAATTCCAAAAAACAGAACAACAAAAATACTTTTTAGAAAGCATCTTGTCTTCTTGGTACAGAAAAAGAATGCTGCAACTTCATAGTAAGGATTAATAAACTAGATCATATTTAAGGTAGAAAATCACTTTATTTTTAAAGTAAACTGACAGTTTTATTGTATGCTTTCATGGAATTAGGTTGCAATTTAATTCACCACTCACCAATAACATAGTTAATTATGATGAAATAATTTCTTTTTAAGCCAATTTGTCTATAAACAGAGTAAAAATTAATATTCATTTATTTATTCATTTAATAGGCATTTTTCACCACTCATTAGACTGTTGACATTGTGTTACGCAGTGATGTGAGGAAATGAATGATCTCATCCCTGAAATGTCTCACATCTAGCGGAAGAGACTGACAAAAATAATGACAGATATTAATAGGATTTTAATGCTCATTAAGGACAGGCCTTTATCTCAAGCAAAGGGGTGAAAACTAATCTGAATCTTGGAACAATAAACAGCAATATGTATTGAGGAAAGTGAGATTTCTTACACTCTAGTAACTAGAAACAGTCTCCTTTCCTTCTTTCCTTCCTTCCTTCCTTCCTTCCTTCCTTCCTTCCTTCCTTCCTTCCTTCCTTCCTCCCAAGTACCTTGTAATGCTTTTTAGCATGAATGTTAAATTCTAGCAACTGCTGATATCCAATCTGATTTTCTGAACACTGCCTGGAAGTTTAATTACATTTAATCCAGTATGAGCCAAAATGGCCAAGTGACTAAAATAAAAAAGTCTTTATTTGGTTGCAGCACATTACCAACAATTAATATGGAATAGAATTCCTGTGAATGCTATATATCATGTTGACTGCTCAATATATCTGGGTTCAAAATCTCTATACTTTTTTTGAGACATAAATGTTATAGAAAATAATGCCAAAAACAATTAATGTAAAAGCAGCTTACTACATATGCCTAATTAATATAAAATTAGTCTGTTGACTTATCAAACTTTGCTCCTTTAATTCCATAAAACCATTAGAGATTTGTTCTTTTGAGGAAAAGTTTTCATCCAAAATATGACAGTACATATTTTAAAATAAATGCCTATTACATATGGATAATTAAAAATAAAATTATATTTATTAAAATATTTTAATACTATCAGTTAAAATTATAAGTTGTAAACATACAGTGTCTTTGTTTAGGTATTTAATTCAGCATCTTCAGTATTAAAGGAAAATAATAATGTGCTGAAATAGGACACCATATTCCTCAAAAAGTTATCCTACTAGGAGATAATAAAAGCAGAGTCTGACATCCAGGAACTGGTCTGACACAGCAAGGCCTCGGTGTTCTGAGAAGCTGGCCATATTGTACTCTGGACATAACATTCTCACAGAATATCAACCTCAGACAAAGTAATTCTGAGACCATGCACAAGTGAGAGGAAAACAAGACCATTTCTTAATTTTGTCTAAGCACAAATGAAAATCAGGTCATTGGGCAAACTACAAAATACCAAACAACTCCCTCTCCTGGCTAATTCGAGTGACTGCTACTTCATTACCGATTACAAGTTTATCCTCGTTCTAGTCTGCCCCTCTGATAAATAGGGTTTTTGAAGTAACCAATCATAGATTTGCCCCAGCTTTCTGAAAGCATCTAAACAAGAGCAAATTGCCTCTTCCTTAATCCCTCCTCAAATTCATCCAACCAAAGCCCAAATACTATAATAAGCTATTTCTAAAATCTTCTTACAGAGACACACATGTTTTTATGTTGTATGTTCTTTCACACTCAATGCATAATAAATCCAACTTATTCTAGATGCGTTCATTCATGGTGGTCTTTGGTTAGAGGGAAATGACACTACTTCAAACCCTCCCCTAGATTTCGTTGCAGGATAACATGACCACAATACTGGTTATTGAGACACTGTGTCTAATAAGTACAGGACTTTGTAGCAGCTCTTATATTTTAAGAGCATAAGCTCTGAATCCATATTCCCTGGGATCAAGTTACAGTTCGAGCAGTTGCTAGCTATGTGTTTCTTAGCAAGTTCTTAATCTCTGAGCCTCTGTTGATATATCTACAAAACCGGGAAAATAGTACATTTCTCATAGGTTCGTTATAGGATTGATAATTTCTGGAATATTATTTATGCTTAAAAGTGCTAGACATTATTATTTAAAGTGACCAATTTTAAAAAAGATGAAACAATTATACCTAAAATACAAATATTACAATAATGGGAATAATATGAAACCTGATTTACTAAACATATTTTTGTTAACATATGGTCATGAAGATAAAACTCAATATAGTCCAGTAATCTTATAGACACTGAATGAAATTAGATGTTCTACATCAAACTGGGTCCTCAATATGTAAATTCTTTAAATTCAAATATTTTTAATATAGAGTTTCTCTCTGTTTTCCTTTATAAAGTTTTATTTTGGAGTCTGATAAGTAGTCTTCAGAGATGGTCCCCAGCTGAGACGTGTTAGTATTCAGGCCCTTATGTGGTCAGTTCCTCTTGAACTTGAGGTGACATGGTGACCTACTTTTTGAATAGTGGATTATGATAAGTGATAACAGATGGCTTCTGAATCTGGGTCATAAAAAATAAATACAAAATAAAATAACTTTTGCAAAATGATTAAGAAAAAAAAACTTTGTCTCTTATTGCTGGGTACCTAGGGACACTTGCTTGTCAGACACTCCATCTTGAAATCACTCTATGTGAGAAGCCCAAGCAGCACGGAGATGTGGGCCTCAGTGCTAAGGGTAACAGTGCCAGCTGAGCTCCTAGGCACTGGCCTTCATCAACTGCAGCCATATGAGTGAGCCGTTGCAGTTATCTAGTCCAGTCGAGTCTTTCGATGACTGTACCTCCAGTCTGTATCTAACTGCAAGTGCACAAGAGACTTTAGCTGGACCAGCAAGCTGAGCTCAGTCAAGCCACAGATTCATTAGGTTAGTAATAAGATGTAATTTCAAGTCACAGAGTTTTGGGGTGTTTTGTTTTATAGCAATACATATCTGGAAATCATGTATAGTTTGTGCCCATTTTTAATAGGGCGACATAAAGGAACTTTTTTGTTAGCTAACATATTTTTGATGTGGTTAGTAATTCAATAACAATAAAACAAAAAGTTCAACATCTTTGAACATTCTCCGTAAGTATTTCCTTCATGGTCAGTATTCAAAGAGTTTCATTCTCGTGTCTCTTTTACTCTGATATTTTGGATTCTGGTATTTATCTTTTCCATATGGCAGAAAAGGAGCACATTAACTGTTGGAGAAAGGAGGAAAAAAATCCATGACTTAAGCAACACAAGAAGCTGCTTATCGTTCTTGATAGCTCTACAAGAAACAGATGTCACCACAGTGACTTCCTGCCAGGGAGAGTGAGAGGCAAGAGGAATTCTGGGAAAGCAAATTAGATAACAAGCTTGTTGTGCTCATGTAAGTGTACTAAAAAAATCAGGTGACAAGCAACATGTTAGTCACTAATAAATAGAGCAAATGCTTACTTGTCACAAAATAGCTTTGATTGAAATGTTTCATGTCACTGGCCCTCAGTCAACTTCTTGTGTGCATTCTAGATGCTGAAGGGCTAGGGAGTACTCTGCAGATGTTTTTAAACACGATTGGACTTTCTCTGAGAACTGCTTCCTAAATTGTTGGTCTTATTCACTCCCCAATTATATGAGATTCGTATTGGCATCAGAGACTTTCTAATGTTACATAGATGGAAATCTGGGTAAGAAAAATGCAATACTGAAGAGTCTGTAAAACCTCAGAATTTAAACGAACACGAATTGCTAAAACAAGTTGTAGGTATTTAATAGAAATAAATTGGAGAAAACCATAAAAATATTTTCAATAATTACCACACAAGTGATGGACTCTGGGCTTTCTCTCTCTTTAAGGAAAGTTTGGAAATGTGATAATAGGTAGATAATTTTTTCTATAAAGTTGCAATTTTTAAATATGAATCTTTCCCCTCATTTTATTTTTACATATTTGTTATATTTATCAAAATTGACAATTTCTCCTTCAGTCACAAAGCTTCTCCAAATAAGTAGCACTTTGCATATGCTTCCACTGTTGCTACTATTTCTTCTAAACATTCCTCTCCCTTAGTAAATAATGTTGCTTTAATCAAGCTTGGTTTTTGCCAGACCATACATTTATTTCATTATTTTGGCTTACCTCTTGGATTCTCTACATCTGTGAAACACTTTCCTATTTACAAGCCCTGAGTATAATTGAAGGAACTATGGGTACTTGCAAGGAATGCAGAAATTCTGGCTTCAGTTTCCAGTCATAGTTCACTTCGCAGTCACACTTGTTATTTGCGATGTTTTTGGAATGTTATGTGAGAGGTGATATGTTCTTTTAAAAAAGTCCAGGATTGAGAAATCTTAACCACGTGAAAATCACCAACATAAGGAAAATGATAACAGACTTACTCCATTTCATAAGAAGTGCATGCACTGGTGCTCCTTCAAGTGAATGGCAGTGACTTTTTATAAGATCTGACAGTGACCAGCCCTCTTTCTTGTCTCCTTTCTCCCTTTCTTCTGTTACCACACAGTTGAACTTGCTCAGCTAGTCCCCATGTTGGGGCCCTGGGCCATAAAAACTTAGACATGACATTGTGTTTTCTAGCCCGGCCCGAATTGCTATCATTTTCTGCAGTGAGAATAATCCAAATGCACACAGCACTGGCAATTCCATCAGATTTATTGAGGCCTGGTCTTTCTGAGTGTTTCAGGCCCCACATGGCCTCAATAATGAAACCATTCCTGGCTTGATCCCTAACTTCAAAGATTAAAGATTCACACTCACTAGAATTCATCCCATTCTCAACCCTTCTCCCCTTGATTTATGCCTCCAAATGCCCACTCTATCTTTCAAAGCATGTGTTTACAGTTTCACATTTGGAAATTGTCAGGTTTTGCATTTGGAAATTATCAGATTTTACAGTTTGCAATTCATCCAACACACTGCTGCCCGAGTTATCTTTATAAAGCACAGACCTTATTTTTTTCTGATATTAGTACTTCCCGACTCAAAGTCCATCTAAGTGGTTATCCCTCCTAACCCTTCACGTGCAGTGTGACAGCTCCATATACAGGGTCCGGGAGAAGTAATGCCTGCTTCAGTGTGGTCGGTAGGGTAATAACAGGTTTAGTAATTTATGGTCTTAATTTGAATATTTCATCTAAAATGTCATATGGTGTGCTTGAGTGTGATATTGTTATGCTACAAAATTACGTGCTTATGATTTTGAAATAGAATATTTTGTAACAAAAAGGGGCTTTTTTGTGTGTGTGTGCCAGACCCTATATTATAGCTATGGTAGATTTCTTTAATGTCCCAACCAGAACACATTTAATGGTAAAGCAGGAACTATCAGTCATGACAGCAGAACATTAATTGTAAACCTGAAATTATGGTCACGCTAACTATAGGCCATCCCACTTCCCATGAGCTAGCACACTGGAGTCCTCAACTAGGCATTTCCGCTTCCCTAGTTGTTCTTCTTTTCTTCAAAACAACAATTATCACTGTTAATGTGAATGTATTAACACATTTCATTCTCACAATAACTCTGCAACAAGTGTCTTATTCCTCTAATTGTATATGAGAGGAAACTGAGGCACAGAGGAACTGAGTAATGTGGCTAGTTAGTGATGGAGCCAGGACTCAAGCAGGCACAAGCCTGGCTCCAGCGCCCTTGCCTGTAAATGCTGCTCCATGCTGTTTTCCTGCAGTGTATTTTCATTTGTTTAGTTCCTAAATACACATGCTTTAGGAAGGCTAGCACAGTACTTGAGAGAATGAGCCTTAATTAAAGTCAGCTCTCTGGGTTCTGGTTTGGGCTCTACCACCTACTTGTCTTTGGTTAAGTTACTTAATTTTTCTGTGACTCAGCTTACTCAGCTGTAAGAAAAAAAGGAATTCTAGGAACACCTATTTCAAGGGGCATTGTGATGATTAAATGAGTTAATTTATGTAAAGATTCAAGCATATAGTAAGTTCATAATGAGTAATTTCTATTAATATTAAATGCTACTCTTCCTCAAAACTTTTTCTTGCCCTGGCCAGGTGGCTCAGTTTGTTGGAGTGTTGTCCTGTACACCAAAAGTTTGTAGGTTCGATTTCAGTCAGGCATATACCTAGGTTGTGGGTTCAATCCTCTGTCCTGGCACATACAGGAGGCAAACAATTGATGTTCTCTCTAACACCCATGGTTCTCTTTCTTTTTCTCCCTCTCCTATCTTCTCTCTTTAAAATCAATAAACACATTCTCGGGTGTGTATTAAAAAAACAAACAAAAATAAACCTTTTCCCATTATCTTAGTACTTTTTTTTTCAGTTGCTGTTAATGCTGGACAATCACTCACCTGAGAAACACTTAAAGAATTCTGACCCAGCCCTGATTTCATATCAGCGTTTCTGGGGGGTGGGGCTTGTTCTCAGTATTTTTCATAAACTTCCCAGATGATTCACAAATGCATCCAGTGTTTGGAAACTGCATCAAAACCTTTCTGATATGAAAACTATTTGTACAGTCATTCCCCCTTTTCTCTAAGGGTTCATCTAAGGGGTGCCTAAAACCATGAATAGTACCAAACCCTGTTTGTAATAGATTTTTCTAATACATGCACACCTATGATAAAGTTTAATTCATAAATTAGTCACATCATGAAAGTAATAGTAACTAATAGAAAAATGGAATGATTATAACAATATGCTATAATAGAAGTTATGTGAATGGGGCTTCTCAAAATATTTTATTGTACCACACTCAGCTTTTCACTTAAAGAAAGCTCTTCATGCCTTCTCTTTGGCGTATCCAAATTGCCAGCATCACTATTCTTGTGCTTTTGGACCATTGTTAAGTAAAACAAGGGTTATATGAACACAAACACTGTGATACTTTAACAGCCCATCTGAAAGCCAAGAGCTACTAAGTAGCTAATGGGAAGGGTGCATCTATTGCTGGATATGCTAGACAAAGAAATGATTCACTTCCTAGGTGGGAAGGAGTGTGAGGGCATGAGATTTCATCACACTGCTCAAAACAGTGTGCAATTTAAAACTTATGAATTGTTTATTTCTGGAATTTTTATGTAATATTTTCAAATCTCGGGTGACCACGGGTAATTGAAATGGCAGAAAGCAAAACTGCAGATAATGGGGGACTGCTGTCCATATGTCCATCTCTTCTCACAAATTTTAAGCTGAATGATTGAAGATGCTATCTCAATTCTTCATTGTATTTCCAGTGGCAACTAGCATGGTGCTTTATATACATTGGCACAGGCAAATATTAATTCCTTCAAATTAAGTAGACACCTTTAAAACATGTTCATTGCTGCAGGATAAAGGGGAAAAATATCATCACTAATGAAATCAGTTGGTGTCTTAATTAGAAGTTGGCAGGATCCAGGTAAAAAGGGTTGAATGGGAAAGTGGCAAGAATGTAGTGTCGATAGTAAGGCAAAATACCTAGTTTTTCATTTTAAACTAGTAGTCTGTAAACTTGGCTGCAATTTTTAATCATGTGGGAAGATTTAACAAAGAAATGTGAGCCCCTCTGTTCCCCAGGAGATTCCAATATGCAATCAAGTTTGATTACTTAGAATCTACGTCTTAGATGGATCACAGCAGAACCAAGATCTCTCCTATCACAGGATCTGAAAGTCAACTTTTTCAGTTTGCAGTGATGTACGATGAGAATGGAAATAGTGGAGAACATGCTCATGTGTAAAATTACCTGGATATATGGAAGCAGGTTACCAGGATGGGAAAGTATGTACACATACATATGCAGAACTATGCACATATACTCATATCTTAAAGTTACCCTTCACAATAATTATATAGTGAGAAAGAGAGTATCACATCCATACTGACAGCATGTCCCAAGACACTGTTATTTGTGAGATAATTCCTTTTTGGTGAAAAGGTCAAGGAATACCTTTGCCAACACAGCCACCAAATACACAAAGTCATTTTTAAGGACATTGAATCTGACTTACTCCCTAGTGATCTGGACTGAATCAGATGTTTATAACTTGTCAACGTACCTTCGCATTACCACATTTAGTTTTGCTAAGTACTAGGCACCATTTTTACCATGTTTCAACCATAGTTAATTGTCAAATGGGAGGACTTTACATTATTTTATTGGCCTTGTTCAATGTTTTTGGGAATTTTAACAAATAATGAATACTAAAGGATTAAAGATGCAATGTAAGCATAAAACAAGAATTTGAATGTGTGTTGTATAATGTGCAAATTGTTAGCATATTATATATTTTTTCAAGCTGAAATAAAACCAGTGTATTATTTATGTTCTTTTAAATTTCTGTAAACTTTTACAGCCTATCACATTATTTATCCAAATATCTTTCTACTTAAACAACTTTTACAGGCATTTCTTTCTCCTTTCTCCACAAGAGAAAGAAAAAAACAAATGAAATAATATGTTTTAATAATATAATATTTTTAAAATTATAACTTTTCCACTTATTTCCAAAAATATGCAAGTAAAACATTCCCCCAAAATTGTTGGTTTTAAAATAAGTCTTTTTGGTAAGGAGGCCAACTATACCCTGTGTAAGAAGCTAGTGTCACTGATTCACCCACAGGATAGTATAATGACAACTAAGACGTGCTGAGTGCCTACCCTCTGCCAGTTAGTTTTAGTGCTTCACCCGA
This sequence comes from Trachops cirrhosus, assembly GCA_028533065.1. Classification (NCBI taxonomy): domain Eukaryota; kingdom Metazoa; phylum Chordata; class Mammalia; order Chiroptera; family Phyllostomidae; genus Trachops; species Trachops cirrhosus. The sequence continues at coordinate 125,701,671 of CM052539.1, forward strand.
ATTAATGCATTAAATACTCAAACAACTCTGTGACAGTGATGCCATGTCTATCTCCATTTTTAGGTGAGGAAATTGTGGTACATACCATTGAAATCACTTATTCAGGGCTCAAGTAAAAATTAAAGGGCCCAAAATTTGAATCTAGGGAGAAAGAACCCAAAGCTATGTGTCTATGGTATTTAAGTTGGTTTTTCCCTCCAGTGTTTGACTGTGGAGGGGGTTTGATTTGACCTACTTGATCCTCAGCATTTTCCTGCACCCTCTTTCTGACTACACTTAACACAGTCTGTGGCTATGAGACCATCACCTGTAGACACATGTGGTGGGAACTGTCTAGTGCTCTGAGGAAAACGTTCTAATGCTTTGGAATCACAGAGAAAGAGAGAAATCTTCAGCTTCTTTACTTTTCCCCTTTGCTCCCTTTTCAGAAGTGTATCCTGACTTTTTTTGGCCCTATCTTAATTTTGTAAAAACAATTCTGTCATGAAGAATACAATAAAGAAGATCTGGGTGAAAGGTAGGCTCTAAAATAATTGATGGAAATGGAGTACAAAAATAAAATATTTGAAGCTAGATACTGCTTAGTCTGTCATAGACTATTCTCATCACATTCTTACCACATTATTCATCCATTAAGAATGAATAGGGAGATCCAAGATAGCAGTGGAGTAGGTGGAAGCTACACTCACCTCCTCCCGGGACCAACTGAAACAACTACATTGTAGAATAATCATCCTGAATAACCCACTGAAGACTAGCTGATGAGAAGTCTTCTATCAAAGGATTTGCAGAAGAAGCCACATCATGACTGGTAGAAAGGGCAGAGACATGAAAAGGGACTGGCAGTGCCTGAGGTTTTGGAGGGATATCTCAGCTGCACCAGGGTCCTCCTAAGAAGTGTGGGCTCTAAATCCCAAGCTGGGCTCTTGTAACTCAGAGCACCAGAGCCAGGTAGAGGGGCTTACAAAACACCTGGCTTTGAAAAGCAGTGAGTTTCTGTCAGCCTGGGAGAGGCAAATTCTCTAGAGACGCAGGCACTGTCTTAAAGGGCCAAAGCACATTTAAAAAATATTTTAATTTTTTATTCCACATTTGCTGGGAATAATTCACTAATTTTTATTGGAGAAATTTGCCCTTTTATTTTATTTTATTTTTGGTTGCTTACTATTTTTTTTATTGCTGTTCAAGTACAGTTGTCTCCATTTCCTCCCCACCACTCCTCTCTGCCCCAGCCATCCCCATTTCCCACCCTCGATCCTACCCCCTTTTGGTTTTGTCCATGTGTCCTTTAGACATGTTCCTAAAAACCCTTCCCACTCCCCCCCGTTATCCCCTCCCACATCCCCCCTGGTTACTGTCAGTTTGTTCTTAATTTCAATGTCTCTGGTTATATCCTGACTACTCATTTGTTCTGCTGATTAGTTTCCACTTATAGGTGAGATCACATGGTATTTGTCTTTCACAATTTTTTTTTGTTTGCAGCCACTCACCTGGGCTCTGTCAGAGGCAGGACAAAGTGAACTAGTGTCACATGAGCACATGAGGAGAGGCTGGGGTTTGTGGTTCTTGATGTGGGTGTGGACGGCTGAAGGGACAGACAGCAGGATCCCTGTGCTGAGTCTTACCACAGGCTCAGCTGAGTCCCATCTTTTTTGGGTGGAGCACTCCCTTATGGCATTAGCCTTGGGTAAAGCAATAGCTCCTGTTCTGGATTCTCTTTGCTCCACCCTGTGGAGCTTGCTTCCTTCTGAGAAGTACAGCCAGAGGCTTTTTCAGTGACTGAACCTAATAGGCAGCCAGCAGGTGGAGGCAGGCACAGGCAGATCTCAAGGTATCTTGGGACTTTTGCCCTGCTCCAGGCCTGGTGCTGGTAAAAGGTGGATTCGGTGCACAGCTTGGTTTTTCTCATGTGCACGCAGGCCGAGCAGAGGGAGCCACAAATTGTGGATTACTTGTAGCTTCAAACTGATTGCCGCAGGCCAGTCACAGGCAGCTCCTTATATTGGTCTGCACTAGAGTCTCTCCCAATACGCCCAGAACTAACACACCCAGTGGCCAGCTTCAGACAACAACAGAGCAGGATCCAATAAGCTTCACAAGCAGTGCATCCAAAGGGAGATCTCGGCAGGCACCAAGCCCTGCTGAAGTGAATTCCGTCCCATGTAGTCGGCACCTGCACAGCAGCTGGCTTGGCATGGCTGGGGCTGTCGCTCATGATCCCATGCATGAATGGACCAATGGCAATCAAGACATAATTACAATGAAACCTGTATAATATTGTTAACCAGTGTCACCCCAATAAATTCAAAAAAAGGAAAAAAAAGACTTAATTACAATAGGAGGGCCCACACAAGGGACATTCTTGGAGCACCCAGCTCAGAGGATCATGGAGACTGCACAACTGTACCCCAAAGGACAGCTACTACATAAAGCCACCCCAATAACACTGAGAGTCATAGCAGATCTATCTAATACACAGGAACAAACATAAAGAGGCAGCCAAAATGGGGAGGCAAAGAAATAGGTTCCAGATGAAAGACTAGGAGAAATCTCCAGAAAAAGAGCTAAATGAAATGGAGGCAAGCAATTTATCAGGTATAGAGATCAAAGTAATGGTTATAAGGATGCTCAACAGCATGAGAAAGCACATATAAACCTAACAAAGGAACACTCAGAAATGAAGAACACAGTATCTAAAATGAAGAATACACTGGAAGGAACAAACATTAAGTTGGATGAAGCAAAGGATCAAATCAGTGTTTTGAAGTGGATGGGTCAGTGCTTCGATCAGTGGATCGAAAATGAAGAAAAAAACACCCAATCAGAGCAACAAAAAGAAAAAAAGAAAAAATGAAGATAGTTTAAGGGACCTGTAGGACAATATGAAGCATAACAATATTCTCATGATAGGGGTATCAGAAGGAGGAGAGAGAGAGAGAGAGAGAGAGAGAGAGAGAGAGAGAGAGAGCAAGGATTGAGAACTTATCTGAAGAAATTACCAAAAACTTCCCTAACGTGGTGAAGGGAAACAATAAATTTTAAAAAGTAAAACATAGTTTATAATGAACTTTTCAATGTAAACTCTAGCATTTTATACAAAAAAACCCATGATTTCTGATTACTTATTTCTTCCTCTATGGGTCCCAAATAATTTTATTTCCATTGTTTTTAGTCCTTACTAATGCTTCTGGATGTCATACTAAGTTACTAAATTATAAACTACTTGCATTTTGATTGCTGTTGGTCCATTCCCACGTGGGATCATGAGAGACTCCACCCTGACCACACCGTGCGAGCTGCTGTGCAGGTGCTGACCACATGAAGCGGATTCAGGTATCTTAATTCTGGAAGTTTGGAATTTACAAGAGAGTGATTTATGTTTCTAAATGTTCCAAGCATGCTATGTTTTCAATAGTTTTATTGAGTTAAAGTATAAAGCTGTTTTAAAATATTGCCGCATTACAACCTTTTGTTAAAGCAGAGTAACTAAAAATGTGGCAGAGTAAGTAAGGGATGGGCATCATCACACCTGGGAGCTGGTTAGAAACACAAGTTCTCTTTTTTGTTTTATAGCTGGAAGGTTGTACCTTTTGACTCCCTCAAATAAGTCATAGGGACATAATGTACATTTTGACAACTATAGTTAATGATACTGTGTTACATAATCAATAGTTGCTAAGAGAGTGGAGGTTCAAAGGTCTTATCACAAGAAAAAACTTTGTAACTATGATGGTGATGGATATTAACTTGACTTCTTGTGTTGAATGTTTTGCAATTTGTACAAATATCAAATCATTATGCTATATAGCTGAAATGAATATAATTGTTATATGTCAAGTATACCTTAATTTAAAAAAGATGAGCCTTGGCTGGTGTGGCTCAGTGGCTTGAGTGCCAGTTTGTGGAAAAAAATGTTGGTGGTTCAATTCCCAGTCAGGGCATGTGCCTGGATTGCAGGCTGGGTCCCCAGTAAGGGGGTGTTTGAAAGGTAACCAATTGGTGCTTTGCTCCCTCTTCCTCTATCCTTTCCTCTCTCTCTAAAAATAAATAAAACATTAATAATATAAGGCCATTATACTTTAACATCTATTCAACAGTAACTGCACATCATATATTATGCCAGATAATGGGATGGGTATATGTACTCTGCTTTCTTGAAGGAATTTTTAGGCTAAAGAGTCAGTTCTCTACACAAATAATAAATAACACAGTAAAATAAGTGTGCCAGTTATTAAGCTATTTCTCTCAGTTTCAACACCACTCCTGCTTCTGTGTGCTTCTTAGTAATGTTTGCTTGTGCTGGGACTCTGCACACCGCATTCCTGCTTAGCTGGCTTCCTGTTGAACTTTGCGAGTGGGGTGCTAAAGGGAGGTGGAAGGCCTAAAAAAAGAAAAAGGGACTTGCTGCTTTATCTTTGCTCCCATTGGCTTTCTTTTGCTGTCACTCCAGCTTTGCTACTTCACCCTACAGGGATGGTTCAATCCAAAATCGGCAGCCGAATCCAGTTTGCAGTTTTTTGAGTACTTATAGAAGCAGCTTCTTCTGCAGATCCTTTAAAGCACCAAAACCAATGGGCTGGTGCCCCTCCCTCAAGAGTCTGAAATCCAGCCCCTCAAGGCCCCTCCCCTGAGCTAAGACCTAGCACCAGACCACAGGCCCCTCATCCAAACTTCTAAGTTTTAACAATTCTAACTCTCCAGTTCCTTTCTCCAGCCCTGTAGATGGTAGTTTCTTCCTGCAATTGCTACTTCCATGGTGACTTAGTGTTTCATTTTGGCCTTGATACTTTTATTAGCTTTATGCCTGTTAAAAAATCATTATAATATCTCTGTTAAAATAACTAATGAGTTTTCTGTCTCCTCACTGGACATTGACCAACACAGTAAGTGATAGTAACTAGTGACTGTAAAATGGTTAAACAGCAAATCCCTAAACTGTTTAAATCAGGGAGGGTGTTCAATTGAATTTCAGTTTTGGCCAGTTGGGGAAACCACTTTCAGTTCTGACTTCAATTTGGAAATTGTTTTCTTTGTCAAATGTAGAAAACATCCAAATAATAATCAATGTATATTTAATGTTCTAATATGTAAAAAGGAATGTATGGAATTTCCTCAGAAAACTAAAAATGGAACTGCATTTGGACCTGGCAATTCCACTGCTGGGATTATACCCTAAGAATCCTGAAACACCAATCCAAAAGAACCTATGCACCTCAATGTTCATAGCAGCACAATTTACAATAGCCAAGTTCTGGAAGCAATCTAAGTGCCCATCAGCAAATGAGTGGATCAAAAAACTATGGTACATTTACACAATGGAATACTACATAGCAGAAAGAAAGAAGAAGCTCCTACCCTTCATGACAGCATGGATGGAACTGGAGAGCATTGTGCTAAGTGAAATAAGCCAGGTGGTGAAAGACAAATACCATATGATCTCACCTATAAGTGGAACTTAATCAACAAAATGAACAAGTAAGCAAAATATAACCAGAGACATTGAAATAAAGGACAAATTGACAGTAACCAGAAGGGAGAGGAGAGGGGATAATGGGGGGAAATAGGGGAAGGGCCATCAAGGAACATGTATAAGGGACCCATGCACAAAGCCAAAGGGAGTAGGTTCGAGGGTGGGAGGTGGGGATGGTGGGTCAGGGGTGCATGGTGGGGTGAAAATGGAGAAAACTTTACTTAAACAACAATAAAAACAATAATAAAAATAATTATTAAAAATAAACAATAAAAACAATTATTAAAAATAAAATTAAAAAAGGGGGGACTAAGGAAAAAAAGATGCTCATTTCACATTTTCTCAGAAAGCAAAACTTGAAGTAATGAGTTGAAGTTAGGAGAAAAACCTTTCAAAAAATCAATCCGTCTAAAGATAAAAAGGACTACTGAGGAAGAAGCAAATTCTTCATGATAATAAGTGCTCTAGTGCAGTCTAAGGAACCACTATTTGATACTATTGTATGAGGACATTGGAAAAGTCATTGAATTAGATGAGCCTAGATAGCTTATTATAGCAGGGTTCTATGATAATGGCATTGGAGTACTGATTTCATTATGCCCTTTCCCAATGACAGAAGTGTTCCCTGAAATGTGTAGAATGTACAAAAGAAAGTAAGGTAAGGGAGTGCAATGGAATTAATGTTTATATCCTGACAAAATTTGTATGTTGAAACCAAGTCCCTGAAGTGATGATGGTGTTAGGAAGTGGGGCCTTGGCAAGGTGATGAGGTCATGAAGGTGGAGCCCTCATAAATGGGATTAGTGCCTTTATTAAAGAGAGCTCCCTACTCCCCATTGACACTGAGGGCAGAGCAAGAACACAGCTATCTTTAAACCAGGAAGCAGGACCCAATCCAGATCCAGAATTTGCCAGCACCTTGATCTCAGACTTTCCAGCCTTCAGAACTGACAAATAAATTTCTGTTGTTTATAAGCTAGTCAATTTATGGTGATTTATTACAGCAGCCTGAACAAACTAAGACAGGTAGAAAGGTTAGAGTTAGAGAAAGGCATTGGAACACATGAGTGACTGAGCTTGCACAGGTAGTATGGTGCTAGAGCAGGGCAATGGATTGGAAAAATAATTGTAAAGAACCTGGGCAAGTAGGATGAAAGGAGTCCCTCCTATCCCTGGCTTCTTTAATCCTAGTAATAAGCAAGGTCAAAAATCCCTGCAGCTGAGGTTTTATCCTTGTCTCGTGTTTCATAACCCCATTTGAAATGCACTGTTCGGGACAGCATGTACACATGAAAAGTGCTTATCTGTGAGATGGTTACTTTTTCAATCTTGTTCTTTTTTTGAGTTTGCTAAGATATTTGCAATACATTTGAAATGCTATGTTATATTGGAACATGATACAAAATGCTATTGACATTTCTAACCAAAATATTAGAAAATATTCTACAATATCATCATCAGCCATGACAACAGCACAGCTTATTGGAATACTTCCCTTTAAAATTTTGCCCAAGCCTAATAAGTAGACAGCAGCAAGAATTCTTAGTGTTTATGAGATATTAGAAGCACATGAATTCCAATTTCTAGAAATGATCTAAAAAGAATAATCTTATATAAGACGGACAACTACGCTGGGGTGAATTAGAAAAATCTGCTAAGGCATATTAATTTTGTAGTTTTTACATGTAAATATATTTGAAAGGGTAAATTCATATTTATAGAAGTTGCATTATTATTTTGTATTATTATTATTATGACATTGGTAAAAGATGTTAAAATGAGAAGGCAAACAGTTATATCAATTCTTTGTGTAGAATATGCCATATATCCATTAATGAGGAATATCTAGATGTTTAATGTCACTGAGACCCCAATGTTTGATTAGTAACTAACCTTTCATTTTATATCTTAGTGCTTTAGCTTCATAAATACATAATCACTAATGCAGAGTTTTAGTTTTCCAACAATTAGAGTATGTAGATAGAGTCAGATTACTTCCACATGTAAGAAATGGCAAAATCCCTGTGGTAGGACACTAGAATATTTTAGATACTGGGTATTTATTCCCATATGTATGGGTCCAGCAGAAGTAATGCCTGCTTGAGTGTGGTAATAATATGGGTGTAATAATTTATAGTTTTAATTTAAACATTTCACCTAAAATGTCATATGGTGTGCTTGAATGTGATATTGTTATGTTACACAATTACATGCTTATGATATTGTAATAAAAAGGGGTGTCATTTGTGCCAGACCTTGTATATATCATATATATAATTTTTTACCAATCAAATAAAATTTTCTTACTTTAATTAGAATAGTTATAGAATGATTTCACTTATAATATCTCCAGGAACAACATTTGAAAGTTTTAATGGATAGGCTTGAATATTTTCTCAAATATTTCTTAAAGACTGCTTAATCAATACATTAGAATTAAAGGCTATCTTTTCCAGTATGCTTGAAAAGTGTAACTCATACATTTTAAAGATTCACTGAAATGATGTCACATGAACTATGAAAAAAACTCTCTCTATGTAGTTGTACTTACTACCGTTTTCATTGTAGAGGTCTTGTGATACTGAGATGTCTTTGCCTCTAGATGGAGATCTGGAATGAACAATTATATGCTTAGATACATATTTTGGCTATGTGGGTCATTTTACCATATTCCATTTTCCCCCAAAACTATAGAATACAAATACTTCCCTGGACTTCTCTAAAGAGCTGTCACAAAGCAAAGGGAGGAACTCTTTCAGTTTCTTCTGTCAGTGGTTAAAGTGAGGCATAACTTGATAACATCTGTGTTAGAAAAAGTATTGTCCAATGACTCTGGTAGAATTTCAACTCTTTTAACACTATATAAGTACAACAAAAATGGATTGTTTTTCACTTTTTGATGGCTTCTGATTACAAAAGCACCAAATATGTTTACTTCTCAATGGGAGATTTAGTTTCCATGGGGACCAAACTAACCTCATCTGCTGTTTTGCAGACCATGCTCCATGTACCACCTCCACTTTGGCAGAACTAGAGAGGCTCTGAACACAGCTCCCCTGGCAAGTGTGCTCAGGCATCTATACGGTTTCTTGTTCCCACCCCCTTCCAACAGCAGAGCCCAGGAGGGAGCTTCAAGGATGTGCAGCCTTCCTCCCACTTTCAAGTTGCATCTTTTGTGATGCTCTTTGAAACTGGAATGTTCTACATGATGATGATAAACATCCACCATGTGTCACAGTGTTTCTTCAAGTTAAGTGTCAAATTATCTGGCAATATCAATAGCTGCCTATTTTTATTGTTGTAATGCCTTTATTATAAATTCTGAACAGATCAATGGTATTTTTTACACAGAATGATCAATATCATGGACTGTCAATTTGCACTGTTTAATGTGTGCTCACTACTGATTCCTGCATTCATCGTACACTTAATATCAGCTTGCTATAAGCCAAGCATTGCACTAAACATGAGGTATATAGGGATGGGTAAGACAGTGGTTTTACTCCCAAAGCTCAGGATCTAGAATAGAATCACAAAGGGTGCTATTTGCAAATCACTGTGGTAAGTTTAATGGTAAGATATTTCCACTGGATAACACAGGGCCATAGAAGAGATGGGTCATAAAGGAAGCCAGAGGAAGGCTTCATGAGCAGCTTGCTTAAAGAATGAGTGTAAATTAGTCTGGTGAAGAAGCAGCTTGAAGCAGTAAATGACTGTTTCCCACTCAAGAAGCCAGAGGCAATTCTGTGCTTAATCAAATTCTGTGAGGTGAGGAGTGGCAAAAGCAGTGAGCTGATATCAGGTCATTAGTCCCCCTGTAAAATATTAGACACTTTGGATTTTATCCAAGGCTATTAAAGAAATATAAAGAGAACACATAAAGAGGGCAATTGCATGTTTTGAGAGAAAACTCTGTGGAATGTGTATTTGAAGAAAATGAGATGTTTAAATAAATTAATGAATGGTCATTTTTTTCTGAGTCAAAACATAGCCCTAAGGAATGCTAGAGGCAAAACCTTTAACATCCAAAATGCAATATTTTACTGAATGTAATTCATGTTTGTCATTAAAATAGATGTGTTACATTTTTATGGATCTTTACTTAGCTTAGGGGAGGCAGAATGGCAGGAGAATGGCATACTAGCACACCTACAGGGAGTGAAAGGCTCTGGGGGAGGGCATAGACCTGGTGTTTCCTGGGTGGTTGGCGTACTCTGAACCAATAGATAAAATATACAAGGACTCAAGAACATTCTCAAAATTTGAGTTTTCCAGTGGACTGTAAAAATATACTACGTTTTTCACTATCAAAATTGAAAGGCAGAAACCTAAAGATTTGAAGGAACTTGAGATTATCAGTTAACTAATTTATTTCACACAAGAGTGAAAAGAGAAAGGGCAGAAAGGTAAAATGATCAGCCGAGCATCTCCATTGATTGCTTTTGGCTCAGAGTTTTTCCACTCAGGCCTACAAAGTTGGGTCTGAGTGCAACCGGTGTAAAAAGACAATTTGGGGCACTGGGAGTGACAGTGAATTACATGCTTTGTGTGGTCCTGTCTCAGTCTAAGAGCCTATGGGTTTTTTACAAAAATGTTCCATTTTAACAGATTCAAAATAAAATGCTAGCCAATGAGTTTGAAACATTCTGACTCCTCTTGAGTTAAAGTTAATTCATTTAAAATAACCACATTTTTTTCCATTGCCTGATTTCCATTACCTTATTCCCATTACCTTTTTATATTCCACTCTCCTTAGCTTACTGAAAGTTTAGTGTTCTGTTTGGTACACATGTATTGAGAGCCTATATTGATAAGATGGTTTCTCTATTCTAAAGGAAGGCACAGCCTGGTTGTGTGATCATGTCATTAAAATAATATAAATTTTATTCCTTGGGAAACTGACTTTAAGTTCACTCTGCTAGCCATTTACAGCAATGTCTTATAATAATGCAAGTAACAATGCAAGCAGCAACAGTAATTGAAAACATCAAGCTATTCATCAAGAGAAAATAAAACATGATAGAAGAAAATATTTACGTGTTTGAAAACTAAAAATTATCTAGTAAAATGGAAACCAGAGAGTGTGAGTGGCTTAATAGTCACAAGTTTTTTGGCAAGTGCTATTAGAATATTAAATAAAAAGGTAAAGCATTTGTTTTTTCATCCGGAATAGTAAAAACTATTATTCAATATTTTAAGTTACAAAATGTGTGGACATTTGTATGTGTGTGGGTGCCATTCAGTTCAGTCTTGGGCAATTGAAATGGCTAAATAACACCCATATGGGAAACAGCTTGGTACGCCCAGCACAAAGGAAAAGGTGTTGGCAGAGAATCTGCGAAGGAGGCATTATTATTTTCACTAACGGAGGTGATATAAATATCCAGTTTCCAGGGCTTTGTTTCTTTTCTTTAGTTTTTTCTTCTTTACTTTCTTTTTTGTTAATATGTCAGACTTTGGCTAGGTTTTCATAAAAGGGAATATTTTTTCAACAATAAATGCTCGTGCCTGAGAAAATTAGTTGTCTTGGAGGGTGATAGTAGACAATCTAAATGTTCAGTTTTATATACCAAGAATCAGTTGCATTATAGAAAAGATGAAAAATATAAAATATAATTTCTATCTGACACAACCTTCTAATTTTTGGAGGGCCACATAACATGTGAAGCAAAGATAATTCAATAAAAAGTACTTATCATATGAACAGTTATATACTAATATTTCTTATCTGCGAGGGCCCTTTCTAGTCATCTCCATGAAATATTGAATGGATTTCATTTTATTCCCATAATATTTATGGAATTAACATTATGATGATTTTTTTTTGCAGTTGTGGAAATTGAAAAACTGAGAGTTTAAGTGACTCAAACCATTGGGTGTGGGGAAAGCAATCAAATTTAGGCAGCATTGTTTCACAGATCAACTTTTCACTACAATGGTAAGATGCCTTTATGTAGTAAGGTATCAACTTTATTATAGTTTGTGCAATATTTCACTCAG
>CM052539.1:125713640-125778416 GCA_028533065.1 Trachops cirrhosus
TAAAGATTACATGAGATAATACATGCAATTCATCTAGCTAATAGTTAGCACATAGTACAATTTCAGTGAACTGTTAAAGCACAGAGCTAGTGTCTAAAGAGAATACATCATCACAGACAGTTAACTTTGTTTAAACAGAATACGATTTTAAGTATCAAACAATTTTTGATGTTTATCTTTCTGAAGTAAAAGATAAGGATTAGAAAACATATTTCTTGTTTCATTTTGGAATTCAATAGTAATTCTGATGCAATGTAATAATTCTAATTCTAAATTTCTGAGCTTAGAGATGTCAAACTAATGCTTACTAAAAGTAAAATTTGAATTATTTGTCAGTGTAACATAAAAAAAAGTTTTTGAATGCTGGAAGTCAGATTGCTAACATCAGGGACCTTAAATTTTACAGCCATGCCAACTCTGTAATTTTTTTAAACTTTTACATGGACTTTTCAATAGAACTGATTTTTTTAAATTAAATTTTCATCCTTAGGAAAGTTTCTTAATAATTTCTATAAAGGGTGGTATAAAAGACAACTTTTATATTTTGTTTTTATATACTAGTAATCAAACCTTTAAAATATCACAGAAAATTGGGTTAAGCTGTCCATTTTTAACATGTTTTGAAACACAACATCTGTAAAATAATACACCATTGAAGATAAATAATGTTCATAATGGAAACTTATTCAAAGCATATGACATAATCACACTTAATTTTTTTCCTATTTCATTACATTTTTAATGAATTCTTTAGACATATAGGTCCATTCAGCCTGAATCCGGCAGTGATGTCTGCAATGAAGGATTATCTTCTACAAATGTAACTGAAAGCAATTAATCATACATCTAGTGAGAGCACTCTGTCATAAGCAATCTGAACTAAACCAACTCTAGAAAGATAATCCATTAATATGTTAAGGAGACACAAATCTAACAGTAGAGCTGATGCATTACCTAAACAGAAAAAAATTAAAAATATATTTTTACTTTATTAGAGTAGACTCTTCATGTATTTCATACTTACACAAAATAAATTAACATAGTCTTAGATCTAAACAGTTAGGGATTATTACCTGTAAATAGTCAAACTCATGGGGCTTTTCAGAAGCATCTGCCTCTTTACATAGATTTGGAAACTTCAAATAACTTCTCGTTCAAGTTTATGGCAACAAGGGAATCATCAGTGCATGCAGAAGTATCAATATTATGTAACTAATCTTTTGGACACATACAGGAGCAGTATGGAATGTGGTTTGAGAGAGCTGGATTCCATGTGCCTTGTTTTTAGTACAGTAGTTATCACTGGGGTAGATGAGCCTCGCCTTGAATAGTCTCTTCACTCAGCATGGAGAAAAGCTATGTGGCAAGGCTGAAATCAATATTCACACATGGCCTGTGAAATCAAATCCATTCAAAGTTTTCTCTTTGTGATATTAGCAATGGTAAAAGGTAATTATCAAGGTCCATAACCACTTGAAATTCATGAATTTTAAATTATAATTTGAGTCTTCTCTGGTAAATATATATATATCTTTCTGTTACTAAGGCATTCTCAATCTGGGGTGCATGGAAGGACTCCAGGGGACCCATGGGCCTGGGAACATTGTGAGATTATTCTGTTTTATGTGTATGTGCTTTTTATATGAAGAAGAACTTTTACTTTCATTACATTCTCAAAGGGACCCATGAATATGTATATATATATACACACACACACACACACATATATACAATATATATCTTAATCTCTATATATAGATTATTAGAATATATATTCTAATATATATTCATACATATGTGTGTATCTATCTATCTATATATTAGATTCACTACATCAAGAGAAAAGAAACTGCAAATACCCACCATATATTTTAAAGAGGCTTGGGAGAAGTGACTTAAGCTTGAATTTTGTGTGTCAAAGAAAAAATCATTTGTAGAGGCTCTCTAAATAGTATACAGAAATGTATTGATGAGGCGACGTGAGAATTAATCTTATTTTAATGGATGATCTATGCCTGAAAATCTGAAATGCACATTCAGAGACAGTAAAAAATGTCACGAACATTTTTTATGCACCAGGTACTGAGCTAGGCACCCTACATACCTGCATGTACAGGGCTCTCAAACAGCACATGGCAGTCAGCACAATTATTCTTCACTTACAGATTTAAAGGAGAAACAGGAATGTTAAGAAACTTGATCAAGTTAATACAGGTGGTAAGAGGGAGATCTGGAATTCTTATCTAGGTCTGACTGGATTGTACTATTCCTGATATATCAGTGTTTCACTTTTTGTGTTTAAAATAAATTTTAGCATCTTGTCAGTACAAAGTGTCAAGGATTTTGCTTTATTTACCAGCATTTAAAGTTAAGTGTGGTGCCTAGAACAAAATAGGAACTCAGTATTTGTAAATAGTAGCCTGAACTATTTAATCTGTAAAGATATGAGACTAAGATAGGTGAAATATTTTATTAAAGATCACCCACCTTGTTAGTAGCAAAAGTCAGGGAAGCCCAACACAGGGTGGGGAAAAGTGGATTTACAGCAGTGAGTATGCAAAACAGTTTATTCTTATATTATTATTAGTTAATTATTATATTATTTTCCATACAAACAACTGTAAACCTACTTTTGCCCCACCCTGCACACTGTGTCCTAGATAAAATGTTTGCTCACCACATAGGAGTGGTAAAGCCAACTCCAGAACCCCCTCTCCATTCCTGGATTGGTACTGGCTCTCTGAGGCTAATGAATTTTCTTTCTCCCTGTAGCCTGAAATACAAAGAGATTGTTCTAAATAGTCATGCCTGAAAGAAAGTTCAACTAACAGTCTATCCCTAGCAAGTTTTCACTCTGTCCTTAAAAAAGAATTTGCCCTTGAATGATAAATGTTCCTTCTGCTGATGTATTTTTCTAATGTTCTTTTTCTGTTTTTCTGACCTATAAAGGACTATATAATTCTTCCTATCTTGTTTTTGTAAGTGCACCTTCACTACATCTCTAGCACCCAAAAGGGAACATGCCCTAAACTAAACTATTTTCAGGGCCGCCTTCCTAGAAGTGTGATTTGTGCTGGCCACAGGGTTCAGCCCTCAGTTTAATGTTCTGCTGTTACTGCCTTGAAATTCTTAATAAAATTTCATTTTGAACAGGGTCTCAAGAATTATGTTGCCATTTCTGCTTTTTACTCTCCTCCTGTCATCATTACAAATCTGTTCTTCTCTCTATCTACTCTACTTTTGAAGGGCATTACCAATAGAGGCCTCATTATATAATGTTGGAAACAAAGATTCACCTTTAACGTCACCTCTTCTTGACCACCCACACATCCAATTTTTGGCAAAGTCTTATCAATTGTAACCTCACAAAATGTCTTACAAAAGAAGTCTTACAAAAGAAACCCTCTTTTCTATTTCCACCATATTCAATATAAATAACAATAAAAACTACTTGAACAAAACTCAGGCTTGATTTGAAATTGGGTTTCTGTTATATTTTGATTCTAAGGTTTTTTAGCAAGTCAATTAATGCCTTGAATTTCTAGTTTCTTATCTATGAACTAGGAAGAGTAAAACTTACCTTGTAGATTTAACAACTAGAAATGTAATTTGAGTTCTTAATCATAGTGCCTATTTTTAGTTTAGAGAGGGGTTCATAAGATTCTAAAATTTAATTCTCTCCCAACTTCTAACAATCCCTTATCCTAATATCAGTTACCTGCGTATAAGTTTAAGAAATATATTTTTTCATAAATCACTTATTCATTCAACACTTATTGAGTATTCTTTGAAGATTTTAAAACAGTGCTCTCCACCCAAAACAAGAACAAAAAAACAGTGTTCTCAAATTTACTGATAATCCCGCTATCAAGAGATAAGGTATCTGTCTCCTCGGAATCTGGGGGAAAAAAAGAGAAAGAAGCGAAAGCTGCTGTGTTTGAGGCACCCTGGCTCCTGCTTTGCTTTCCAGAGTGAGTCTCACAGCTCCTTATGCTGTGTAAGTAGCCTCAATCCTTTACCAATTCCTTTGCTTTGCAAACTTACTTCCCTTATTTACTTTGTTGGAAAGTTCTCCCATTCCTTACTCTCTTAAGACACAAACTTTGTACAGTTTACCTGCTAGTAAATGATTTCTCATTTATTCTTCTTCTCAATACATAACTTTCAGATATAACTTTTTTATCTCACTTTGATGCTTTCAATACTCACCCAGCTTTATACTTGTTCTTGGTTATATGAACATTTAATCTTTTGTAAGACAGAATTTATGTGTAGTTTTGTACTCTACTAACAATAAATGACTTTTTGCGGGTGTTTAGTGCTTTGCTAATAACCCAGCGCTGCTCTGAATTACAGTTGTGACATTGAATGCTTCTAGCCTTAAAAAGTCATTTAGTAGCTACAGTATTTATGGAACACAAAACTTTTTCTGAACTACTACCATGCAACTTTCTTTGTCCTTTTACTCTTCCTTGTCTATCCTTGCTTGCTGTCTGCACAAATATTTATTTAACAGTCATCTGTTAATTTGTTTTTAATCACCATTTATCTCAACTCTCTGTTTTATTCTTAGTTATTGTTCTCTGAAAGATTCTCTAAACAATAGTTGATTTTACTATTTGCAACACCTGTTGTATATGAGATGCGGTTATCAACTTTCACACAATGAAAACACTATAAAATAAGACCAAATAAGCCCCAAAGAACTATATTCTCTGAGGTACATGTTATACTTTAAATTCTGAATTTACTTTTATTAGATATCCTTTATTACATAACTTTCAAAAATATTGAAAGGAACATAGACTAGTTTACTTTTCAAGAACTACTTATACTGTAGTTATCATAAGTTTTTCATCGCTCTCTAACTGGCATACATTTGACTTGAGGAAGAAAGAATGGAAGAGAAGGAAACTTGCATTTCCTGTATGTGCCAGACACTGCTTGGCCATGTCATATTACTTATTTCACTTGTTTACTATATTCATGTAAATTTACTTCAATAGAAGGGAAAGAGATTGGTAGATAATGTCATATGTTTCTGTGCCTAACCCAAATATATTGAATAATGTTCAAACAGCTGAATATGACTATATGTGTTAGAAAGAGAATTGGCTAAATATATGTATTTAATAATGCAATGATCACTGAGAGATAGACAACCCTAAAAAAGAAGTCAGGCAATGAGTATTGGATTAGGCCCTGAATAAGAGCCCTTGATATTTGCAGACATCCTGCAGCTCTCTGAATTCTCATGTTTTTAGTCATAATTGTTTCCCTAGCACCCATCTGGGCTGCTATCAACAGAGGCTTATGACTTCCAGGGAAGAATAAATAGAGAGACAAACAGATTCATTGGGAGCTCCAGTTATGCCTTGGTGCAGATTTCTCCACAATAAAATAATGGAGTGAAGCATTAAAAAAAAGTTTCAATTGAAGCAAGTATCTTTAAATAGATTATTTTCCACAAGGAATCAGTGGGTGCTAATGTTCCCTTGTTGGATATAAAACCACTGGGGGAGAAATAACAATTACAGCAATCACAGCATAGTTTAACCCTATGAACTTAGATACAGAGAAAAAATGAAAAACTTCTGAAAGGCCATCTTTAAGAAGGCAATAACATTAAGATGGCCATTCACAGGTTTCCAGCTACTTTCCTCTCTCTCCAGAAGGGGCTCCATAGCTTCTATGGATACCCTTCAAGGCATAACAGCATTCATTTCTCTTCATGGATTTTAGGGATTGAATATGTTATTAATCAAAAGAGTCGCTGTAGTTGCAATGCTTCTAGAATCTCCTGGGGCATTGTATACAGCTGCATTCAAAGAAAATGAACTGTTATAAACTTGATCATATTCATCCCTTGGGCTCATCTGATTACAAAATTGCCCAATGAGCTGTTACAGTATTTTCAACTAATTAGTTAACCCATACATTAGTTAACCCCTTTTTTGGCCTATAAATATATATATCTCCTTTCTCTAGCAGTGTGAATATCTTATTGTTTGTTCAGCTGCCAAAACACTCAAATCATACTACTAAAATATCCCTTTTCTCACATCATTTTCATGTGAGACAAATATATAGTGTATATCTTTTCCAAATTATAGTTTTTATAAAGATTTTTATTTATTTTTTTTAATTTTCAGAGAGGGAAAAGGAGGGAGAAAGAGAGAAAGAAACATTGATGTGAGGGAGAAACATCAGTTGGTTACCTCTCATAAGCACCCTGACTGGGGACCTGGCCAGCAGCCCGGGCATGTGCCCTGACTGGGAATCAAACCAGTGACCTTCCAGTTTGTGGCACAATGACCAGTCAACTGAAGCATGCTGATTACGGCCATATTATTGTTTTCTATTATCTCCAAAAATAATACATTAATGAAGTATATTTCATTCTACTGTAAATATTCTTTTTTATTATGAAGGTTGCTTCTTCTTTGTCTCCTCTTCTCCCTTTATCCTCTTATTCTTGTTCCTCCTTCCCCTCCTCTTCCTTCCCCTGCTCCTGCAGTAGTCTGAGTTCTCAGATTGACAAGTTCTGATGGTTCTCTGATTTCATGTACCAACAAAAGAAGAAATCAGTACTTAAACTGCCCATTTCTACATCATTTATTTTTATTTTTTTTAGCTGAGGTGCCTTAACAATGAGTTTTGTTTCATGACTAGTAGAACTTACTGGGCATTTCATTTCTCCCCCATATGAAAGCATTATTTTTAGGGTGGTTAATACATATTATTAATATTAAATCAGAAATATTAAAGAGCTACACGATTCAATTCTGGAATTCAGAGAGATACATTTGACTCTCAGATCATCCAATTTCCTGTTCTCAGTGGGTGAAGAAGATTCCAGGTCCTGCAGGACATAGTTATACTAAAGAAAGATACAGAGAAAAGATACAGAACACATTTCTGGTAGAAAAGAGTGCCATACAGAGGAACAAGAAGATTCTTTAGGAGGTGTATTTCTGCTTTGTTGCAATTTTCTTCTTAAAATCGTAGAGTGAAACTTAAAAATAAAAAAAAGCCTTTCCTTCTTTCCAAAACTACTTTCCTTCCAGTATTTCTGCTTTGTGGCAATTTTCTTCTTAAAATCATGGAGTGAAACTTAAAAAAAAAAAAGAAGCCTTTCCTTCTTTTCTTGTTAACAAGAGAGGGACCCATTTTGCATTGTCTGGTTCCTTGTCATAACTTAAAAAAAAACTTTCACAATGTCCGGAGCCCTTGATGCTCTGCAAATGAAGGTAACAGTATTTCCTCAAATTTTTGCATCAGGAACCCACATAGGTGGCATCAATGGACAGTACAGCAACAAGAGAAAAGAGATGGCATCTACACCATCGATCTGAATAGCCACTGTTGCCATGGAGAACCCCGCTGCTGCCAGTGTCATATCCCGCAGGATTACTGGCCAGCGAGCTGTGCTGAAGCCTGCTGCTGCCAGTGGAGCCACTCCTGCTGCTGGTCGCCTCACTCCTGCAACCTTCACCAACCAGATCTGGGTAGCCTTCTAGTAGCCTGTCTTCCAGTTGTTACTGATCTTAGGGATGGCCAGCAACCTCTCCCAGAAAGGTCTTAATGTTAACCAGCTGACCATCGCTGTGTGTAACAGAGATACTCCTCAGAACTAGGTGACACCACCATCCCATACAACAAAAGGGGGACTCACTTAGTGGGTCTGATGTGGATGTTGGCCCCAGAAGCCCTGCGCACGCCTGGCACCCTCTGAGAGCAACTGCGGGAGGTCACACCTGATCACTACTTCTGCAGACATGCTGAGGGGATTGAGAAGGAAAGCAAGCCTCTTTTGAGAAGGAAGTGTGTCCCTGGAGGAATTTCAGCATGAATGAATGGCTGCTCAGCCTGCGGTCACTGGCTGGTCTGAAGGCATGCCTATTGGGCAGGTCATTACGGAAGACTGTGTACTCCGCCCACCACTGAAGACTGGCCTGCAGCTCTCCCACTGCTGAGGCTCCTGAAAAGATAGGGACAACCCCTGAGTGGTCTTAAACTGTTTCTCCACAGACTCTCAATACAGAAAATGAAAATAAGGTTGATAAAAAATGAAGTTTCTGCGGAAAGAAAAGATTTCAACAACAGCAAGTATTAGGGATAGAATAGGTCCTCCTAAAATTCATATGTTGAAGCCCCATCCTCCAATGGGGCTGTATTTGGACAGATCCTTTTGGGAGGTAATTAAAGTGAAACGAGGTCATAAGGATGGAACTCTGATCCCATAGGGCTGGTGTCCTTATAAGAAGAGGAAGAGACCAGAGTTCATGTTCTCTTCCCACAAGAGCAAAGAGAAGAAGCCCTGTGAAGATGTACAGATAAATGACCAGGAAGATGGCTCTCACCAGAAACCAGCCCTGCCGGCACCTTGGTCTTGCACTTCTGACCTCCAGCACCGTGAGAAAATTAATTTCTGTTGTTCAAGTCTAGCCTGTGGTGTTTTGTTATGATAGCACTAGGAGAGAGATACAGCAAGAGATTGCTTACTAATCTCTAAATAGATTATTCTACAGGAGAGCAAGGGTAGTTTTCATACCAAAAAGATATAAATAAAATATACAGTATTTCATTCTATACTATATATGGAATAAATATACAGGGAGTGAGGGATAAAATAAAATATATAGTATAAAATAAATAGATAAAAGTAGAGTAAGAGCATGGTTTGTAAAAGTTATATTATTACCAGGATAATAACAAACACAGTCCTACAGATTACTGCCTGTTTCTTTCAAATCTGCAGTAAAACCAAAAGGTTGTGCTGTTCACATGTCACAGGACATTTCAGAAGCCAGCATACTTCTCTATTGTCTTTTATCTGCTTTCAAATGACACTGTCTTTTTTCTAAGTGTACTTTGACTGAGATGCTGCAATGGGCAGTGTGAGAGTGGCGTGAAAGCTCACAGTGCAGTATGAGACTGTAACTGGTTTGAAGAAGACCTGCTGCTTGAGAGGGGTCACAAGTCACTCAGGGGCAACAGCTGAGACAATCAGCTCACAGTGTTACATGGAATGGTACTATCTTCAATGTCTTATCATATGCCCAAGTGGATGTTATGGAGAGTTAAAGATATTACAATAAAATGATGAGTGTGGAAAAGAAAATAATATGATTGCCTTCATGGAAAAATGTCTTCTATACAAAAGACTCTAGATATAAAATAATTTCAATTATAAAAATTATGTGTGTGAAGTTTCCAAATAATGAATATCATGGGCTTCATTAAGAGGGTACCTGAGTATTCTACTTCCTACTTATAGATGTGTGACCAAAGCATCCCTGAGTCCTCAAGGCTGTAGACAGAAATTTCAGTAGACAGAAATTGCATTTCATGGGAGATGTAACACCCATCACAGTACTGTGGATGATTCCTGAAGAGGAGGAGGAGTGTTTGCTTTCTGTGTCTTCTTCACGACTTTGAAATCTGAATTTTCTTTCACATCTCATTTCCTTCAGCTCTTCTTCTTTTCTGCATGTGGCTCTGTGATCACCAAAGTAATTCTAACATGCAATTTCTGTATAGGACAGAATTTTTATTAAAAACTTAGAAGGAGCAGAGGAGAAATATCACCAAAAAGGGGAAAAATTTAAGTTGATATTCTTCTGTTGTTAATCTTGCAGCAGGGAATTTCCACTGGCCTGCCCTGTGGTGCTGAGGTGGTTTTTGCAAGTCCTTCCTTCTCCCATCTCCTTTTCAAGTCTCCCAGTGTTTTACATGTGTAGCCAGAAGACAGCTCCATAATTCCAACTATTTTATTACACAAAGCAATTTGGCTCTCACTTTGTTTTGTGTTCCTTCATAAAACTAGCCCTGAAATCAATTTTTAAATCATTATTTAGTAAAGTTACACCTTTTTGCATATTGTTCTATGACATTTAACACACCAGATTTTGTCAGCACAGTTTTGTCATCCTCCAAAACTCCCTTCTACTATGCCTACTCCTAAGCCCTGGCAACCATAGATCTGTTCAGTATCACCATAGATATTTGAGAATGTCCTACAAATGGAATCATAGATTATATCATTTTGAGACTGGGTTCTTTCATTCAGCATAATGCCTTGAAATTCGTCCAAGTTGTATAATCAGTAGTATATATATATTGTATGAATGTACTACAGTTTATTTATCAGTTCATGTGCTGAAGGACATTTGTTTTCTGTTTAGGTGATAATAAATAGAGCTGCTACAAACTTTTGTGTAGATGCTTTTCTATAAACATAAGTGTCTATTTTTAAGGTAAATATCAAGTAGTGGGACTGATGGGTTATACAGTAAGTTCATGTTTAACTTAAAAACAAAAATAACTTGCCAAATGGTTTTCCAAAGAAGCTGTACTATTTTTGCATCCTTACCAGTGGTGTATAAAAGTTGTAGTTGCTCTGTATCTTCAGATACACTTAGTATTCTCTTCCTTCTTCTGCGTAATTGATGCAGCCCAGACTCTGCTTTCATTGTTCTTCTGAAAATGATCATAGAATAACTACCGGTGGCCAGCAGCTGCCTCTAATGGTAGCCTCTTTGTGTTCATTTCATTTACCTCTCTGTAACAGACATTCTTGTCCACCACTTCTCTCTAGATAATAAAAATATCAAACCGATCATTGTAGTCACAGAACAATGGTAAACTCAATAAATATTTCTGGAAGTAGAAGGTTTTCTGGAAAAACAAAAAAATTTATAGGAAAATTCATGTGGATTAAGAATGCAGAAATTCTTAGAATTTAGCATCCACATATAACTTAACTGGGTGTGTTTATATCTGAAAGGCATTTGTATTCATAGTATGTTGTTTCATTTGGATTAACATTGAAGTATGAGAATAAAGTTTACTAATATATTCTTTCAGTGTTCTATTTTCTGATTTATAAAATAGAGATAAAAATAAGAGTTAACCCAAAGAAGTTCTGTAAATATTATGTGAGGTGATAAATGTATTTAGTAGAGTATCTAAAATATAGAAAGCAATTAATAGGTAAACTAATTAATTATTTTTTCTTCTCCCATATTTCTCTAATTAATTTCAAAGTGAATTTTAAAGACAAAATAATTCATTCAGTGTGAATTAACACTCATTATTAACACTGGCAACCTATAAAATAAGTTTGTGGCACTTTGGACATAGTTTTTGTTTGTTTTTATTTTGATTGACAGCATGTGGACATAGAGCAGATGATGACTAAATACCTTTTACTTAATTTGGCTAAGTAATCTCTTTGTGTCTCTGCAGAGAACTTATAAACACATCAGATTTGTACAGTGTAATCAAGTCAATGGAAATTCTGCTCTATGAATGTACTTGTACTGATAGAGAATCGTGAAGTGGTTCAACTTGACTTCAAGTGATGATTAATGGAAAGATAAGACAAAAATGCTCTACTTAGTTATATTTTCTTCCTTACAACTTTTGTTTGTAACACATTATTATAGAAATTTGTGCAGAACATTCAGGTCCTAAGATTTTGTTTGCTGCCTTTTTTCATGTAATTCTACAAACACTTTGCATTAACATCTTAAGGCATTATTGATTTATTCTCTATAACACAATATACACTAAATAATCTTCCTTTTGCCTGTTTTCTTTTATAATCTCACTAGCCTAAATAATTCAGTTGAGATTACCTTGTATAAACCATGTTTGTCTTTGTTAACTTTTATTGTTGAGTACCCATCTATGCTCTTATAATTCTAGTTTTTAAAGAAGTAAGAGCTATTAATCAAATTTAACTAAAATAGATCTTTTTTTGGACCATCTCTTTTGGCAATAGTGAAGAAGTAAATCATATAAAAGAAATCCATTAGAATCATCATACCTAGAAAATAACTTGTTTATGGCTAATATTCATAATGTCTCTTGGTAATATTTTGATTTTATACTTAAATATACCACAGAAAATTGATCAATGTCCCTGCTTCTCTGTCTCCACTAAGGGTAGAACAGTTATCTCAGGTAACCTTTGTGTGCATGTCTGGTGTGTATAGGGGGAGGGTTGCAATATTTTTTCTTCTGAAAAATGTTATCTGGCATACACTTATTTAAAAATTATTTTTAATATATTTGGTTTGTCTTTTAAAGGTGTACAGAAAATATTGTACAGGATGTCATCAAGTAGGTGCCATTTATTTTAACTAGGTGAGCAAAGAATTTCACCTAGAAAGGGGAAGTCTCAAGTCAAACTTTCTGTAGTCCTCTATCATTTTCATCTCAAAATTTAATGTTTATACTAATCACATACTGTTATTCCACTTGGGCAGCTAAAACAAAAATACCATAGACTGGATGGCACAAGCAACAGACATTTATTTCTCAGAGTTATGGAAGCTGGTAAGTCCAAGATCAAGGAAGCACTGGAAGAATAGGTGTCTGTTAATCACCTCATGGTTCATTGACCTCTGGTTTATGTCCTCGCATGGCTCAAGGGAAGAGGGAACTCTCTGGAGTCTCTTTTATAAGAATGTTAGTTCCATTCATGAAGCTCCATGCTCATGACCTAAGCATCTCCCAAAGGCCCCAACCCCTGATACCATCACACTGAGGGCAGGAATTCAGCATAAGAGTTTCGGATGGACACAAAAGTTTGGTCCATAACATCTATGGAATCTTGTTAAATGGCAGAATGTAATTCAAATTATTTGAAGTAGAGTCTGCAACCCTGTATTTCTAACAGGTGCCTAGGTAATACAGATACTGCTGGTTCTGGAAGCACAATGCATAGCAAAACCATCTATACTTTTTCCTCGTACCCCTCTAAATAGGGTCCTGTTAAAAGTGATTAAAGAAGACAATCTAGGTGATTAAAAAAAACTTAATTTGAAACTTCACAAAGTGGACGGTCTTCATTCTGAGAACTGCAAAATGGGCAGAAGGCAGGGAAACTTTATGGGATAGAGAATAAAAGAATAAAAATATCTGATTGGTAGGGCCACACAGTGAGGCTTGTCTGGACTGAGAAGGAACAACAGTTGAGCGCTGAGACCAGAGATGGCTTGTTGTCTGGGGATGGCTGACTATCCAGATATACTGCACATGTTGTCAAGCAGAGCATTCACAGTGACACAAAAGTCATCTAGTTTTGGTCTGCTGGTGTGGCACCTGGTCTGCCTAGTGGCTTCCTACTGGGTCCAGTAATTTATTTCAATGGTCCTGTTGACTATCCTCCAATATCTTGCACTTTTTTATGTGACATTAGGCCATCTGGTAATAAGCAGCATACTCTATTACTGATAATGTTTTTTTTCCTTTTTTGATGTGTAGAATTTATAAAATTTTTGTTTTGGCCTTGACTGCTGATGGCAGACACTGGGGAGGGAGGAGGTGTAAAGACCCATGCCTACTTTGTTTGTGCCAGAATGCCAGCAATGTCCAGGTTATTTGGCTAGAACTTTCCTAGTTTATTATGGGTTGGAGCTTTTTTTTATGAGATGCCAAAGGACTTCCCGGAGTGGGGTTTAAAGTGTTCAGTGCTGTTCCAATTCTGGGCAAATTCTGGCATTTCTGGAACTCCATGGGTCATGATGACCATTGAAGGGAGAGGATATAATCCTGCTGAAAAAAAAAAGGATAAAAGGTATTTTAGCATATGTGGTTTTGATTGTTCAAAGGTAATTTTGCAAATCTTAGTTTCTTATAGCAAAATATTTTATTAGCTTTTAATAGTTTATTGATTCAACAAACACCCTAATATCATTTCTAGAGTTGTATGTATTCTTAGGTAGTGCCTAACTAAGGCTAAGACAGTATGCTTAATTTTTTCAATAATAGCTGGACTGGATTTTCTTGTCATTTTTTTAAGTGGAAAGAAATTTTCTATATTTTAAGAAATGTAGAAATGTAATTTATATAAGGTGACAGAGGGACTTCCCTGACCTCTAATAAAAAAATAAAAAGCAAGGGATTTTGAAAGCTACTAATGTTATTGAGATGTATAAAGGATTTATGTTGTTATTCTATTTGCTTTGTTTTCCCAGAATGACTTGTTATTTGTGGGCAATTGTCTGGAAACGATAGGAAATTATTTTTATATTGTAGACATCAGTATGCTACAAAGCTTTTGCAATGATAGGTACTGGCTTATATAAATTTATAAAAAGATTATTTTGAAAAGGAGCCCAGTTCCAAGAGTTTGAGTCATCTAATCATTTTAGATAGGAACTCAGAGGTTCTTGTTTTGGTAAATACACAGAATACTGTAACAGGCTTTGTTTTGCATGACATTACAGCATAAATTACTCCATGGTAGAACTTAGAGAAAGTTATTGCTCCATCCTTTGCTGCAGGCATATTTTGAAGATAAACTAATTAACAATGCCTTTCAAATACCACAAAGCCACAGGAGTGTCAGAATGTCATCATCTATGGCAACCATATCCCAGTGTGCTTTGGATGCTTAACTCATTTTTGGTTAGGAGAGAATGCAAGATGGCATCCTGCTTGGAACTCTCTGTTAAAAGATTTGTGAGGGGCAATGTATTTGCCTCCCATACAGCCATAGTTCATAGTTCTTGAGCCTTCGTATTTCAAAGATGAGTAAATAGCAAAGCAAAGTGACAAAAGAAAAAAAAAACTATCATCTTAAAAAGAAATGATATAGTAATTCAAAAATGTAAGTAGGAAAAACCTTTCAGATACAGTACTAAAGATCAACCAGAACAGTATCTCTCATCAGTAAATTGCTCTCATTCTCAGACCATGTAAATGATGTATGTGTTCTTTATGTCTATTTTATTTGCTTTTGTTTTCCAAGTGGGATATAATCAACTACAGGCTGGTGAGTACTTCCTTTCAGATCACAGTTTGAAGATAACACATTGGGATTTTTTTTCCTGGGTAGAGTGGTCAAATGGCTAAGATTTCTGATTCATCTTAAAATTAATGACCTTGGAAATCTAGAGAACCAGAATTTAGCAGAATTTTCTTCTATAGTTTGTGACTACAGTGAAAAAGAAGCAATATATTTTTATTCTTTTTTTCAAAGTAGGTTAATAAAAAATAAAATTTTACCATAAATAATACATACACACAAAGATAGACCAACATCCTCTATGGACCTTTATACTTCAGCTTGTTAGTGAAACCAAGGGCCACACTTACTTGGAGGATGGGAGGGTGTTTGCCTTTCTCTAATTAACCATGTTCAATTGCACTGTGAAAAGGTAATGCTTTCAATTTCTGTGATGTTTGTGCCTTCTTAAAAGTTCTGCTGAAGATACAGGCACTTTCAAGAGGGAATAGAAATTGAATCATTGAAAATTTTTCACTGATAAATCTATTTAATGTATATTTAATTAGTCATTGTCATTTTTAGATATCAGAAGCAATAATTATGCAATAATGTTTGGTTCATATAACAATGGACCTCTTGAGAGCTCATAAAATATGATGCAATTAAAATATATTAAATATATTCATCTTCTTGAAGTAAGAAAACAGTGCAAAATCAAAGCTAAAGCAAAGGCCAGTTCAAGAAATTAGTCTTTAGAATAAAATTTGACTTTATGTGCTCATTTTGAAAGATGACTAGAAGTAAAACTTGGAGAAGATAGATAAACAATGTCATTTTCCTATAGCACAAGTATTCTATATTAGAAGAAATAAATAAAATAATATTAAAATATTTTAAGTATATTTGAAGTACTCATTAAAAGAATGATAACCCATTTGGTTCCATTTTATGAAACTAAAAAATTCAGGACTGTATAATGTATTATAGAATACAAATGATGTGGTACAATAACTATTAGTTAACTGAATTAAGCATCTAGTGCAGTGCTGGTCACGGGAGGTATTTGGTAAATATATGCTGAATAAATTAATAATTATAAAGGCAATTGAGTTTTTGAGTTTCTCATTTGTGTTACAGCATTTCTCTGTGTGTGTTATGTTCTGTAAATAACTTGAGATTTAAAGTTGATTTTCAAAGTTTAAATACTTAAAAAATGAGTATAGGTATACCTACTCATAAGAAAAATAACTATGGAATTTTTAAGTGTGGAATTGACAAAGTAGAGAAGTCTATTATTTCTGTTACTAAAGACTTACATTCAGGGAATTTTCAGTCCATGATGCACTTCAGGTGGTAGGAGATTTTAATGTCTGTGTTCGGTAGGCTCTGTAAAATTCAGAATTTGGTTTAGAAAACTTGGCCACATGATAACCACCCCATCAAATGGAGACAAAGGAAGCAAACTGCTGCTGGAAAGAAAAAAAAATTTTATTCTCTTGAGTGCAACACGAAGTGAATGATAGCTAAAGGAAATATCAATTATAACAAGTATGTATATGCTAATCCCCAGGATACATAGGCTGGTTTGCTGAAACAGCAATCAGATAAATCATCTTTTTAAGCCCTTTATTATCAATAGCATTTGAATGCAAAATAAAAGATTCTTTTCCATAAGAAAACATCAATAATTATATCCTGGTCAGGAGTTAACTTTCCAAAGCAGTTTTTGTTATATTATAGCAATGTATCTTGAAGACAATTTTACAGAGAACAAGAAGGCAACTTGTCTCAATGCAGTGATTTGGACTGATATGCATTTTGTTGCACAGCTTACAGATGCATAATAATGTATATTCTAATTGGAAGATAGTACGCTAAAAAGATAAAGATCACTTTTACAGAATATTTTGACATGGCATGAAAGCATACTGTAATGTATGTATATAGCAATAAATTATATATCAATTCATATTTCATTTCAAGAAATGCTTACTTTTAAAACTTTTTATATTTTCAAATTTTATTTAATTTTTACTGCATTTATTGGGATTACATTGTTACAATTATATAGGTTTAAGGTGAACAATTCTATAATACATCATCTGTATATTGCATTGTGTGTTCACCACCCCAAGTCATGCCTCTTTCCATCACCATTTACTTCCCCTTTACCTTCTCCTTCCTTCCCCCACTCCCCTTTCCCACTGATAATCACCATACTCTTGTTTGTCTATGAGGATTTTTGTTTATTTGTTTAATCCCTTCACCTTTCCAGTAAAGGGATACCACCCAGCCCCCATTCCCTTCCCCTCTGACAGCTTTGAGTGTGTTTCTATTTTGTTTGTTAATCAATTGTGAAATTATATAGTATCTGTCTTTCTCTGACTGGCTTATTTCACTTAGCATAATATTCTCCAGGTCCATCCATGTTGCAAAAGATAAGATTTCCTTATATTTTTATAGCTGGGTACTATTCCATTGTGTAAATGTACCACAGCTTTTTTATCCACTCATGTACTGATGGGTGCTTGGGCTGTGTGCAAATCTTGGCTACTGTAAATAATGCTGCTATGAATGAATATAGGGGTGTGTATATCCTCTTAAATTAGTGTTTCAGATTTCTTCAGATAAATTTTCACAAGTGGAATTGCTAGGGCATAAGGCAATCCCATTTTTAATTTTTTAAGGCAACTCCATATTGTTTTCTATCAATCTGCATTCCCATCAGCAGTACACAAGGGTTCCCTTTTCTTCACATCCTCACCAATACTTTTTTTTTAAAATTTATTGAGGATGGCCATTCTGACAGATATGAGGTGATATCATGTAATTTTAATTTGCTTCTCTCTGATGGTGGGTGACGTTGAGCATCTTTTCATATATTTTTAGCCATTTGTATGTCCTCTTTGGAGAATTATATATTTCAGGTCATTTGCCCATTTTTAATTGGATTTTGGGGGTTTTCTTCTTGGTATTGAGTTTTATAAGGTTTTTATAAATTTGGATATTAACCCCTTATCAGACACATTGGCTAAAATATTCTTCCATTCAGTAGGTTGTCTTTCCATCTTGTTGATGGTTTCCTTTGCTGTTCTTACTTTCACTATCTTATTTTAAGTTGCCATATATCTGATAACCAATACTTAAAATATTGACTGAAAAATCTATATCATGTATTACTACTCTCATGGTGTTTTATAAAATTTGTGAAACATTTTCCTCATCATTACCTGCAACAATTAAATAAACAGAGTGCATCCATGGGTAATTCTAAGGAGTCACTATATGTTTACAAATTTTGTTTTCAATTAGATCTGGGGTCAGCAGACTTTTTTCTGTAAGGGACCAGACAATAAATATTGTAAGTTTTGCTGGTTAAGAGGCAAAATTGAGGATATTACTAACACACACATTTAAGGCACTTTTGTAACAAGAATAAAAATTTTTGCTCACTCTTATAGATTAAATTCAAAATATAATACAGTAAAATTACAGAGTTCTTTTAATAGCATTTCATTTAATTGAGGTTCAAAGTTAGTTTTCCATATTATAAAAGTTGGTTGCAAATGTCTATTTGTTAATGATGATCTGAAAGATATTTTACAGATTTCATTCTTGAAAATGGCTTTTCACATGTAGCAGTATTGCCAGATACTGATATCAGTCCACCATTATGTGATTTTAATTGTACATATTATTCCTTAGAAAGCAGTTAGAATTATATTGGATTCTTCCCTTGACATTTGTCTTACATTATGTCATTGCATTGCAAAGTCATCATTTCCAATTGAAAGTTTATGTGGTGGGTTCTCATTTGGGAAATTAAATGGATTTTATAATAAGGAAGTTTCCTCTGTTATTTTTATTAAGATGTGAAAAATGCAGTGGAGCTACAGTTTAATTTTGGAAAATGTACCTGCTCCGCATATTTGTGCAATGGAGATTTTCTTTTTTAACATTTGACAACACAATGAACAGAGCAACCTGGCATTACTAATTATTCATATAACATTAATTGACTAAATGACTTATTATAGTATAAGTCCCACATATCAGGACAGTTTTGCCTTGTAATTGTAGGTTGAATTCATTAAGAAACATTTTCAAATCTGCAGCAAAAGCTAATTTCCAAAGCTATGCAGTAGTTAATATTTGCCAAGGGCAATTTTAATTCAGAAAATATTTCGGCATCCTCAAGCTGAAAAATTGCAACAAAACATTACCAACACTAAGCTATCATAATGCCATGTAGTAGGGCAGGTCAGAATATTCAGTTTCTATCTGTGACAAAAAAAATCACAGAGCTACTCACCAAACTGAAGTAAATTCACAATGACACTGCTTGTTTAATAACATAATCAGTTCAAATATTTGGGGGTAAAGTACTTGCTGATGAATAACAAAATGAATACATATAGACTTAAATATCTTATATTTTTACAAGCTTTTAAAATGATCAAAATTTACCTTTTTTTGCTCCACACATATTTTCTCCAGCGTCAGTTGAAATACATCTTAGTGAATTCTACTTCACATTTTACTGAATTAGTGTTTTCTCAACTTAAAGATATTCTCTTATAGTTGTTACAGCAAACTGTTCATAGAGAGTGATTCTTTAGTCACTAAAAACTCTTCTTTGACTCCTTACAGAAGTAACTGGGTATTATTAGTAACATATGTCGATTTCATACAAAAACATTGGAAACCATTTACCTTTTTCTTTAGTTAATTTTTGATGCTGCTCTCAATTCTTCAAGCAATTGTTCCTGTGGAAAGGATAATTTTCTTTATAATATAATTGTGTAATAGCCATATATAGCTCTCTGGCAGTACAAAAAAGAGGTGGCAAGCTAGATTTGGCACATTGGCTGAAATTTGTGGATTCTTGTACTACGTGATGATGATTCTAAATAACGTGAAGTTCTTAGAAAAGAGTGGGGCCTGGATAAAAGACTATTGATTAAATATATATATTTTCATATATATTTATATGTATCAGTATATGTCAGTTTTGGTTTTCTTTCATTCTTTTTTTGTATATGAATTCCAGTAAACATAGATACAAATAGAAATATAAAACATGAGATCTCCCTTCTTGGGGATAGGTTTATGTGCTCTATATAGCTCAAACCAGCTAACTAGTGTCAGTTGTTGAAATTACTGCAATTTTTGAGCCAAGGATTAAATTACATACATTTATGTTAAATAAGTTTTACCGGATAGGTAATGATATCAAATTCCATCTCTCCTTAATGATCATACTCCATTTTGCAGTTATCTATGTTATTGAGGTTATTTATATTGTATCTTCATGGTGAAATATTCCAAGATGTGCAATTGTGAATTTCTTTCCAAGTTTATTTTCAGTAACTATGCAACGTTCACGTTAAAATGGGCTATGATGGTACTTACATGTGTAATAGGCAAAAACTACAGATCAGGACTTCAATTGTATTTTTGTTGATTGTCTAGACTTAAGATATTCATGGAGTAGTTGCTATTAATTTGAATTAACTGTAAATGTGTGTCAGTTCTTTAGTCATTACACTGTGGATAACTCTTACATACACAAATAATATTTTAAAATTATTATCCAAATCAGCACAGAGTTAGCTCAAGTCATGGAATGAAGTTCTGATGTACATCTTTGTTGTTTCATTTCCTCTTACTCATTAATATGTGTTAAAATATCCATTTGGTGACCATTCCCCACTCACCAATGGTCCCTGAGGCCTCTTGCCAGGACGCTGCCAGGCTGCTCCTAGATTAGTCATCAGGCCTTTGTAGTGTCCTCTAAAGGAGTGACTCTGGAGTAAAAAGGGGGAAACCACAAAGGAAGAGCCATCAGAGAGCTGGCGCTCGTCTGAGTCACCCTCCGAATAGCGCAGGTGCAGTGCACTGCACTCAGTGGACCCTCCATAAATATCAGCTTAACAGAAATTGACATCTAAGACTTCAAACCCTCAAAGATTAAGAGGGGCGCGCTGCAGGGCCTGGGCGGGGTTGGGGGCGGGGGTGGGTGAGCACGGGGCTTTCTGAAACAGTCCTCAGGCCCTTGGTGGAAAAAGTCTACTTTTCCTCCCGGGAATGGCTGTCATCTCGGTCACATCCTGCTCTAAGACAGACTGAATGTCAAACCTAGGTCCAAATTCCTCTTTTGACCCTGGGGGCGTCCCCGGCAGGCCTGGAGCTTGGAGGGCGTGGGTGAGCATGGAGAGAGAGGGGGATAGAAGCAAGGGTCTGAGCCCCTGCAGGTCGCTGGCTCCCCAACTCACCCTCCCATTGCTTCAAGAGCGCGCGCCAGACGGGGCGGCACTCGTAGCAGCAACTGGGCGCTGCTGCAACTCTAGGCGTTGGGTCTGCCTGACCTTGGCCGGGCAGTCCGCGGGAGCGCGGCTACGGTCCTGCTTCTTGGCGCCCCTGAGCTGGAACTGGCCATTTCCCGTGCGAGGCAGCTCAGCCCTCTTTGACCAGCCCGGCTGGGACCAGGGGACATCTCCTCTCGGTCCGACCAGCTGGGACTCGGGGAAGCGATCCCGGAGGGCCAGTCCCTTATGGACGCTGGATGTGGGGCTTGTAGGTATTCCTCAAGCTGCTTGGGGTCAGCATCACTCAGTACCTCCCTTTCGCCCACCCAACGGGAAAATAACCT
Organism: Trachops cirrhosus; assembly: GCA_028533065.1. Lineage (NCBI taxonomy): Eukaryota > Metazoa > Chordata > Mammalia > Chiroptera > Phyllostomidae > Trachops > Trachops cirrhosus. The sequence continues at coordinate 125,735,036 of CM052539.1, forward strand.
GAAATCCTTTAGCTTGATCCTCCGGGAGGGACCAGCGGCCGGGACTCACAGGGACCTGCGTGGTGATCGGAGCCCCGAGACTTTCAGGGAACTCCTCCGCGCGGCAGCCACCTGTGGCTGCCCTCGTTTCGTCCTGAGTGGAACCAGCTGCCGAGGACTCTGAGGATTGCAAGGCCGCTGGTATAGACCCAGGATGTGCGTCCCGAGGTGTGGAGGGTGAGGCCTGCAGCGACCTGTATTGTGACTTCCCTTTCCCAGGTCGATGTGACATTTCCTCTTTCTTCTCCACTCAGGCTCCCCAAAACTTTTCCTACAGTTTCTCGGCAGACCTGGCAACCGCTCCCACCTAGTCTATTTCCAAATATTTTTTTTAATGTTTCTCCTTTAAAGAAATCAAATTTCAGAGTCCACTATGTATCCTTCTATGTCATTAAAATGATGTGACATATTCACCATTAAATTAGTTAAAAATATCTTTAATGCTAATATTTAGGTGAAGGAAAGCTGGATGGCTCATGAAAGCTCTAGTGAACAAGGTAGTGAAAAGTGGGGTAAGTCTCTGGATAATAATTGTCAAAATATGTAAAGAACGTTAAAATATTCTTGGACTTAATCCATCCTTTTCTAGGATGTTTCCCAAAAAGATTATATGAAATCTTGATGAGTTACAAAGATCTTCATCATAATATTATTTATAAAAGAAAAAAATGAAAATAGTCTACAAGGCTAAACAAATTATGCTATGTTAGTTTTAATTTGTTAGGGAAAAGGTAGAATAATGATGTCAAAATAATTATTGGATAAATCTTTATAAAGAAAGCTTGTAAAATGTTAATTTGCATGTAACAAGAGTACTACAGATTTTATTTTATTATTATTTTTAAGCCTCACCCAAAGATATGTTTTAGAGAGAGGAAGAGAGAGAGATACAGAGAGACATCAATGTGAGACAAACATTGATCAGTTGCCTCCTGTATGTATCCAGACCAGGGATTCAATCTGCAACCTTTTGGTGTGTGGGACAATGTTCCAACCAATGCTTGCCACCTAACCAGGGCAAGTGTATCACAGATTTAAACAAACAAACAAACAAACAAACAAAAACAGAAAAGAAACAATAGAAATATTGTCAAAGGCAAATAGGGAATTCTCAAAAAACATTTCAATGTACACAAGGAAAAAAATACTCCCTCAAAAACTAGGTATTTATTTATATAGATTAGATTATTAATATTAAAATATACTTAAGCTGATGCCAGCAGCGCTATCGGCACTCACAAACATGTGTACACTGTTAAAACTGTTTTGGAGGAAAATTTATCAAATTAAGTTTACTAGTGAAATACTTATTTAGTCTTCATTGTCTTCCAGGCACTGAGGAGTTTCTTTAAAGGGTGGGGACGGAGAGAAGGATTTCACTATCAGCACCCTATGGAAATGTGACCTGCATTTAGGGTTTTACCATGGGCAGAACTGATGTTCTTGCTCTATTGACCTGGGCCCCCTCCCATGAGAAGTGGCTGATCTAACGCTTTTATCCTTGGCCCTGAGTGAGAAACTAACCTGACCGATGAAGCAGATTTGAAATCCAAGTTTAACGAAGCCCAGGGGAATGGTGCTGAGCCTAAGAACTATAAACTGAAAAGTAAATCCTAGCTGTTGTAAGACCCTGCAATTTGAAGGTTGTTTGTTATGTATCATTTTTACTGCAGCAAAACCAGCCTAATGTACACATACAAGAAAGAACTGTCCTCTCCAAATATCCTAAGCAACCTCCATGTCCAGTTCATCTCTGACTACACAGAGGTGTGGGTAGATATACACATTTATCAAATAATCACATAATAGTTATATAATTGCACCTTGTCATAAGTGATTATAGGGAACCTATTCACATGGTATAGGGAATGTAGCCCAGCCCCTTCTCAGGCCAGTAGGAAGTGAGGTCAGCACACAGGACCCACACCCATGGATAGGTTTTCCTGTGGGGAATCAGGCCTGCATTCTACCTAAGCTGCTATGAGGCTTGCTTTTGCTAAAACTCCCTCACCCTGGATTGAGGCAGCAAATGTTTACTGCATAGCTCTAAAGTCACTTCCTAAAGTTTGAGCTAAACCTCCCAAGTATGGAGTGTAACCAGTTCAACCACTTTTCCCCTTATCTGTAACATTCTTCTCTTTGAAGTAATTAGCAACATTCTTTCCTTTGTTATCTGTAAAAGGTAATCACCTACACTGAACCTATGCATAGTAAATGAGGACCATCCTCAATGTAATGTTCCCAGAAAAGCAATAACAGCCTGTCCAGGCAGGGGTCGGGGCCCTCTCTCTCACTTAGAGAGTGGCCATGCTGTCCCTTTTTCTCCACAGGACTTCTGTAGTTCTTGTGGATTTGTTCATCACCATCACAACATGTGGACCCCACAGGCTGGGGTGCACATCACGTGATAGCCAAGAAAATTGGAAAAGCATAGCGTGTGAAGATAAAGAGGTACAGGAGGAATTGCTTTTGAGAATTGCTATTTCAGTTGGGAAATAATGGAAAACTTCTCCAGATACATCCCATTAAAAACATGAAAGAGTAAGAGATAGACAAAAAATAAAAAAAAAATGCATATCAAGCCCTGGCAGGCTAGCTCAGTTAGTTAGAGTATCATCTTGATAAGCCAAGGTTGCAGGTTCAATCCCCTATCAGGGCATATACAAAGAGCAACCTATGAGTGCATAAATAAATGAAACAACAAATTAACGTGTGTCTTTCTTTCTCTCTCTCTAATCCCCCCATTCGCAAAGGAAGAAAAATGAAGAAAAAAAAAAAACTCTCAGACTAAAGGGACAAAGTGAGCAAAAGGTAAGAGGAACTTGTGGCCACTTGCACCAGGGAGCCCAGAATGCAGAAAACAGCAGACTGAGTATGGGGGACTGGTAGAGTCCAGCCCATGCACGGTTTTGCAGCTCATAGTGAGATGTTGGGTGGGTTTAACACAAAGCACTGTGTAACCCATGAACAAAAACTTATTTGGGTAAACATGTTAGTCTTTTTTTAAATATATAATTTATTGATTTTGCTATTACAGTTGTCCCAATTTTCCCCCTTTACCTAGTACCTCCACATTTTCTCTGGCAATCCTCCCCCTTAGTTTTCTTGTCCATGGGTTATGCACATAAGTTCTTTGGCTACTCCGTTTCCTATACTGTTTTTAATATCCCCTGTCTATTCTTTACCTACCAATTTGTACTTCTTAATCCCTGCATCTTTTCCCCCATTCTTCCCCTTCCCCCTCTCAACTGCTAACCCTCCAAATGATCTCCATATCTATCATTCTGTTTTTGTCCTGTGTGTTTGCTTAGTTTGCTTTTTGGATTCAATTGTTAATAGTTGTGAATTTATTGCCATTTTAATTTCCATTGTTTTGATCTTATTTTTCTTAAATAAGTCCCATTTCATATAATAATGACTTGATGATGATGAACTCCTTTAGTTTTACCTTGTCTGGGAAACACTTTTTCTGCCCTTTAATTCTAAATGATAGCTTTGCTGGATAGAGTAATCTAGGTTGTAGGTCCTTGTTTTTCAACATTTTGAATACTTCTTGCTAGTCCTTTCTAGCCTGCAAAGTTTCTTTTGAGAAATCAGCTGACATTTTTATGTGAACTGCTTTGTAGGTAACTACCTGCTTTTCTCTCTCAGCTTTTAAGATTCTCTATTTTTAAACTTTAGCATTGTAATTACGATGTGTCCTGGTATGGTCTTCTTTAGGTCCATCTTGTTTGGAACTGTCTGTGCCTCCTGGACTTGTATGTCTGTTTCCTTCACCAGATTAGGGAAGCTTTCTTTCCTTATATTTTTCAGGTAAGTTTTCAATTTCTTGCTCTTTCTCTTCTCCTTCTGGCACCCCTATGATTTGAATGTTGATACTTTTGAAGTTGTTCCAGAGGCTCCTTAACCCATCCTTGTTTTTTTTTTTTGGGGGGGGGATTCTTTTTTCTTCCTTTGTTCTGATTGAATGTTTTTTCTCTCTTATGACCCAAATCATTGATTTGATTCTTGGTTTTACCCACTCTACTATTGGTTCCCTGTTATTTTTTCTTTATTTCACTTAGTATAATCTTCATTTCTACCTGGGTATTTTTTACTTGCTGTTGAAGTACCCCATGAGTTTCTTGAGAATCCTAATAAGCAGTGTTTTGAACTCTGAATTGGATAGGCTGCTTAATTCCATTTTGTTTGGTTCTTTTTCTAGACTTTTGTTTTGTTCTTTCATTTAGGCCATATTTCTTTGTTTCCTCATTTTGGCAACCTCACTGTGTTTGTTTCTATTTATTAGGTAGATGTGAATTGACTCCCTGTCTTAGTAGCATGGCCTATTGTAGAAAAGCTTATCTGTAAGTTGGATGGTGTTGCCACTCTGTGGCTCTGTGTGCAGGAGAGCTCAGAAAGGGAACAATACCATTGCCTGGCCTCTGGAGTTTTGTCCAGGAGAAAGCTCTCCCCCAGCACTTGTCCTGATGCCGGACACTTCAGTTTCTCCATTTGTGCCACTGGTGCCCTTCCAGCTGCTGCCCTGGTGCTGGAGCCCAGATGGGGCGAGTCTGCATAATTCCTAAATCTGTTGCGGACCCTTTAAGAGGAGACTCCTGAGAATCCAGCAGTTTCTTATGCCACCCTAACCCACACTGATTTTTACAGCCAGAAGATGTGGGGACTTATCTTCCTCACGCTGGAACCCTGGGCTGGGTGGTCTGGTTTGGGACTGGGTTCCTGATATATCTCACCCAATTTTTATTCATCGCATGCAGGTGTGGGACCACCCTTTCCGTGTTTTCAGCTCTCCACATCTCTTCACATTTCTGCATGTTTCCGTGTCTCCCTTCTCCTAGCTGACTGGATGAACATGACTTCTTTAATTCCTTGGTTGTTGGACTTCCACCCAGCTCAGTTTCTGACAATTCTGGGTGATAGTTGTTTTGTAGTTTAGTTGTAATTTTTGCTGTGGTTGTGTGAAGTGGCTAGCTGTGTTTACCTACTCCTCCATCTTGACCAGAAGTAAAAAACTTACTAGTCTTATAATTACAACAAATTCAGCCCTTGATATACACAGATAAACTTGGAATTTTGAATGTCTCCAAATGTGTGAATGTCCCTGTAAAACTTTTACTACAACTCATGTTATGGGGAGCTTTATAACACCATCAATGAAAATACTATCAATTATCTATCTAGAAATTAAAAAAAGGAAACAATTAACTCATGGAATTTACTTTGAAATGAATGACAATTATGGAATACTATTAAAAATTATAATTTTGTCACACTTCCACTTGAAAAATTATATAATCATATAACAGTGAAGCTAAATAAAAGAATGAGAGAGAAAAAAGTTGCTGTTTTTGAGTCAACAGAACAGTCTCAGCAAATATCAACAAAACTATTATCATTACACTATCTAAAAATCAAGTAGAAATTTTTCTCATAGGATTTTCATTTATATAATATACATTTATAAAACATTATCCAAAGGATTATAATCTATGAAATTACTATTGGAGCTATTGGGTAATTGCTTAAAAATAGTACTGATTTCAAGATAGAAAAAGTTCAAAATTATTTTAGAAGGACAAAAAATACTTTCTGTATTTCTGTATTATTTTAGTGGACTTGTTGACAACAAAATATTGTAATTATACTACTTATAAATAAAGTAAAAAGAATCAGTTACTTATAAAAATTACCTTTAGGTAATCTAAAGTTATAAATCATTCTCTTAAGACATTTCTATCAAACTTTCATTTCAGTCAATGTATAATCACCTCACTAATAACAATAAAACTAGGAGGAAAAAATAAAAATAACTTTATTAGAGAGAATACAGCATCCCATTGTGGTTCTGGATCTTCAGAAGTAAGAATATTGAAAGGTAAAATTACCCAGAAACTGAAACACTTTTGTTTCAGGTTGAGTGGAGAGAAGACTGAATTTGGTGCTCGGTGTCAACAATTGTTGCCAGTGGTGGAGGCCCAGAGTCATGGTGTCCCTTGAAGGAGGAGATTTCTGGGAAGGTTTGTTCTTGCTTTGTAGAAGAGCGAGCAAGCTAGCAATCCTCTGTTTAGAAAATTTTCCTTGGGTTTTCCTGTAACATATGGCTTCTGTTGGGAGGATGAGGTGGAACACCAGACTCCTGATTTAGAGGGGAGGGTTAAATAAAAGGAAGGCCCTTAACATCTGTCATGCAAGATCAGAACACTAGGACAAGCTGTCTTTGTCTTGTGGAGGAGATACCATCTCTTCTTTCCCTGGGTTCCTGACCGCATGGGGGTGGCATCTGGTCCCTACATGCCATGGAACTTTAGATCCCTGCCCCAAGACTGCATCATGTACCTCCATCCTCGGGATCTGCTCATTCGGAGAGTTCCACGGTGGCTCTAGGGCCACTGCCAAATGTACCATTTAGAATATCAGGGACATAAAAATATTTCTAAAATGTTTTAATTAAATTCTAACTAAAAAAATTGTTCAAGGTTTCCATTTTTTCTTCCTTAAGTCATCAAAGTTACTTTCAACCATCACTATACCCCACCTGTTATCATAAGCTTTTCTCTCATGAGAAATATTCTGATATTGATACTTGACAGTGATTACTTTCAATTTTTTATGAAAGATTTTGTTTCTATATTATGTGTCCAGATTTTTACATGCATGGCTGAGGTTTTGAATTGCTTTGGAAAAATTATCCAGTGTTTTTTTTTTTTGTGTGTGTGTGTGTGTGTGTGTGGTATTTGTTCTAAATTGAATATTTCATGAAAATGCTCCCCTTTTTTCACTGATGCCATTTAGGAGGACATGAAGTTTCTGCTGAAGCTTCTGCTTTTTACTTCCTAACTGTAGTTTCCTGCTTGCAGCAAAACTTTCTCAGTGTGTAGACTTTTAATATGATCTTATTTTTCCTTTTTAAATTTTTTTTATTTTAGTCATTATTCAATACAGTTTCTATCCTTTATTCCCATTCCAGCCCACCCACCCATCCCTCCCCTCCACCCTCCCATTTCCAACCCCCTTAGTTTTTGTCCATGTGTCCTCTATATTTGTTCCTGTAAACCCTTCCCTTAATATGAGCTTTAAGTACATTGATTTTTAATCCTTTTTAGCTAATTTAATATAAATTTGGTTTCCTTTTACTTCAAGCATTTTACAGAAGGGAATGACTCCCCTATGGCTTCTAGAACAAATTATCACAAGCTTGGTGGATTAAAAACAACACAAAATTATTACCCTAGTCTCTAGACATCAGAATTCTGAATCAGTTTCATGGGGCTAAAATCAAGGTGCCTGCAGGGTGTGTTTCATCTACAGGGTCTCTGGGAGAATGCATTCCTTGTCTTCTTCTAGAAGCCGCCTGCATTCCTAGGCTGACAGCCACACCACTTCCACATCTGTTTCCATCATATTATTTCCTTCTGTGACTCTGACCCTCCTGCCTCCTACTTAGACTACACTAGGCCCATCCCAATAACCCAGGATCCTATCTTCATTTCAAGATCCTTAACTTAATCAAACTACTAAGTCTTTTTTGCTGTGTAAGTTTCTGGAAATTAAGACACAAACGTCTTTGGAGAACCATTATTTAGCCTACCACAGAAAGTTTTATTTAACCAGGTCAATCTGTTTCCTCTAAATGTTTACTAAGAAGTGTCTGTTTTCTGATATATTTGTTTTATGGTTTTGAGTTCCCACAATCCCTTTTGTCTTCTCTAAGAACAGGACTGCTCGGCTTTAGCAAATGTTCACCCAGAAATATGATTCTTCACTTGCAGGACTTACTTCATGCCACTTTAGAGTTTTGTAGCATTACATTTTTAATGTTCATTTTTCTTTTTTACCCTTCTACTTGTCTGTGACAAAAGTGGTTTTTGTTGCAACTACTTGAAATTTTAAGTGTGTTGATGCATCATTTGTCATTGAAAGACTATTTGTTGTTATACTTGCCATCAGCCCAAATTGTTCTAAACATTTACATTACTTTCTTTCACTCTTTTCTGAGTCTCTTTTCTCAAACCCAAATAAAGAGTTGGAGGCTTCAGGTCCTTATTAATAGCCTTCAGCTTTCATATTTCTATTAACGTGTTCTACTAAAGTCTGGTTACCATTGAAATTAATGTAATTCCTGAAAATTTGTCTTTATGAGGCTAAGCACCTCAAAGATGAGCTCTTTTTCCTCTGGAGGGCAGACACTTCAATGGTCAATTCTTTGTTCCTCTAACTGTGTAAATTATGGTTCTAGTAATGAAGAATCCTAATGTTACTAAAGCTACTACCCTCCCCTACAACAATCTGCAGAGATCTGGGGCTGGTCTGGGGTCTCTTGTCAACACCATCACTGCCTGCTTCAATCTCTCCAGAACCAGGCTGATGCAGAGTCTCACAGCCACCGGCTGACTCATTTCCATGGCCCCAGAAGCTACAGCTCAACCCCATTGTGTTGCTAGGCCAGAGAATGCTGTATATTCTGTCTGAAACCACAGCAGTGCCCAATAGCCGGCTTAGTGTAGTTAAGGAAGAAGGGGTAAGAACAGTAAAAGAGAACCTCTTAAGTTTCTTATCATAGAATATAGACAGGAATAATATCACATCACTCTAGGAGAAACAAACTAGGCCTCTAGAGGCCAGTGATGCTGCTCTGGGACTCTAGCCACTCTTTCCTTGCCCAGTGCCCCAAGTACTGGGAATCCATGTTTTGTGTCACACGTAAGACATTCAAGGGCACTGGTTGTGTTCCTCCAATGGTTATGAAGCATGGTTGGATTTGCAGATTGCCTACTCTGGCCAATATTTCATTCTTTAAATAATTTTTTTAATTCTATGGTCCTTTTAAGGTAGATTTAGTAAATGAAATTACAGTTTTTGGTTAAATTTTTATGTCCTAAACAATGCATTATATTTTAGTACAAACATGCCCTATGCAATAATTGTTACATGTTCATAACAAAAAATTGCTTGTGGCTTATCTGCAATTTAAGTGTAAACTGGGCATCCTGTGCTTGTCTGGAACCCTTTGTCCTGGAGGCATCATTCTGCCCACAACGGTAACAGGAAATTCACTGCTCTCAGTGCCTCTCCTTGTTTTGTGCGTTGGCAAGAAGGTTATGGAGGGCTCAGCAGAGTGTCAGCCAGTTCCGTGCTGGAGCCAGACCCCACAGCTGCTTAGAGCTGATTGTGAGCATTGTTTTCCAACCCTGTGTTCAGCAATGTCTCAGTGATAACTGGAAATGGGCCCCAGTTGGCATTTACACCAATGAAACAGACAAGCACTAGGGGTAAAAGTTGTGTCTGTCCTCCAACCCTCCAGTGCCTCAGACAGTTAGTTGTTTTAATTTACACATGACTCATTATGATCGATCTTCTTTAACCACAACTCTGTCACTATTAAAATGTAGAAAAAAATCACAGAAATCAGGTTTTTTTCCTTTTGGTGTAAAGATGAATGAGAAATACCTTTGCCACCAGGGGTCACTCTTAACCTCCTAAATCTAGAAATGCTCAAGCTACAAAAGAAGTCTCCTCTTGGTGCCCAGAATCAAGAAAGACATTTTCTGTGCCATAAAGTAGAAACTAAACTTCACTCTGCATTTTTAACCAATCACTATAAAGTTTCCACAGAATACAAACTAGTTTAAGCATCAGTGTTACAAATAGTAGTGTCACTTCCATTGGTTGTCAGTCACAGAAATATATAATATTCATTATAGTCTCCTTCTTTCAGTGTTACAAAGAAAGAAAGAATATTAAGAGAAGAAATAAAGAATGTCAAGAGAAGGAGGAAAAACTTTTTCATTAAAGTTTAGGTTCAATATGCAATCTTTGACACTGAATGAACACAGAGAGCTAAGAAAGCTTCAGTAGAGGTTAAACACCTTGACGACCACTTGAGAAAGGAGAGGTAATGATTCATAGAATTTATCTTAAAATGTAGCTCTGCTTAAAACTAGCTCTGTTTAACCTATATGCTCTTGAATATTTATTATTTAATACAAGTAAAGTTATTTATGGGGCACTATCAGTTGTTTGAAATGAATAAAATGTTGCTGTTCCCTGAGGCCTGAGTCTAGTGGAGAAATTATACAGATATTTTCAATTAGTAAATGGTGTGGTAGATGTTTCCATAAAGTCTTATGAGAACTCAGACACAGAGTGAATCATTGTAACTTGTCTCTTTTCTCTTGAATTTGTTGGCTGATTTATGGCTTAGATGTCACATTGGTATGAATAAGAGACTTACATTCTTTTGGGAAAAAGTATTAAAAACTAAAGAAGGAAGTAAATTATAAGATAACTCTTCTAAGCACTACAAAGAAACTGACACAGAGAATGTGTCAAAGTTGGGGTTCTCCAGCACAATGGACAGGGTTAGCTAGGGCCTCTCCTGGGAGGAACCTGACCTGAGTCCTGAAAGAGGAGTGAAAATCTGAAGGAAGAATATTCTAGGCAGGAGATAAGAAATTTAAAAAGGTGGGGACTCAGGGATTCTCACAGAGATAAGAATTAATGGAGTTAATGAAAAAGTTAAAATATAAGATTTGTTGGTAACCATGTCTGAAGGAAAGTCCTTGCAAATGAAACAGGTGGCCCTGTTTAGTTAACGCTCTGCAATGTGAACTGGTTGGATTACTTTGTCACTAGATACCGTCAGTCTCCTGCAGACTCTGGGAAGAGAACACATGTGCCCCAGAGAGAACAAGCAGAGCGCCCTTGTGTGAGAGCAGGTGGTTCCATCCTATCTTATGTCTGAAGACTCACTCCTCTTCAAATAACATACCTTTAAAACCAGCAGCTCGTGCCTAGCCAATCTTGTGGCTAATCTAATGTGGTGCTGAAATTAACTCACACTGAAGTTAAAAAATGACTTTGTTCAGTATAAGAAGCTATAAAAGATTTTTAATTTTTAAAATCATTCCAGATATCACTATATACATCTATGAAACTGATACAGGATTTTTAGTCACCCAAAAGATGAACTTAAGCTTTGCAATCAAGTGTAAGTAGCTTTGAAATTATATTTAAAAGGTTTTTAAAAATAAATTGTTTACCAGACTTAAAAAGCTAAAGAGGAATTTTTCCTTAAAGAGGGTGCATTATCATCATCATCATCATCATCATCATCATCCAGAATACTACTTTCTGGAAGCAAACTTGGTCCTCACTCATACTTCTATTCTGTGTGCTGTGCAAGGCACTGATGTTGTCTCTCCAGGTCCTTGGTGCCTGGGATGTATGAACACCTGGAAGGCAGAGGCGTCGGGCCATTGGAGGATCTGAGTGTCTCTCCCCTGGGGATGCATGGACATAACCTGATTGGATAACTCACCTGTTTTATTCATTCATTGTTCAGTTTTAAAATCAAATTGACATAGGCCCAAATTTTTTACCTTCATATTTTGCTATATGGCCCTATAAAAGTTATTTAGCTCTCTAAAATTCATCAATATCAACAATAAAATGATGCTACTACCTACATTATTTAATGATATTTAGGTTAAATAAGAATGCATGTCAAGTGCTTAACACAATGCTATGGCCCATTGCTCTCAGTAAATGGCAGATCTGTTATTTTTAATTATTCATTTACTGAATAATTCATTCATTATTAATTCAAAAACTAGTTATTAACTATATTTTTGAATATGAAAATTGTGTTAGATTCTGAGGATAAGGACAATACATCCTACAGTTCATTTGTCTAATATTTTACATATATGTGTTGTTACAGTGATTTTTAACCTTTTTTATCTCATGGCACACATAAACTAATTACTAAATTTCTGAAACACACCAAAAATAAAGTTTTTGCTGATCTGACACACAAAAATACATATAATTTTGATTTATTCACACAGGATGTTCATTATAGTGTTGGCAGTTGTCATTTTTTAAAAGATTTTATTTATGGAAGGGAGGGAGAAAGAGAAGGAGAGAAACACTGACATGTGAGATCGGCTGCCTCTAGCACCGGGGGGCCTGGCCCACACACCAGGCATGTGTCCTGATTGGGAATCAAACCAGCAACCTTTTGGTTTGCAGGCACTGTGCCAATCCACTGACTCACACCAGCCAGGTCTGTTTTTTTTTGTTTGTTTGTTTTATGACAGTCTAAGGGAACAGAGGTCAGTGCTCCTGACTAAATAGTCAGGTATTGCATTTAAAAAAAATTCTTGTGGCACATCTGTTGAAAATCACCTGTCTAATATATTGTCTAATTTATTACATATGCATTCAGATATTATTACCAATTAGATGCTGTGTAGAATATGTGAAGAGTAATAACTATAATAATGTTATCTATCAGGAAGGAACTGAGACCCAGAGAGAGCAGTGATCCCAAGATGGCAGAGCTCACAGCAGAGCCAGGGTTTGGCGGCAGCTCTGCGCAGCCAGCTCTGTGCAGCCAGCTCTGTTCTCTCACTGATCCACAAAGAGGTGCCTGGCTCCTTTGGCACAACAAAGAGTGGTTTGTTCCCCACGGATGGTGTGAGGCTTCAAAGATTAGTGTCCTGCCATGTGCATTCTCTTGTGAACACTACCGTATATGCATACAAAGTCAGTAAAAAAGTATGCTTGAAAAAAATTAAAAACAAAGAGTGATGTTCTTTAAGTTTGCTTTGAAAGAAGCAGTATGTATTTGTCAGATGTCTCGTGAGAAGGAAAGATTGGGAGAGCTGGGAAGTTAGCATGGTCTTCCCATCAGAAGTGGTAAATAAGAAACTTCGTTCTGGTAGTAGCAACAAGAGACAATTTTGAATTAAAATATTTTTAGTTAAAAAAAGCAGAATACTGTTAGCCATTTAAAATCAGTTATAAAGTTATCCCCTACACATTCATTAAGGCCTTTTAGGAAAGCACACAATAAAGTTTTATTGGAAAAAATGAACTCATCATTTTTAGTAAAATAAGGAAAGAGAAGAATTTTTTAAAAATTAGAGTTTACTTAACTCAGTGATTAATGAGGACAAAAGAGTTTGTATTTTTTCCCTTTTTACAATGTGCCTTTTGTTGTTAGTTGAACTTGCAAAATGAGGATTTGATGGCTGGTAGGTCGACGTAACATGTTATATACTTTTATATTCTGTATACTTACTTATAGGAAACCTACCCTCTTGGCATGGCGAATGTAGCCCAGCCCTATCAGAAAACCGACAGGCATGAGTCAGCACACAGGAAGCCAAGCCCACAGATCAGCTTTCCCGTAGGAAACCAGGCCTGCATTATACCTGGGCTGCTATGAGGCTTACTTTTGCTAAAACTCCCTCACCCTGGATTGAGGTAGCAGATGTTTACTGCATAGCTCTAAAGTCACTTCCTAAAGTCTGAGCTAAACCTCCCAAGTATGGAGTATAACCAGTTCAACCACTTTTCCCCTTGATCTGTAATATCCTTCTCTTTGAAGTAATTAGGAACATTCTTTCCTTTGTTATCTGTAAAAGGTAATCACCTACACTGAACCTATGCGTAGTAAATGAGGCCCATCCTCAATGTAATGTACCTAGAAAAGCAATAACAGCCTGTCCAGGCAGGGGTCGGGGCCCTCTCTCTCACTTAGAGAGTGGCCATGCTGTCCCTTTTTCTCCACAGGACTTCTGCAGTCCATGTGAATTTGTTCATCGCAGTCACCACACATGGACCCCAAGGGCCAGAGTCTGCATCACTAACTGGTTATGTCAAAATCCATGGGGAAAAATGTGTTGGTGCTGCTGGTAAAGGTATCACAGGGTTTGTTCAAAATAATAAATGTCAATGATTGTGGTGCTGAAGCAAAACCAATGTACAATGTTTTAGATCAGAAATAAATATTCTGTAACTCTCAGTCTATCACACACTTACCTGATTCCTACCCAGGTGAACTACTTTGATGCTGCCTAATCTTATATCCCCTTTGATCTTTTTCTGGAAAAATCTTGAAAATGCCAAGTCGTAATTGCTGCTATCCTCTGTTTCTCACCTTTTGATAAGAAATGTTACCATAGCCTATTAATATAATCTCACAAATGTACCCACTAGAATTTCCTATTCTCTAATATATCTAGGTTCTCACTGTTATCAACAATTATTTATCTCTGCTTAATCCTAGTTTGTTTTCCAAATTTATTCTAGCCAAATTTGTCTATTATAATCAAGCTGCTTGTTTCTCTTCCCAACTCTGCTCCTTGTTATGGCTCTTATTCTACCATTTACTTAACCAAAAACTTTCCTAAATATGGTTCACCATCAACCACTTCCTCTCTAATGACATAATTTGGTTTCACATACTTCCTAGTTAAGTGAAGGGCAGCATGACACAGAAATTGGACCTGGGTGTTAATTGCAGCTCCACTTTTCCTAGATCAAACTTGCCTCCTGTATAGCAGGGCAATAGTGAAAATGCACTGCAGAGTTTTGTTGGGAGAGTGAAGTCAGATACAGCATGTGAAGGATCTATCCTATGCCTGGTAGAAACAAGGTTCAGAATCTAATATCATTGTCTTCCTTCTCTTCTCACTCATGTAAACATTCTTTCTGTATCTTTCTCAAGGGTTCCTTCTCTCACTTCAGTGTTTTGATTATAGCCTTCTTCTCTCATTTCCAAAATAATTCTACTCACAACTAAAATTGGAGCTTCATTCTCTGCATATTTGACCCAACTATATATCTTTGATTCAGCAAACCTTGAATTTGAAAATAACCTTATGGATTACCAGATTAAACTTCATTGTATCCAGAGACCCAAGTCCCAGAGTGATTAGTTTACTTTTCTAGAAACACAGGAATTAATATAACCGCTATCTCTTGACTTCTTGATAACTGATCTGCCAGTTCTGTTTTCAAAGTTTCAGTATCTCATTTTGAATAACCTGGTCATCTTGCATTTTTTTATAATAATCAAGATGTTTTACACTTTTCACCTAATTATCTCCTGCCTTCCATCAAGCTTAGTGATGCTCAGTAAATTTAAACACTTTCTTGGCTTATATAACTAGTTGTGACAGAGCAAGGATGAGACCCAAGTCTTGCCGTTTGTTTCCAAAAAACTCTAATACTTCATTTGTAAGAAGTTGTGATTACCATGCCTTCTACATGCTTTAGTCACTGTTCTCAATGCTGAGAAAGTGATTTCTGAATCACACTGTATCCAGTTATAATTTAAAAGATTATACCCAAATCACATGCACATGCATCATTAAAATATTTTAAGAAGCATAGGATTATAACCCATACTCACTACCTAAACACACACACACACACACACACATACACACACTTTAAGTCAAAGGAACCAAGATAGTCTTTCTCTTTCCCTCCCTCTCTCTTTTGTCAGGATTCCTTTGCAGACAATGCAAACAATGAGTTGCTATGTGGTAAATTATCTCAGGAGTAATTTAAATATCCAATTCCCAGACACTCTTATGTAGCTTTCAGATATATCTTAATGTGAAGCAATGACAAAGAAATCTCTACATGGGCTCTTATAGGTTGGTACTAATAAAAAATAGCTAACCATGGGGAGTACATTCGGATGTTTTATGACTAGGTGGTGTGATTTTATGAATTATAAGTAGTAGAACCTGGTTACATTGTGATCAGCTAACCAGCTTCAATAAAAATTGTTTTCCTATCTCTGCATACAATGAAATATAACTTCATTAACATCATGTTTTCCAAGTACACCTGCTATTATTTTCAAGATGGAAGCTTAAAATAATTTTCTTTGAAACCATCTTTATTCTCCACAAACTGAAGTTGCATATACTGTATTTCCATCACTTACTTTTCAATAAACATGATAAAATATTATGTAACTTCAGATTATTTTATCAAGTGTATTACATATATCTGTATATGTATAGTATTAATATTATTAGAAATATAGTATCATTAATATAATTTACTTATACATTGATAACATTTTATATATAATTTATTAATAATTACCAATATACTAATTTATATTAATGTATTAACAATGATCTATGAACTAATTTATATACAATTAATTTAATATAAATTTTATATATGACTTATTAATAATTATCAACACACTAATTAACATTAATCAATTTAAAATATATAATTTATTATTCTGTGTTAATCTATGTACTTATGAATTATGTAATCTAATTTATTAAAACCAAAGCATTGACATCAGGAAAATTATTCTAATGTATTATGAAATATGCCAGGAAAATAATGGTATCTAGGTTCAAATATTAATTTACACAAGCACCTACACATTGCGTTACAAGGAAGCAAATGTGATATTAAACTGCATTAATAAATGCATCCCAAGTTTTAAATAAAGCAGATCGTAGTCCCACTGTATACAGCACATGCAAGACATTTGCTCATTAGAAATGGTAGATGGAATGGCAGATACTAAAGCTAAGGGAAAAGTAACACTCAGGTGAGGGGGCAGTAAGGAGGCAGGACTGAGAGTCGGATGAATACAGAAAGCCTCAGAGATATGACAGGTGCAGCCTGAAAGAGAGTCAACCTTATTTGCACAACACCAGAAGGCAGGTTGAGATCATGGGAGTTGAGGAGTCATTTTAAGGAGTTAGATTTCAACTTGATCAAAGAAAGAATTTTCTGACAGTTAGTGATGCCTGCAAGTTGAATGGACTGCCATGAACTATTACATTTCTTATTGTTGACTATTAGCGATAAGACGACATGGGTTGGCGTGCTTGAGAGGATCAACATGCAGTAGATCCAAGTGTAACAGACTTTCATATAAGGTGCCTAAATCATTTTATCGTCCCAACGGAATACATTTAAAGGTGAAAGAGGATGCTAAAAATCAGTTTGGGTCAACAGTGCTAAATAGTGACTACTAAAGATAAGCTGATGTTTCCATGATCTCTCAATGTTTCCATGAATCATGAAATCTGAAATATTGTGGTTGTTGATGATGATGATGATGGTAATAATAATGATAGAAATCATATAAATAGCATTTCCAAAAGACAAGGTCATGCCTTGAGTTATTTATATATGAAGTAGGGAACATACTTCCACATTTTGCAGAGAAGGATAATCACAGTCTAGTTTCCTAGATTGATGTAAGGTCTTAGATCTGGTAACAGATGAAACTAGCTGGTAAGAGGCAAAGCCAGGTTTTCAATTCAGTCTGTTTCTACAGCTCATGGACTTTAACTACTGAACCATACTACCTCAGTACATATATTTTTTAAACTTTATTTTGAAACAAGTAGATTCACAGGAAAATATAAATAAACTACAGAGAGGTCTCATATTCACTTCTTTTAATGTTCCCCAGTGGTTATATCTCATATAAGTACATTGAATACAGGAAATTGATATGGATACAGTACATGTGTATAGCTACTGTGCCATTTTATCACATGGACATGAATATAACCATCACAGCCAACAAGATACAGATCTAGCCCATCACCACCAAAACTCACTCATAGTTACTACTTTACAGTCACACCCACCCTCTTTGCTTCCACTGTCCTACCACCTGGAAACTGCTAGACTGTTCTCCATTTCTGTAATTTTATTATTTCAAGAACATTTTATAAAAGAAATAATACCCTTGTGGACCTTTTTTAATGCTGAATGGCTATGTATAATGGGGAAATTTAAGCAATAATTGTATAATTTCTATGGACAACTCATCCATTAATTTAAAAATATTTATTGAAAACCTAGTACTTTAAGTATATTCTAGATGCTGAGCATAGAATAAAACAGAATCTTAATATTATAAAAGGTTATTTTTACTTATTATTGTCAAGAAAGAAATATTCCAATAAAAAGTAACATTTAGTGCAGAAAAGTTAAGAGACTTGATAACATCTTCAGGATAAATATAATAAGAACATTGGTTGAAAAATAAACATTTAAATTGGACTAACTGTGTAAGAATTTGTATTTTGGTTGGACTTGTTTGATTACCTCATAATGATTAGCTGTTTATTTTATATAACATCTTAAATGATCTGTTTTGTTGGCTATTAACAGAGAAACAGCTCGATGTACTGATGGGAAGGAATATAATTTAGCAATCAACATTCAGATTTATTTTAAATTACATTCCCAGACATATGGAAATATTAAAAAGGAATTAAGAATTTTTCCCCATTAGAGTTTTAGTTAGAACCACTTCATTAAATGACAGTTTCAAAGTAAATAGGCAGGCAATTATGTATCTCTACTAATCACATTGGCTGGCAAAATTGCTTCCTTGCTTCTTATTTCCAGTTAGCTCTATGCAATAACATTATCTATAAGATAATGCCTCTGACTGAAAAACACAGGAAGGCAAATAAACAAATGTAATTGCCAATAACACATCTAAAACATTCTATTACAAAACATCTTAAAAACAACAATTAACAAGATGAACACTGCATTCCAGTTTCATTTTACTTTTTATTTCATTTCATTATTTATTCATTTTTGGTAAAAGGAAATGCTAACATATGCTAAGCTTTCATGCACATGCATGTGAAAATCAATCACCTACAGAAAGACACTTGAGCGGACACTGGAATATGAACATTATTCTATAGCATGGCATAGCTTTGTAGCGATACCCATGCTCAGGAAATGTCTGGACAACAAGGAAAGTGTGTAATAAAGACTTTAATTGATCTGTACTTTTTTATACTGTAAATGAACAATTATCTCTTTCTCCACACAGAAGGTGGTCAGATATATGTATACATGGATTGTACAAATAACTATCAAGAATAAAAAATGTGTGTTCTTTTCAAAAACTTCATTGTAGGCAGTGCTGTTGTCACATTCACATACATCAAATTCTCTCTGTCTGTCTGTCTGTCTGTCTCTCTTTCTCTGTCTCTCTCTTTCTTTTCTCTCTCCTTTCCAAAATAGAATTAAGCTACTTCATACATACAAAATATATCTGGAACACCCATATAAATGCATTATGGAATAACAAAAAATTAAGCTTATGAAAAGCCAAATAAACACATTTTATACTCATATTTCAATATAAACAAACAAAAACCCAACCAACTGAGAAACAAAAAATGCACTCCCTATTCACAAATGAACTCACTTTTGCCTTTGCATGTGGATTTGTGTGTGTATGTGTGTTTCACTTGTTAAAATAACATCTTTCTGGCTGAAGGAAAATATTTTTCCTTGAATTGTACCAAACATTAATGCATCCTTTCACATTAGCCTGCTGATAAACATGAACCATTTTCTTGTATGCAGTCTTAGATTATATGGTTAAACCATATGCATTTATTAATTTGTCAATCAATAAGTATTCATTAAACCCTACTATATGCAGGCATTGGATACATAAAAATAAATATCTGGTTTGTCCTCCAGAATATAGCTAACAGACATACACATGAAAGTTAACCCTAATATATACAAGGTCTGTCCAGGAGGTATCCATATATATAATGTGAAAAATAGAGATATTTACTAAAGATTCAAGAAACATTGTACATAGGACAATGATACCTCAGTCCCCTTCAAAGTAGGCACCTTGGGACCTCACACGGTCCTCCTATTCTCTATCAGCTGCCTTGTTGTATTTTCCTTAATCTCATAGACAGTCCAAAATCTCTTCCCTTTCAAAGGTGATTTTAGTTTTGGGAAAAATTAGAAGTTGCAGGATGCCAAATCTGGGCTGTAGTGGGGCTGAGTCACCTGGGTAATTTGATGTTTTGCTAAAAAACTGCACGAGATGTGATATGTGAGTAGGCACATTGTCATGATGAAGCTGCCAATCACCAGTTGCCCATAGATGTGGCCTCCTGAGTCATCTGAATAGTTTCCACAGAGGAATGTTCAAGCTTAACACAAACTTTGAGGCAGATTTCTTGCTCTACTCGCTCAGTCATTTCGAAAGTGACAGCCACACAGTACACATGCTCACTCAATAGCATCTGCACCCCCAGTGACTAATACAGTGAAGTCGCCATCGTTTACACATGCACGTTCCAGTCCACTCTCCTTGGCTGCCAAGTTACATCGATGTTGTGTGAACCATTCTCGTTATATTAACAGTGACTGGACTTTTTCTAGACAGACCTCGTATGATAAATGCTAGAAAGGTAATTCTTTGATGTTTTTATAAAGCCAGAGTAAAGTTATTATTACTGTCTGAGTGGGAAACAATGATAGAAAACTTAATATGGTGTTCGAAGAATAGGATCAAAAGTGGCCACCCTGACAATTAAGTCCAAATGCCTCATTTTACAGGTGGAGAAACAGAGGTTCAGAAAGGTACCACAGCCTGTGAGAATATATCTTGACTAGATGCCAAAATTTAAAATATCCTAACTTCATAAGGTTGCTTTGAAAAATAAATATAGTATGAAGTTTTTGTTATATAGCAAGGCATCAATAAACATTTGGGAGGAAATCTGTTGCAGTGGAAACAGCATGAATTTAGAATAAAACATACTTGGGTTAAAGCTCCATCTCTCTATTGTGGGATTTAATTTATCAGTGCTTGGTCTTATATTACTCCTCTTTAATACAAGGACAGTCATTCCAATATCTCATGATCATTTAACTATATATAAATTGACCATCTTAATAAAATTATCATTTGATAAAGTTATATCATTAATCACTTAACATTTGATATATTTTTTAAAAATATATCAAATTTCCTGTTTGGGGGGAGACAAAAACTTGATTAACATGTTGAAATAGAGATGATATTTCTAAAAACATAGCTAAGAGAGAATTAACTTATATAGCATAAGAAACTTTCATCATTTTGTTCAGATTTTCTGGTCTTAGTATGGAAATTGACCAGAGAGAAGCCAGAGATGCATGAATTCAATGACCAGTGTTGACATTAATAAAAATCTCATGAGATAGATTAGAGTGGGATTTGTTGACATTTCAATGTGATGTAACCCTTTTTTATAACCCTAAACTGTTGGTATCACATGTGATATACTCATATGTGAGTAATTTTTGTTTCTGTTTTTGTTTTGTTTTAGTGGAAATTAAGTAAGTGATTAAGCTTTACATTTAGGTGAGAGTGGAATGGGGCAGAAATACATATATTAAAACAGGACCCTGGGGATGGAGTCCATAAGCCTCTTGGGAATTTAGTGACATCTTATGGAGGAAATTGAACTTCTACAGAGCATGTAGATGAGAGTAAAGTCAGCCATACTTACAAGTCAAAGGACAGGAAGTCCTCAGTTGTCATCTCAATTGCATTTGATATAAGGACTTAATGAGATAATGAATGTGACTACCTGGGTATCGTGGCACATTTTGGAATATTTGCATGGACAGTGATGACCCCTTTTTTTCTCAGGCCTCTGGCCTTGATTGCTGGTTCCCTGGTCTCTAATAATCAGATGGAGGTAGAAGCTGACCCCAGCAGGCACACTCAGATACGTTTTCCTAAAAATTCACAATAGGAACTAAGAGAGAGAAATTTAGTATTTATGTGTCACTTATACTAATCATTAGAAGTAGCCTGATATATGGACAAGAAGAAGGGAAAGGTAGGCAGCAGAGCTAAAAAGAAGCATACTGACCAAAAAGAGCATTAATTTATTTCAATTATAACATTGTTATATTTCCTGGTGAAAGCATTCTCTTGGTATTAAGTGCATTAAAGTTTCTGCATCCAAAGTTCTGGTGACAAGGAAAAATTAATTGAATTGTTTATTAGAGGCAATAGTGATGGAAGTCTCCTCTGTCCTCTTCCACTCTTCAGTTCTCAGATTCACTTATTCTGACTTTGAAAGAAAGAGCTCCATTCATTGTTTAGAGGATGAAAATAATGTTCAAAACTTATTTTGCATCCTGTAGGACAGCACCCCAAACTCAAAAGAGTTTTCCCAACTGATCCCATAACTAAGCGTTCAACAGGCTTTCTGACATTCTATAAGGCAAGCAATTTCAGGATGATGGGATACGTGGTAAAATTGGGAAGGGAAGTCTATTTACTTTATTTTATAGAAAAATGAGTTCCTCATACAGAAACTATGTATGGAATACCATAATCATGAATATGACAATGGATGGTGGTACTGAAAGAAGCATTGTGGGCAAGGCAGATATATCCATATCCACAATAAGTGTGTATTACAGCGAAGACAAAATTTTATCCCCTTCATGGCATAGGGAGTCTGATGCAATCACCCTGCCGGCAATTAGCTGCTCAGTTCATTAGAGAATAAAACCTTATTAGAAACTTAGCTTTGAACTCTGCTATTATAAATTAGGAATAGAAAAGGAGAAGCAGTGAGATAGGGCATTTTAGGGAGAATGTCACATTGTTGAGCCTGTATATAACTTTAATAATGTTGCCACAGTGGGCACTTGTTTTTCTTATGAACTCTGGAAAAAGGCTGAGTGATGCTGTCAGAATGGATTATATTCTCTGCATGCTTATTAACCCTCTTCTTTGTAGTAAGTGCCTTTGGTGAGCATTGGTGAATATAGATAAAGCTTTTCACCAGGCAGTCATCATAGGGAATTTACCAAGAGACTTGGATTGAGAGAAATGGGACAATGCAAGAAGAGCAGGTGACATCAGAACCCGAGTGAAATACTTATGAATACTTCCTTGTGTTCTCAGACAATGCAAGACACTTAAACTCCACTTGTGATAAGTGTTACTTGCTAGCAAGCCCAAGAACTCTTTTTTAAGTGTCACTAAGTTTTTTGGTCTAAAAACGGATAGTTGCAATTAAAAAATCTAGGAGTCTGCATCCTGATTCTCTTACAAGGGATTCCTGGTGTTCCATGAGCATTCCTATTTGCAAAGCGCAGTTGGAGCGCTGTTAAATCTGTGGGGATAATAAAGCCCAAACAAGAAAGCAGTTTATAGCATAACAATCAGTGTCAGAACTTTTTCTTGTTCTGGTTCTATATTAGTTTTCTATTTTTATTGTGGTAACAAATTACCGCAAACTTAGTGGCCTACAACAACAAAAATTATGGTTTTTATGGTTCTGTAAATCAGAAATTCAACCTCGATTGGCAGAGCTGCATTTATTTTTTGGGTGGTTCTAGGAGAGGATCTGTTTTCTTGCATTTTTCAGCTACTAGAGGCCACGCACATTCCCAATCTTGTGACACTGTTCCTCTATTTTCAAAACCAACAAGGCTGCATCTTTTTATTTTTCCATTATTGCATCATTCTCTTATACAACAGCTGGAGAGGGTTCTCCTCTGTTAGGAACCCATGGGATTAGATTGGGCACACCTGGGTAATTCAGAATAATCTCAACTCAAGGCCCTTACCTTAATCATATTGGCAGATCCCCTTTGCCCAGTAATGTAATATATTCACAGGTTCCAGAGTATATTACTGTCTATGGAGGGCCATCATTATGCCTAATATCAAACTGCTTTTAAATGCCTTATAGTAGCATATTTTATGTAGTGCACATTGCTTCCAAAATGTAAAATGCACTAAGCATCATCTCTTTCTGAGTTGCAGATATAAGACAAAGTAACTTATCTTTCACTTTGGAGTTAACATATGGTCATTCTTCAGTTCCACTGGACTTCTAGAACCACATGAAAATGTCAGATTTCTTAATTTTTATGAGGTTTATCTCTTCTGACATGCACACATCTTGTTGATGTATTTAAGGTATTTGCTGCTTCCTGCTCACCAAGTCTGATCAGGATAAAGTCATAAATGTAGTGGGCCAGTATGACTTCCTGTGGGATGGTGCTGTGATCAGCTGCCCAGAGTATTAGATTATGACAGATAATCAGGAATTTGGAATACTGCTGGAGTCAAAGAATAAAGTTTTACTGCTGCCTTTGCTAGGTGTTATTTAACAATTACATTTGGAGGAGGAGGGACTTGCCAGATCAAAATTTACACACTTAATGATAATGGATATATTAATTTGCTCTAGCAAAGAGATCACACTTGGAACATCAGTTGCAATTATGTCTCTATCAACTTTAATTTAAAGTAGTTTAATGCTATTTTCTATGACCTAATTATTTTCACACACTACAGAGGCAAGTATATAAGAATGTTTTTAAAAATAATCTGATATCTCTCCAGTTTAAAAGCAATAAAATTAGGATCTAGTGGAAGACAGGACCAAGGATATGGCTATGAAATTATGTATTTTTTCTCAAAATTATCAAGCCAAATGTAATACTACATTTCTGGGTAAAACACAGATTAATGATACATTGAAAGGCTTGGAGGAGAGAGATCCATAGCTCAATCAGGTCCAACTGATGCATTTAAGCTAAATCTTTATCACATCACATCTGTAATTCCTTTTCCTACTGTTGGACCATAGAGGCATTTTGAATCCACAGGAAATGGTGCCAGCTCAGATTCAATGTCTTATAATCACCCCAAAGTGTGGGTATTTTCCACTCCTTCTGTGCTTAGTGACCCTGGCAAATGTCTACAGGTCCCTTTGGGAAAGGTTAGGAGGATGATTTCTAATAAACATTTTTTGGCATATTTTCAGGGTCGTTCATTCAAGGAACTTTAGGTGTATGAACTGGCTGAGGAATAGGATACCACTGAGAGGCTGAGAACTTCCATTTTAATAAAGAAGATCAGGCCCCTCTTTACAAGACTTAGAGTTGTTTTTTTTTTTAAATTGAATTCTTCAGTAGATTGTGCCATGATCATTTGACCATTGTCAGAGATCCTTGTAGGTGAAAGCATTTTGACTACCGTTACTGTGCCAGCCCTATCACACTTTTTTTGTCATCTTGCCAACCTTGTCTCAGGCATTTAAATGATGCCACTGTTGGACCTCATCCCTAATAGAATCAGGGAGCCCATTTTGGTAACATCTTCTGACAGTTCTAGCTATACATAGAGCACAGCAAGTAGGGAAGTTTTCCTAGATTCACTGTACCAGTGCTTTTCTCTTGCAACATACTGGTGAAAGCAGTCCTCTGGCCCTTCTTCCTAGGAGCCGTAGTTTGAGAATACACACACTCCCACATTCCCTTCTCCCAAAACCTTGAGATCCTTTCTTTTACATATACTAATACATTTTGGCATCTGAACTTTCATGTAGCACAATATTGAGTTGAGATTAAAGTCAATTACCTGAATAATTGTTGGAGCCTCTTCTCCTTGAATTAATTCAATAGAACCAGGACAATTATATCATTAAACTTAGCCCAAACCAGTAATATAAATTTTCTTCTCTAGTCATTTCTAAGTGTATCCCCCATGATTTTGTCTATGAAAGTTAGTAAAATGTTGTGGTTATTTTGGAGTGTAATGTCTTTTCCTATGGGAGACTGTATGTTTAATCTTGGGGATGGTTCTGGAGAAAACACAAGGTAAGCAGCAGACCTTGAAGAAATTGGCCACTCTTTGTAAGATAACTGTTTGGGATTAGATAAGAATGGGTTTGTCCTCTCACTCAAGGGAAAAAAGGCTGCTTGCTCCAGGAAGAAGAATGGAATTTAGAGTCTCAAGATTCTAAGATTCCTCTAAGTTACCAACATTTTCCTTATTCAATTCTTTGGTTCTGATTGGATTTTTAAAGTACTAAAATTTTCAATTTAGAGTTCTATTAATGCTCTGAATTCAATTTACAGTATAATTTTTCAAGCCCATAGAATTAAAATGTCAAACCCTCAATTTTGCCTGTATTAATCATCTTATCTCTTATAGATAAGAGATTATTTTAGGTTAGTCATTGATATGCTCTGGTTCTTTGTTTTTAACTTGAACAGACAATTTAAAGTCCTGAACTCATTTTCTTTTTGTCATCTTTTCAATGTAGCCAGAAGTAACTAGTCTACACAGAGTACTTACAATCATCACTTATACCCCAATGGCCACTTTCTCTATATGGTGTGTATGACCAACATGGCATTTTCTCCTAGAGATGAGGTCATCACTACCTTCAAACAGAATCAAAACAGATACCAATTACTCCCAGATTTCCATCTTTGAGGGACTGTTTCTTGGAACTACTCCTGGGCAAGAAAACTAGTACATCAGTCAGAGATCGATCAGGGAAACAGAAATCAACCTATATATATTTCAAAGAGAAAGATTTAATGTAAGAACAACTGCTTGCAGTATTTTTGGAGAGGATAGAGGAATAAATGCAAGCATTGGGGAGGTTGTCTAGAAATTATAAGTCTTCAAAACCTGATACTGAAATTGCACCTGTGAAACAGGACATTGACAGTGGACTTTAATAAGCTGAGTAAAACTGCTGCCGTCACTTCATTAGTCTTGGCTGCCAACACCATACTGCAGGCAGAATGAATTCCAACTCTTTTCCTTCTTCAGAATCTTGTGTGAGTGCCTACTATAGGCTTAGGAAAATATAGTTCCCGGTATGCAATACCCATTGTAAAGGGGAGGTGACGGAGGGAGGTAGGGATAACACTGAGTACCAAAGATAATAATCAACACATGCCCTTGTCAGAAGACACCCAGGTCCAATCCTATTATCTCATTCTTATATGCCTGCTATAGTTTCTGAGCAAAATTCTCTTGACCACCCATAATTCATTTCTGCAAAGCAGCCAGAACTCTACTTTTTCACATTATTTTGAACTCTCATTACTTTTTATTGCAATTGGAATAAAATCCAAATTCTTACAATGGCCTAGGAAGCCATATATATCTGATTCTTGGCTGTGTCTCTGACCTTGAATATGACCACTTTTTGCCTCACTGGCTATACTTCTCACTCTCCAAAGACAGCTTCTTGGTGTTTCTCACCAGAGCCTGTTCCTTCCTCTTGTTTGCCCTTGTAGTTCTTTCAGCTTGGAATGGTCTTTCCTGCAATATTTCTCGATCTCTCTTTCTTTCTCTTTCTCTTTTTTGAATTCTATTCATCATTTAGACTTCAGATGCAAGATGCAGGAGAAAAAGGATAATGAGGAAGAGGAGGAAAAGATGGTGCTAGATAGAAAGATAATTTTTTAATTATCAAATATAATTAATAGACAATCAGAATATACACATTTGCTGTTAGCAGCAAAGGGTTTTTAAACTCCAGAAGTGTAGATTATTTGAGGGGGCTGTCATGTAGCCCAGTATTTCTTAAGTCTGATTCCTCCATGCTTTTTCTAAAAAAAAAAAATCTGCTTCTCAGTCCTGCCCTATTGCAGTTGGGACCCTAGCTTCTACAGATTTAATAAGCCACCAAGATGATTCTTACATAGATTGGCTATTTTTTGTACTTTGCTTATTTTTGTGTATTATATATTTTTAGAGTCACAGGACTAAAAATTATACCAGTATTTCTATTTAAAAAAAACTCTGTAAATAATATAAATGACAGCCTATCACCAAGAATATCCCATGAATGAAGTAAAATTGGCCATTAATGAGAATTTAAGCATATCTTATTTTAAAAGCTTAATGAAAAAATATAAAAATATACCATCTCAACACAAACTATTAGTAATTCAATAAAATGGACCTTGCTTACAGACTTGGAAACTATTTAGCATTCTATAATTGTCCTAATGTTGGACAATTTATAGCTTATTTTCTTCTTTTGATAGGGTTTCCATCTCACAAAAAAAGGAACAACTGAACAATGCCTTTGAATAAAAAGGCATTGTGACACCCCCACAGGACTTTTTACAAGGCACAAGGAAGTCATGACTGCAATCTAGAAATCAGGAGTTCCTTCAAGGTCTTAGCCCTTTAGCTGAGGGTACAGGCTGAGCTTTTATTCTCCATTACAGGATAAAAGCTGCAAGGATCTCATCTGGAATTTGTGGTGTGATCACTCCAAATATTACTGGAGGAAAAATTGAAACTGTCTTACTTTGATTACATCCTAAGAAGTCGGGCTTCGTTTGAAAAAGACAATACTGCTGGAAAAAACAGAAGACAGCAGGAAAAGAGAAAGACCAAATATGAGATGGAGTGATTCCATAAAAGAAGCCATAGGCGTGAGTGTACAGGAGTTGAGCAGGGCTGCTGAGGACAAGACATCGTGGATGTCACTCACTTATAAGGTCACCAGAAGTTAGAGCTAACTCAACAGCATGTAACACTCACACACACACACACACACACACACACACACACACACACACACACACACAAGTGTGATAAGACTGATGAGAGAAATAAATAATTTGAGTGGAAAATTTTTCTTTAACTCCTAAGTGGAATAATTTAAATACTGATCATACTTTAGACTCCAAGAAGTTAATATTTTTCCCAATTATTTTTGAGAATTCCTGGAGATTGTGCTTGTATGTCTTGGTGGTTCTCTGTTGGTTTTTATGCCAGATTCCTGGTTTTGGTTGGCTTCTGCCTGATTTTTCTGGATGTCTCTCCCCACCTCCACGTATTCCTTTAGCCTTTATGATTGGCTTCCCTTCAATATGTAAATGTAGACTATTCCCTAAAGCAGGGGGAAGAGACACAATTGCTAAGTTAGTAGTTAATAAATCTGTATTAAAGATTTGGGGAGGGTTGGGGTTACAAATATTAGCATGGAATAGAAAATTGCAGTTTTGATACTTACTAATCACACACAGTCTCAGGGAATGTTCAAATAATAGTCATGTCTTTTCTGGGAGATTTAATCTGTATTTGTGCTGCAGGGACCAGTAGTTTTAAAAGCTTTCCTCTATGATAACAATGTATGGCCAAAGTTCAGAATGATTGGCCTAGAGAAAACGGAACTGCCTAAAACCATGGCTAGTTAGTAGCCAACACCACCTTGTGAAGGGCACTTTACAAAAGTAGTTGATGGGGGCAAGAGGAAGTCAGAGGAGCATTGCCCATGCATGTTATTTAGAAAGAGTCGAAGTTATTTCTTAAGGAATATCTACTCAACCATAGAGTTTATAATATAAATAAGTAAAAATTAAGCAAGCTCATATAGTCAATGATGGATGGTAAAGGTTTGGGTTGGGGTATAGGTAGTTGAACTACGTCAACTTTATCAAAGCATATGAATAAATATCCCATTGATTTTTAATTTTTCTGAGTAGGAAGTCAAAACCATCTGATCTTAGATATCAATTCAGAAAGAGGCCATCTACGTCAACTCACCACTTCCTTTGTTTTGTAAGAGTACAGAAATATAATTTTAACATAGAAGTGAGACTCTAAGACACAGGAGGCAAACACAAGGCCCTTGGGTTGAATCTGGCCCACCTTGTTTTATCGGCCCAGCACCTTGCTTCTACCCAGCAGCAGTGCTGAGCTCCTTGCCCCTAGTTAAGGAGTAGTTACATTTATACAGTCCTAAAATTACGTTTGGCCCTCTGAAGGCAACCTTGAGGTTGATGGAGCCCCCAGTGAAAATGAGTTTGACACCTCTGTGATAATATAATCAACATTGTCACTTAAAAAAATGAATAGAGTAACTTTGCTCATGTCCATATAGCAAGTTAGAAATAGAGTTGGTAGTAGAATCAGGTTTGTTGTCGTAAGTATATAACTGTGCAGAAACTTCCTTTCTTTAATAAGACCCTTTCCCCTTCCTTTCTTTTTGGTTCAAACTGGCCTCATCCAGTACCCTGACTGACCTACCTCTCTCTCCCTTGCAAGTCCACTCCCTTAATCACTAAGCCCTCAGGACAATGAGGTCCTAGTCAGCATTAACGACCTTAGGAAAAAAGCCTCAGGTTTGTTGACCACAGAGACACAGTTACAGTGTAACTAGAGACAACATCTAGGTCTCAGTTGTGTTCTAGCTCCAGACTCAGAAAAGTGGGAGAACCCCACTGATCACACCCTTCTGAAACCAGACAAAGCTGATACCATGGCTGACATCAGGACCAGTTTGAATGATCAACTACTCCCTACCTTAGAACCGACCAGTCAACAGAGACCATGATCCCATCTCCACCATGATTAATGATTTGTCTATAACTCATCCCCTAGAAGCTATGGGGAGCCAGGTTTTAGAACAAGCTCACTTGTGAGCCTGGGTTTGGTACCATTTCCATAAAAATAAACCTTTATTTTCTTGGCTGCAAGTGCCAGTTTGCAGTTGATTGGGCTTTGCTGCATGGAGGCGAACAATGCCCTTTAGTTTGGCAAAAAGTATAATGTTCTATATCACATTCCTTCACTTTGAAACATTTTTTCTCTTTTTGAGTAGACTTCTTCCTCTTTCTAAAACTTAAAACTTTTATAGATATCTAGTGACTTTATTTGAAGTCATCTAAAATTATCTCTTTCAACTTTGAGTTAATAATTTCCCACTATGATTATTGTGTAGAAATACAAAAAAGCTTTTTGCCTACCTGATTGAAAAAGTATTAATTAAATCATTAAAAAGCAGAGTTGCTCTGAGATTTTATTATAAACTTGAAATGAAAAATAATGTTAAAAAGAGAAAGGATGTGTTGAGGCAATTATTACTGTATTCAATTTTCTTGTCAGTCTATATTTATTTCAGGACTAAGATGGTATCCATAGAAGCTTTTGTTCAATATCTGCAAATGGTAGAATCATTAATACCTACAGGATTAGGCTTAGAATAAAGAAACATATTTTTTTCTTTTTTCTTTTTGAGGGATTTTGGGGAGCAGATGGTAAACTGATCATAAAAAGTGT
This sequence comes from Trachops cirrhosus, assembly GCA_028533065.1. Classification (NCBI taxonomy): domain Eukaryota; kingdom Metazoa; phylum Chordata; class Mammalia; order Chiroptera; family Phyllostomidae; genus Trachops; species Trachops cirrhosus. The sequence continues at coordinate 125,765,562 of CM052539.1, forward strand.
CATTTACCTGCCCTAACTGATAAAAGAAGAAATGGGATTGTGAGAGATGTTAGTACAGAAAAGTAACTAAAAAGAAGCTTGTGAAAATAGAGGATAGTGATTATTTTCTTTGACATGGCTTGGGCTCGAGAGTATTTAGGTTTTAATAGAAAGTTTGCCACTTACTAACTGTGCAACTTTGGACAAATTGCTTACCCTCTTTTTGGCTCAGTTTCCTCTCCTCTGTAAAATGAGGATGAATTAACTCCTGTTTCATGGGTTGATGCGATGTTTAAATGAGTTTATATCTTAAAATCTATTTATCTATTTTTATTTATCTGTCTATTGGTTTATCTAATGTACTTACAAAAGTGTCTAATAGAGCCATGAATTTATGGTTGGATAGAATTATGCAGGCTAGTTAATAAGATGAAGTGGTCTTTTCCATAGCAATAAAAATTTCATAATAGAGGTAATAAAATACAGTATGTATTGTATTTTAAAATTGTGATTACATGAGACAAAGTGCTGCTATTGATCATTTTTGGGTAGCGTGGTGTTCAGGTTATAGCTTGGTATTTGAAGTGATACTTGAATCTCTCTGGTTTTTTTCTGTCTCTCTGTCTGTAAGATTTTTACTTTGAGAGTGAAGGGTGCATATGTGGAAATAAGACTTATTGTCAAGAAGCTATGTATCCAACAAATCATATAGAATTAGATGTTAGGACCACTGGAGGTTTGCAGATTATAACAGAAAGTTAGGGTGACTGGTAGAACTATGCTTCTCAATTGCATATCACCCTAAGTTATAAACCTCCAACAATAAAACAACAAAAAATGCAAATACATAATATAAAATAAAAATAGATAGCGATTTTAACAACCCTGGAACCAGAGAAGACAATGGCACAGTGTGTTCCAACTCCGAGGGGCAAGTATTTTCTGTCTAGAATACTATAATCTACTTCTATCAATTGCTGGAGTACAAAAAAAATACTGAGACTTTAAGCTGCAAAAACTCACCTCCTAGTTATTTTTTCACAGGAAACTACCATAAGAGGTAGTTTACTAAAACAAGGGAATGAACCAAGAAATAGGAAGCCATGAAATGGGATATACAGGATAAATTAAAAAGAATCTCCAGGAAGATTTTGCAAGGAGATGAAAACCTGGCATGGAAGCCAATAGTTCTCTAAGAAGCAGGAACCGAAAGAATATTTGATATATTGAACTCCAGGGAATAAAACTGTTATGCAACTAATTAATGTTCCTTTCCAAATTAATCAGTAACTATATATTTATTTTGTAGACCTTTAAAGATAAATGCCAAAAAGTTTGCTAATATAATCGAGAATGGTTGGAGATAAAAAATGAAGAGGAAAATACCAGGATATCATGTGTTTGTATGTATGTCTGAGCTATAAGCCTTGTATGTAGAACTATTTGTCTATTTAACCCATGTAAAATTTATGTGTGCATATATAACTTTGTTAAAATATAAATTAAAAAAACAAGCAAACAAACAAAAATAACAGATGACTATTGAAACAAGCCAGGCAAAACATCTTGGAGACTTAGACTAGGGTAGTGATAGCAGAGATGGTAGAGAATGAGTGAATTTGATATGGAAGATCAAGAATATTGACTTGTCAAGGATAACTTTTAGGTTTATTCATGAGCAACAGTGTGATAAACATCACTGGAAGAAAAATAGAAAAGAGACATACAAGTTATCTTTCGTAAATACTTACCTGGAGGTAACATGGATATGTAAGAGAGTATATTGTCCACATTTTCTTTTAAGAGTCTTATGGTTTCCAGTCTTATATTTAAGTCTTTAATCCATTTTGAGTTTATTCTTCTATATTGTGTAAAAATACAGTCTAGTTTCATTCTAGGATACAAAATAAATATTTAAAAATGGTATCTTTAGACTGTATTTTATCTCTATCCTGATCTTTTTTATTTCCTTCCTTGTACTCATGTTGGGCTTTGGTGTTTTTTTCTAGTTTCTTTTTGTGCAAAGTTTGAATATTTATCTGAGATTTTTGTTTGTTTGCTTCTTGAGATAAGCCTATATTGTTATGAATTTTCCTCTTAGGACAGCTTTTTCTGTGTCCCATAGATCTGAAGTTGTGTTTTCATTTTCATTTGTTTTAAGGCTTACTTTGATTTTTACCTTGAGCTCATTGTTTACACATTCATTGTTAAATCACATGTTATTTTGTTTCCATGTTTTTGTGCGCTTTTTGTGTTTTTTTTTCCTGGTAATTGATTTCTAGTATTGTACCACTGTGGTCAGAAAAAAAAATGCTTGATATGATTTCATCTTCTTAAATTTATTGATACTTATTTTCTGGCCTAACAGGGGGCCTATCCTGAAAAAATGTTCAGTGTGCACTTTAAAAGAATGTAATTCTTGTGTGTGATGTAAGGAGGTGGTCTATTTCATTTTTGGCACATTTTTTCCAACAGCATTTATTGAATAAACGATTTAGCCCTTTGTATGTGCTTGCTTCCTTTATCCAATATTAATTGGTTATGATGGTGTGCATTTATTTTGGGGGTCTATATTCTGTTCTATTGATCTGTGTGCCTGATTTTATGCCAGTACAATGCTTTTTTGATTAGTGTGGCCTGATAGTATAGTTTTGATATTAGAATACTTGTTAATACAAGTATTGCTACCCCAGCTTATTTTGTTTCCATTTGCATGAAATACCTTTTTCCATCTTTTTCAGTTTGTGTGTGCATTTGATCGGAGGTGTCTCTTGTAGACAACATATATAGGGATCTTTTCTTATTCAATCGGCTTGCCTCTGTCTTTTCATTGTAGCCTTAATACATTTATATTCAGGTGATTATTGATAGGTATGCATCATTGCTATTTTATTATATATATTTTTGTTCCTTTTTTGTTATTTGCTTTTTCTTCTTAAAGAAGATCCTTTAACATTTCTTGTAATACTATTATGGTGGTGATAAATTCCTTTAGTTTTGTTTGTTTGTTTATTTGTTTTCTGGGAAGCTATTTCTCCTTCAATTTTAAATGATAGCCTTGCTGAGTAGAGTAGTCTTGGTGTACATCCTTGCTTTTTATCACTTTGAATATTTGTGCCATTCTCTTCTGTTCTGAAAGGTTTCTGTTAAGAAATCAGCTGACAGTCTTAAAGGAAGTTTTTTATAGGTAACCATCTTTCTCTTGCAGCTTTTAAGATGTTCTCTTTGTCTTCAACCTTTGCCATTTTAATTATGATACCTTGGCATGGGCCACTTTAGGTTCATCTTGTTTGGGACTCTCTGCACTTCCTGGGCATGTGTGTCTTTTTCCTTCACCAGGTTAGGGAAGTTTTCAACTATTATTTCTTCAAATAAGTTCTCAATATTTTGTCCTCTCTTCTCCTTCTGGTACCCTATGATACCTATATTGCTATGCTTGATATCCCAGAGTTCCCTAAAACTATCATCATTTAAAATATATATTTTTGTTGCTCTGAAATGATGTTTTCTGCTACTTTGATTTTCAGATTATTGATTTGATCCTTGCTTCATCTAATCAAATGTTGATTCCTTCTAGTATAGGCTTCATTTCAGATGTTGTATTTTGCATTTATACTGCTTCTTTTTTATGGTTTCTATGTCCTTTTTTATGCTTTTGACGTTCTCACTAAGTTCCTTGAGCATCATAACTATTGTTTTGAACTCTGTATCTTGTAACTTGCCACCATTTAATTTAATTCTTTCTCTGAAGATTTTTTTGGTTGTTCTTTCATTAGGAACATGTTTTTTTTTCTCCCCATTTTGGCTGCTTCCCTGTTTTTGTTTCTATGTGCTAGGTAGATCTGCTATGTCTCCCAATCTTGGTAGTGTGACTTTATGTAATAGGTATCTTGTGGGGCCAAGTGGCACAGTGTCCCTGAAATACAGAGCTAGGGGCATCAGGAATATTCCTTGTGTGAGTTATGTGTGCTCTTCTGCAGCAGTTGAGCCTTGATTCCTTTTGGCACATCTGTGGGTCTCATTGACCTTCCAGCTGGCTGTGACCGACCTGTGTGAGGACTGGCCGTGGATGCAGTGTACAAACTTCTGTGCAATGGCTGACCCCACATATTGGAATTTGGCCCAGTAGGGTCTGGTGCCTGCTGAGACCTCCCTTTGAAGGTGCTGCTTATAGAGCTAATCAGGTGGTGCTCTGTTGTAATCTGAAGCCAGCCACTTTGTGTGTTGGTTCTGGGACCTCTCAGAAGAGAGTCCAGAGCAGATCAATGTCAGACATTGCCTGTGTCCAACCCTAGGCCATGTGTTACTAGCTATAAAACAATCAGTGTTTGGTAGCTGCCTATGCTGGTCCTGGGTGCATGTGGGAGGGGGGCAGCACATGAAAGCCAACTGGGCCTGGGGTGGCTCAGCAAAAGGTCTAAGGTGCCTTGAGGCTTGCCATGAATGCTGGCTGCCTATTATGCTTAGTTACTGAAAAGGCCTCATGGATTGTGTGAGGCAGGTTCTTAGGGAATCACCAGGTAAGGGCAACTTGTGTTAATCAGGTTAGTATGGATTCAAACTCAGCTGCAGTGCTGGGTCTGAGACCACTCAGCAAATGTCCCAGGGTACACTGAGGCCAGCTTCCACCCACCTTGGGCCTGAAGATCTTTGTGGTCAGGAGGGGTCTTTTGGAGTCATCAGGGTGCAGCTAGCAGAGTTCATCAGGCTAAGAAGATTAAGCTTTGGCTTGTGGAGAAAGGGCTTAACTCCAGCTTCAGGGCTGCAGGAAGATGGCTCTTGCCTTAAACCACACATCTCAGTTTTCTGCCTGTGTGCTTCTTTTTGCAAATTTGCCTGGACTACCTCAGGAATGTTTTTTTTTTTTTAAGAAGGACTGCAAAATGGGCCCAGGCTGGTTGCCTCTGGCAGAATTTACAGCCTTGATCAGTAGGGTAGAGTGGGACCCTTGGGAGTTGCTATGGTGGAGCTAGTATAACTCACCAGGCTAATGAGTAGAAGAAGGAGTCCTGAAACCAGAGGAGATGGCATCATTGGCAGTGCAGCAGAGGGACTTAACACAGAGACATTGTCAGCTGTCCCTGAAGCCCTCTACCTGAAGCTACAACTCCAGTGTCTCTCTACATGTGTCTGGCACCCTCTGAGCTGCTGTCCCTCTGGCGAGGTCTGTAAGTCAGAGTCTGTGCATGGCCTTTTAAAAAAATGCTGTATTTCATGCAGCATTCTGCCTCACCTACATGGCTACACAGAATCCTGGCTGATTTTCAGAGCCAGATGCCTTCCTGGCACTGGTGTCCTGGACTGGGAATCCCAGCATAGGGTTGAGACCCCTCACTCCTCAGGGGGATCTCTGCAGCCATGATATCCCTCCAGATTATTGACTACCATATTTAGATGTGGGACCACCCCTTTTTGCATCTCTACCCTTTCTAACAGTCTCAATGTGGCTTCTTCTGTATACCCTTAGTTACAAAACTTCTGTTCTGCTAATTGATGGCTAATCAGGTTGTTTTATAATTCACTTGTAATTTTGATGTGGTCATGGAAGGAGGTAAACCCAGCTTCCCCCTACTCTACCTTCTTGGACTGAATTTCTATGTATAACTTTTGACTTGATGAAGTTGCTTTTAAAGTGAGTGAGTGAGAAGGTCCACTAGATTTGACAAAATTGTGACTAACTGGTGATTTGCTAGTGTAAATTCAGGGGAGTGATAGAAAATGTTGATGAGACTAAAGAGTTATTTAGATGGAAACTCCAACTTTTCAATCCCTCTTCAGACATTTTAAAGTCTTAAATCATAACTAGTGAAAGCTTAGCATAAGCATGAGTCATGGTAAGTATTTAGTTTTAAAAAAAGCAATCAGATCCTTTCATTTGAATTTTTTCCCTTTAGAAATTGAAGATACATCACTTACACTGTACCTTTGTTTCTAATATGCATATACGCTCACATCTGGAAACATGATGGCCAATATCTGAATGAAATATTTGCAAAACACAAATAGCTGTATTTTCTTATATTTGACCAACTAAGTTTGCTTTGTTTATGTTTTGCTAATGAAATGTTTACTTGGCTGTATGGCCTTGATTATAACATAGTAAATACAAATTTAAGAATATAGAGCCATATATTTTGGCATTATAAAAATAGAATATTACTTAAATTTCAGTATTTTACTATTTATTAGACCTCTATTTGTGCAAGATTCTTTACCTTCAATTATGTCATTTTGTTTGCATAATAATCCTATAAATACAAAATATAACACAATAAGGTATATACTTCAAGGGAAATAAAGTGGAATTTAGTTTTTGAATTTGGAAGTATCATTGCATAAAAGTTTGTTTGGTAAGTGAAGAGTGGCAAGCTCACTCTTATTAGGGTCTGGATGCATTCAGGTCACGCTGCTTGCAGGATCATTGAGATCCTTCTATTTGAATAGTCTTGGCCTGTGTTAAAAGTCTTTAGTCTTTCTCTGTGTACATTAGAAGTACTCTTAGCAACCTTGTGGTTGTAATATTTCTGAAACTCTTGGGTCACTTTCAGTGAGTATCAATTCAGACAACATGAAAAGGTTGATTTGTAGCTTTGCATTTAGAACACGATCAGCACATGCCTTCCTGGTTCAGGGAAGCCATTTTGATCCTCTTCTTATCCCTTTTCCTTACCCCATTTCCTTCTGCAATATCTATCTAGAGTCTTGAGCAAGAGTAAGCAACCTCAAAGAGTCATCCTTATACACTCTACCCTTTTCAGTGGTTTGGAAGGACTTGGCATCTTATTGTATTTGGAGCATCCTTGGAGATGTTTTTACCCAGTGGATTCAGGAGAGTCACAGACCCAGTATCTTATTTGGGGTTCCTTTTTTTTTTCTAAAGATTTTATTTATTTATTTATTTTAGATGGAGGGAAAGGGAGAGAGAAAGAGAGGGATAGACACATCATTGTGTGGTTGCCTCTCGAGTGTCCCCTATTGAAGACCTGGCCCACAGCCTAGGCACGTGCCTTGATTGGGAGTCAAACCTGTGACCCTTTGCTTTGCAGGCAGGTACTCAATCCACTGAGCCACACCAGCCAGAGCTGATTTGGTGTTCTTATTTGACCAATGCCAACTTGAACTTTACCACTATAGACTTTGGATTAAGAACAGAGACACAGCCAAAATTTTGTCTGACTCAGTAAAAAAAAATTGAAGGATGGGTAATTTTTTACTTAAAGCATTATCAGAAGAAGAAAAAATTATAACAGGTTGAGACCCTCTAAAACTGTTTCCCAGAAGACTTTATTTAAATATTTGCTAAGGAAAGGTAGAGGGGCAGAAACAGCAAAGTGATAATGAAAGGCCATATTAGCCATGACCTTTGTTTAACCTTGAACAAGTCACATCTCTGGTCTGAGTTTTCATAATCAATAAAATGAGAACATTCTACTAAAGATCCCAGGGCATCTATTTAGTGCTTATATTCAAATATTCATTCCAACCCTCTGGACAAACCTTAGAGGTGAGCTCTGAATATCTTGTTGGTAATAATATTACTCATGATAATTTCAATGACTGATTGATGTTAGCTTAAAGAATAGATATTCAAAAACAGCTCTCCATGGTGTTTTAATAAACTCTTAACTTCAATATTACTTTATTGAATGTTTGCATAGATATGCAATAAGATAGAGGAATCTGTTTTAACTTCTGTAATATAATAGTTTCAGTTACTTTCAATTACATATCTAATATGTTTAAAAGGTGAAGGATATTTAACTCCCTCTCCTGAGTGTCATTTACTTTTCTATCAAATATCACTGCATTTTAATAGTAGAAAGTAAAATATATTAAAGTTTTAGGGTTAGAGAAGTGATGTCACCAGAGTTTTAGGATTAAGCAGCAAATAGATTAAGTAAAAATATGTTTTTAAAAATTGTGTTGTCTATGTGAAGCAAAGGAAACATTTTTACAAAACACAATATGTTATGCAAGACAGTGGCTTACATAATAAATTATTTTAAATAGTGCTGAGTAAAAATTGGTACAATGTGATTTTTTGAAACAAAGTCTAACTTAACAAGATGTGTGGAATTGGTTTACGAAATCATTCGGATATATATGTATTTAGCCTACATTAGTGCAACATTCTTCCTTTGGGCACTTTAAAAGATGATAGACTGTAACTATTGAAACATGTTACAGTTGCTCCATAACAGTCTGCTGAAAAGCTGTTGTCTTGAGAGGTCTCCTGCTGTGTTGTTAATAACAGTAGGATCTTAAATGGAGCTATTACCTCCACTCTATAAATCACAATTGTTTTTAATCAAAGCATGTTAAAAAGAGCTAGTTGCCACTGAGGGATTATTCAGGTTAAAAAGAGCTACTTTATGCAGTCAGATTTAGCATAGATACATTTATTACTTTTTTTTTCAGGCAAAGGCTTGGTTCATAAGTCATATGGGGGAAAATCCATTAGCAAGGGTACAGCAGAATGATTCCACATGTGTGGAAGGAGGGGATACACAATCTTGAGCAAAATGAAGGCCCTATCACGGCACTTGCAGCATGTGCATGTGTTTCACAAAATTCTATTTTGTTGCCCAGAATCTTAAGAGTACATGGGAAAAAAAAAAAGAAAGAAAGAAAGAAACAGAGAGGGAGATACTGCCTATTGGTCAACTCTACCTTTGAAGACTCCCAGTAATTTTCAGTTACCTGACTTTTTTTAAATTTCAAAATATCTCACACCTTCATGTGATAGTTATTGTATGATTAGTGTTCATGAATTATAAAAACAAATAAGGCTAAAAATCTATCATAAATTCAGAGAAGCTTATAAAGCTATCTTAAATAGAAGCAGCATTTATATAATAAAATACTGTAGGTGTATGTGTGAGATATGTGTGTGAAACAAAGCTTAGTCCATCTCAAGGCAATTCCTGATGTATTTATGAATTTGCAGATACCAGGGAGGCATCATTTATTTAAAACTTTCTGTGCTGTGATAGGCTCAGTGGGTGATAATCCTGTTTGTTTAATGCTGTGAAGTATTAGGCATATCAAATAGTGCCATAGTTGTTTTAAGTGAGTAATTCTAACAGCAGTTAATAATAATAATTTTGTCAATTATGAAAGCAGCTATCGAAAGATGTCACCAATATTGTGGGTGATGCACACTTTTTGGCTCAGTAGCTATAGTACCACCCTTTTTCTCTGGCTAAAGAAAACATCTAATAATGCAGCACATAAAATGGATGCATTTCATCGTACTTTGAATCTGCTATAATTTTAAGAGTTAATCACACATTTTGTACTTTGCTATTTTTGAAATGTGACTCAGAATCTGTCTCACCATAGCTATATTCCACTTGAAAAGGACTATTGATCATAGGTTGGCTTTAGATTCTGTAGGTACCCACACACTGAGATGCATGGGACCTGGGCCAGGTTGCTGCACCCAAAATGCCCCACCACTTTGTGAATCTGATGAGATTCTGTTAAGCACATTATAGGTATGACTCTTCTTAACTACACTGATAAAATTCTAATATTCAGCTAAAATGTAAAAGATTCAGCGAGCTCTGGTGGACCTAAGTCAGACATGCTGACAGGAACTGCAGATATGCTCATTGATAAGGCGCTGCTCACAGTGCGTTCAGGGAGAGACATGCACGTGTGGCAGCAGTTCCGTTCTCAGCGTGCTGCCATAATTACATGCTTTGTTGTGTGTGCCGAGTGACAAATGGAACGAGAGCCAGAACGGCCTCAGAGAACACAAGGCTACTGGCTCAAAGATCCACACTTTCCTAGGTCCTAGAGCTTAGATCATTTTCAGAAGATAGTATGTTTCCAAAGGATGTTCTTGTTAGTAGAATCTCTGTTTATTATCTTGGAGAATCTTATTTACTGAAAATCTATATTTACTTATTTTCAAGACATATTTCATTGGGTTATTTGGTTTTATTTACCTGTTTAATTGTTGGGACCAGAGATGTTAAGTTGACCCAGGACTAAATAACCTTGGTTTCGCCATGGCACCAATAATGAACAGGTCATGGAAGGAAAGGGGTAAACATAAAACAGGAAGACCGGTGTAGCTGGCTACAGAAAGCACTGCCCCCTCCTCAGTTCTCAATATTTTCTGCTCAACATATTAGGTTGAAAATCTCATTGCTCAGACAAACTCAATTTTTCTGAGCCTTGGTATCTTCCTTTGTTTAAAAAAATGCTTAGTAAAAAATCTGAGGCAATCCATTTTTTATTTCTGAAGTGAATTTACTGTCAAACTCGTAAAGCTTAAGCTTAGGATCCCTTCTGGTGCACAGCTCCCTGCCCAATTCCTGTACTTAATTTTTATTCATAATTGTGTGTTATTTTTAAAGAGAATTTCAGATCTCACAAAACCTGAGTTAGCTCCCACTCGTGCAGTGTAGTCTGGCAGATGTTCCAAAGATCTCGCATTTACACAGAGCCCAAAGCCTTAAAATAAACAGATGAACTTGTCACAACTGAATTTCAGGTATATGGCAATGGGGAACAAAATCATTACCAGAGTTTGAAACCAAATATATCAGCCTATTTACACTGATTTCCCAATGAACTGAATTTACATGGGGGTCCCTCAAGTTGTTCTCTCTTCTCTATTGCATGGCCAGAGACTCTGCCTGCTGGCCAGCTGTCAATCTAGACTAGTCACAAACCTGACTATTTCTGAGAGAGCTTCTCACAGATACAAGGGGCTGTGATACTTGGATCTCTCTTGGCAGGTGCCTTTCAGACTTCAGGGAAGATGGTGGGTTTGTTCTCCCTCCCCCAAGCCACTAGTCTGAGTCTGTCTGGGATTATTTCCCTGTACTCTGCAGGGCGGTGCTCCTAGTAGGCTCCAAAGCACAGATGTTGAGCCTGCTGGGTGTCAGGAGGGTATTTCTGTGGCTCTCACTTGAGGTTGAAGTGCCAGTCTATCCCAGGGAAGTGTATGGATTGGTTGTGCCCTACTGTGAGTCTCTGACAACCCCTGAGTCTGATTTTATGTTGCTGTCTCCTCAGCAAGAGTTAAGATGCAGGGTGGGAGAAAAGAAAGGAAAATAAAAACATACAAAACAGCACCAAGATTGAACAAAACTAAAAAAAGTACAAAAAAATTGCTGTGTGGAGCAAATAGGATTTCAGAGGTTGTGGCAAGGGGAATGCCGGAGGGTCCAGCGAGCAGTGTCCCACAGAGTAAAGTAATTCATTATCCCCTAAGAGGGGTTAGCTCTACTCTAGAAAGATGTCTGCTGTGGAGCTCAGGTATATCCAGGCCCCCAAATCCCACAACCTCTTTCCCAAGACAAAACTTGTGCTTTGCCCCTTTAGGGGGAAAAAAAAAGAAATAAAGGATGGTGTGTTTGTCTTTAGCGGTTTTCATCTCTCCCCAAAGCAGAGAGCCCCCACCCTGCAGACTCCTTCATCTGGATGCCCTAGAAATATTCCTTGTTAGATTAGGTGGACTCTCCTGTTATATTGGGGTCCTGATTTTTATTGGCCATTCGTTGGTGGGAACTTTTCCCTGTCTGGCTGACTAAAGGGCTCTACCACACCTGCCTCTGCCCTGAGAGGACTTCTAGGTGTAGGTTGGATCCCAAGTTCGGGCACATATAGACACTTCTCTCTCACACCAACACCTCTCCCTCTCTCTCCCAAATCAATAGATTATAACCTGTATACATCATCTTCTTTCAAGTCTTATATCATCTTGATGGAGTGTGGGAAGGTAGGGAAGAGTCCGGCAGCAAAACTATAGCACTGAAATGGTGGCGGGGCACTCATGCCACTTCGGTCAGTGAGTCTCAGCCTTGGGCGCCCGCCGCTGCACTCCCACCGTGGTCTCTGCCTCCAGCGCCGCCACCATCGCCACTGTCCGCCCGGGTGATCCAGGCTCCTTAGGCAAACTGCAGCCCCCTCAGTCAGATTCTGTCCTGTTAGCAGTTCCAGGAGCGCTGGGAGCTGAGGAGGTGACAGCCCTCTCCCTAGCAAGTTCTTCAACCACAAACCCTGGCTCCCGGTGGCAGCCAGCAGGATCGGCAGCCCTGCCCGGGGTGGAGGGCACAGAGATAAGTCCGGGTGTCAAGGCACAGACACTCCAGTGGCTTCTTCCTAAGGAGGATATTGTAATTTCCTCAGTTTGGCTCCGGATCCAAATGTGTGTAGCCAGACGCGCGGGGCTGGACGGCAGCAGTGGCAGTGGCAGTAGGAACTAGGAGGCTCTACCAGGAGAGCCCAGGTGGCCTGACTCCAAGGGCTCTCACAGGCGGGAAAGCACTTGCACAGTCACACGCACACTCACACACTCATCTGTGCACATGCTCACTCACACTTGCTTTCACTCACACTCAGCTACATATTCCAGTTTATTGCTCTGTGGCTTAGCTGCAAGACCAGTCCACGCTGGGAGCAAGTAGGTGGAGCTTCCAGCTACCCTGCAGTCATCTTGGAACCTGTTTTACACCATTTTTTGTTACCTGTGTATATACATGTACCCAGGACCACAGTCAAGATAAGGAACAGATTTTTTTCTTTTATTCTTAAATCTTTTCATACTTTTGTTTATTCTCATGTGGCACAGTTCAAAACTTCTATCCATCTTTGCTAACTTTTGACAGTTTTGCAGTCTATTGATATTTTTATTAAAATATCTATATCTACCCCAGTTCTATTATGTACAGGTAGTTGCAATTTTCAAAAGAATGTAGAAAATATTACTGATAAAGATTAAAACAAGATAGGAAATGTGTAACTTTGGTAACCTCAGACAGTATAGTCTTTAGGGGCAATTGTGATATACAAAGTTGAAATGTAATACAATAGTTAAAATACAACAGACAAATTAACATCTACATCTAATGCAGTAAA
>CM052539.1:125778516-125876799 GCA_028533065.1 Trachops cirrhosus
AGGAGGAGGAGGAGGAGGAGGAGGAGGAGGAGGAGGAGGAGGAGGAGGGAGGGGGCGGGGAGGGGAGGGGAGGGGGAGGGGAGGAGGAGAAGGAGAAGAAGAAGGAAGGAAAGGAGGAAAGAAGAAAAAAGAAAGAGAGGGAGAGAGGAAAGGAGGGAGAGAAGGAAGGAAGAAAGAAAAGAAGAAAGAAAAAAGAAAGAAAAGGAGGCAGGGAAGGAGAGAGGAAGGGAGGGAAGGACAGAGGAAAGAGGGAGGGGAGGAAGCAAGAAAGAAAGAAAGGAAGGATTATGTATTACTAGATGTGAAGGATAGACAATATGGATGCCAGATATAAATAACTGTTTTCAAAGAATAAACCAGAGCAAATAAAACATAAGCAACCAAAGTCCTGTATGTAATGAAACTTCCCTGCATTGAATAAAAGTATATATCTAGAGATTAAACTGTGCATTATTAATATTATATAACTAATAATAATATTAATAATAAGTCTATGCTGAGATATATTCCAGTAATATTTTTTAATTTTTATGACAAAGATAGAAGTCTAAAAGTTTCTAAGTGAGAAATAATAAAATCAGTAACTACCAAGAATCTCATAAATTGAGGAGAATATATTTTGACTTGATAATTGTAAATTAATTTAGCCATTTACTTACGAAGGTAAGAATAATTAATTTGTAGATAATCACAAGTTCAGAAATCATACTTTTCATGTGTATTTTCTGGAAAAATCAGATATCTGTACTAATTGAACAATAATTCAAACTGAGAAGGAAAAAAGATCAAAATTAGAAACTTATATGATAAAAATCTTAGTGAAGCACATTCATATTACTTTATTTTCATCATTTAATTATTTTTGTTTTGTTGGATTGACTAACAGTTCTTAAACTTTACTAGGGTCATAACTTAATTTTTAAAATTATCATGTTCTTCATTATTTATAAAACATACTCTAAATATTTTCTAGCATCTTACTTATTGAGCCTTTTCTATTTTTCATTAACCATATTCTTAGTACCCTTGATAATTATTTTTCCTAATTTATTATTCACTTCAGCTCTGTAACACTGACTTTTAAAAACTTTTAATTATTTTTAAGTATTTTACTTATTTAATTTTAGAGAGAGGGGAAGGGCAGGAAAAAAAGGGAAAGGAACATCAATGTGAGAGAGAAACACCTATCAGTTGCCTCTTGCATGTGCCTGACAGGGTACCGAACCTGCAACCCAGGCATGTACCCTGACTGGGGATTGAACCGGTGAGCTTTGTTTTTTGGGATGATGCCCAACTGAGTGAGCTACATTGGTCAGGGCCAAACTTTTTGTTTTTAAAAAGTTGTAGATTCACAAAAAAACCCCTGCAAAAATAGTAGGTTTTTTTTAATATTCTTCGCTCTACTTTCAATAATGATGACACCTTACATAATATGGTACAATTATCAAAATCAGGAAATTAATATCCATATAATACTGCTGACTAAAATCTAGACATTCAAATTTTACCAGTTGTTTCACTAATTTCTTTATTTCTGTTCAGGATTGAATCCAGGCTGGCACATTGCATAAATTTATCCTTAATTACTGTTAGAACAGTTAGAACAGCTCCTCAGTCTCATCTGTGACCTTGGTAATTTGAACAGTTCCTACTGGTTAGGTATTGTTTTTAATTCAAGCAAATTCAAGCACGTAGCTCTGTGAGGTCTACCAGAATGAATACAGAAAAATAGGTGACTTATTTTGAAAAATATGAATGTGAGATCCATCTAGTGGACAAAATATTGTATCACACAATAGTTTCTTCTTGAATTTTCTCCTAAAAAATTGTAACAACTGATTTTATAATGTGATATTAACTATGAAACCAAGCACCCATCCAGAAAACACTAATCTCAACTCTTATGAAACTTTAGATCCAGCACTTACTTATCTATGTTTGTTCTTGGTGTCTTCCAAGTAATGGACTTTCACAATTTTGGAAACTACACTGAGTGAGGGCCCTGGCATTTCATACACATTTTAATAACTTTGCATCACTCTGTGGTAAATATAATCTTTCAGCCTTCTTACTTGTGTCCAAAAATGAAGGAAAACAACCAGGAATAATTCAAACTGTTTTTATTTCAGGTAACTAGTTTTGTGAATGAAGTGGAATCTACTCATAATTTGTCTGATAAAAATGATTCTAATTTCTCTGTTAAAGGTGGCAAGTAGAGCAAGTTAATAGTTTTCTTAAGTTTTCTTAAATAGAGTAAGAAAATAGTTTTCTTGTATGAGAGCAAGAGTACGTGTTCTTGTTTTGAATCAAGCACTTTCTAAGGTAGACAAGTGACGGACCAAACCTGAACAAAGGAGGCAAATGGCACTGGAAGCCATTTAAGTCAAATCGAATGAGGATAAAAATAAATTTGGTAAATAGATAAAGTGTCCCCTTTAGCTAAACACTGAAGTGTACCTTATGGTTTCATTTACATTTATATTTACCAAATATAGTTTTCTGTCATGAAAGGTTTTTTTATCCTTTCAGCAAAATTTGTAAAATGTGAACTGTAAGATATCTGTAAACTCTTCTAAAATGCACAGCTGGAAAAACAAGGATATTTAAACATTCAAATGGTTTGGGTCTATTTCAAGGTTTTGTTCTTGGCCTTATGCATGAACCAAAAAGTTGCCCTTGGCTTCTATATTTGGGAATGACAATAAAAACTTTCAGATTCATGTGTTTCACTGGTGTATATTATATATAGACTTTCTCCATTTTAAAAATTTAACATTTAGCAACTTTAATAAAGGACTAGAAATATATATATATATATATATATGAATGTTAATATTTGGTTTTTTTTCTGTGAAAGTAATATTTTTTCCTAAGCTTGGTTATTACCTACATTCATATTTTAGGCACATTATTTTACCCCAAAATTGATAATTTTCCATTTAATATTTCCAATGTAGTTAAAATTGTTTTGATATGTTTAATGTTTCATTGCCTTAAATAATATAAAAAAGACTCTTTATGCATAAACACTCAGATGGTAATAATAAAAAATGATATTATCTTTTGTATCTATGTAAATCAAGCCTGGCGGCGGGTTGTTCAGGCAGTTAGAAAAGACCCACAGAATTATCATTGCAAATTACAACAAGTAACTAAATCTGCAACAACCCCTGGCACAAGTGGATAGCAAGTTAGTCAGAGAATTACTAGAAATTATGATTTCTGATTGCCTACAAGCAGACAACAAAATTTGTGGTTGGTGTAGTCTCATGCATGTCTGTTTTCTTAACTAGCTTCTTGGACTGTCCTTTTGAAGCACCATGGACAAAAGGAAAAGGTTTTATTTTTTTCCTTCAGAATTAAGGTATATGTTTTGCCATAAACAACTCCCTGCCTCTGCCTCACGTTAGCCTATGACCATGACTTTCTGCAAAGGAGATTCATGTGCAAAAATCAACTGTTGTGAATTTACTATTAAAGTTTTTATATTTAATGGTAAATAACTGGTAGATGAGCCTTTCCTGTAAGCATATTTTAGTGGATTCAGGAGGAAATGGGCAAAGGAAAATAAGAGAAGGTTGTTAAGATGATAGAAGTGGTGTGTTGTCTGAAGACAAGTTCTTGCACTTCACAATTTGACCTACAGCAGCCCTAGAAGAAATGACCAGTTTTGGACCCTGACAGTGGTCTCTACTTTAGGTGTTATTTTCGATGTGGGTCATAATAATATTGTGAAGATACTAATGATATTGCCCTTGCCCACCTGGATTTGTTCTCTCTCTACCTCCTGACTTGAACAGATACTTTTTTGTGTTCATCATTCACAGATAGAAGTGTTAGAACAGAAACACAACGACCACAGCAACAACCAAAACAGCGATCACTTTCAAAAAGAGAAAATGTTTGAGTTTGTTGATGAGTTTGGTTTTCAGATATTCAATGCCTTAAGGAAATAAAGAGGATTTGAGACATAAAGATACATGAATGAAAAATGACTCCTTTTCCCACCAACTTTCCCAACAGGAGGAAAGAGTGATGGAAAAGACAGTATAAGAAAAAAAGTTGGGAGGGACATGAGAACTGGACAGAGAGATCAAATGTGCACTTTATGCCTATGGTTAGAGTCCTGGAAGGTTGGTTGGCTTCTAAATCCAGAAACCATTAAAACCACTGAAGCAATTTGTGATTCTAACATGTCATAGGAACATCATAATAATAGCAAATAACACCTATGCACTTGAAGGGGCCACAGGAGTAGCAACGTCAGTACCGAGCTGCATAACCTCATTACGAAAACAACATTGATCAATGCATGGATGGAATAAAGATGGGATTTCCTCACCGTGTAAGTATTTGGAATTATTAAACTCTACCAAAACTTAGACCCGACCCTGGGGAAGGAGCAGTAAGCCTAAATTGATTTAAATAAATTTCTGCTTTACTGACAAAATGAGTTTCAACATAAAATTAATCTGTATTACAAAAAAAAAGTTGTTTTGCTAATTTGAAAGACCATGAGTACCCCTATGTTCATTGTAGCATTATTTACAGTCACCAAGTTATGGAAACAGCCCAGGTGTCCATTAGTAGCTGAGTGGATAAAACAACTATGGGACATTTACACAGTGAAAATCTACTTGGTTGTTAAAAAAAAAAAAAAAAGAAAATTTTACCCTTTGCAGCAGTATGGATAGGCCTGGAGAACATTATGTTAAGTAAAATAAGCCAGTCAGAGAAAGACAAATACCATGTGATTTCACTTATATGTGGATCTAATGAACAAAATAAACTAACAAACAAAATATAAACAGATGGATAGATACAGAGAACAGACTGACAGCTCTCAGAGGGAAGGGAATTTAAGGGTTAGGTGAAAAACGTGAAGCAATTAAGCAAAAACAACAACAAAACCAAAATCAAACAACAACAAAAACAGCAAAACATGTCATAGACACAGACAACAGTATGGTGATTAGCAGGGGGGAAGAGGGTGGGGGTAGGTAGAGGAGGGTAAATGGGGGATAAATAGTGATAGGATGAGACTTGGGGTAGTGAACACACAATGCAATATACAGGTGATGCACTGTAGAAATGTACCCCTGAAAAGTATATAATTTTATTAACCAATGTAACCCCAATACATTTTTTAAAAGTTATGTTTCTTGCACACTGAATTCTTGCACACTTACGGACATTTGCACCTGCTGTTATTACACACCACACACACACAAGCGAACATTTTGCAATAAAGGATTTGTATGATTAGCAAAGGTGGCAACATTTGAGCAAAGCTGCAAAGATGAATAAGAATGTGCTTGATGAACAATGAATGAGGAGCATTTAGAGAAAGAGAGAGTAAATGCAAAACTATGAAAGGATGAGAGGGAATAGGGTGTCTGAGTAAGATCAAGAGGTAATTTACAGAGTTCATCGACCCAGGAATTAGCAAACTGAGAGATGTGAGAGTGGAAAAGGAGACAGAGCTGGAACATTGACGTCCTTGCTAAGAAGTGTTGATAAGATTCTATTAAATATTTTTAACAGAGAAATGGCATAAACAAATAAATTTTTATAAAGAAAACTTAGGCAGAATGTGTAGGATTCTTTGAAAGGTAGTGAGAATAGAGGCAGACAGACCATTTAGAAAGCTCACGGGAAACTATTACTGTTGAAACCATGGGAGAAGAGATAGAAGGCAGCTGAGATTTACTTGGCATGTAGAATTTATGGGACTTGGCAAATTAGACATTAGTTATGAGGGAGAGGTTGATGATAGCTCCCAGTTTCTGAGTGGAATGTTAGTATAATTAATCAAGCAAGATAAGGAATATGGAGAGGAGATATGGAGAGATGGCTAGTTGACTATTGGAAAGAGATTCTTGGATCTCTGGAAGATTTCTGGACTAAAGGCAGATTAGGGAAATTCCATGACCACAAAACATGGTTTGGGTGAATTTGTTCAGACTTTCCAACATTTGCAATCTCTACCATGCCTTCCCTACTTCTTTGTCAAACTGCCTTATTCAACCTTGAATCTGGCAACAAAACCTTGTATTTTCAATGCTGCTCAATTTTGACATCTCTCTCTTGTCACTCTGACTTTGTATGTTGTTCCAATTTGCCTTTTATTGTACTTCCCCCTCTATTGACTTAATTTTGGAATCTTGAACAGAATTCCCTTGCCTCAGGATGATTTGAAATGAACTTGTCCTGCTTTATGGCAGGAAATAGGCCATGAACTATCCTAATAAAACAGGAAAATAATAGACTAGGAGGACACATATTTCCATTGGTTTCTGTGGACAGAAAATCACCTTGCCAGTAGACCAAGCTGATATTCATTTGCTGACTGAGCTGCTAGCTAGTTCATAAAATCAATAAGCTGTGAGATATACCAATTGCCCCTATAAATAAATAATGAATTTATTTTTTTTATTGTTCAAATATATTTGCCTTTATTCAAGGATCATATTGTAAGTGCTTTACATATATAATTTATTTAGTCCATTGCCTCAGTCCTCTGAAATACTATTATTATTCCCATTTTACAGATGAAGAAACTGAGATACAAAGAAATTAAATTTGAATTTCACACAAGAATGTAGATTTAAACACAAAAAGTGTAGCTCCAGAGACTTCACTGTCATTTCATATAGAATACCCATTTGCATTAGTTTCCTATCACTACTATGACAAATTACGAAGGACAAATCTAATGGCTTAAAACAACACAAATGTATTATCTTCCAGTTCTGGAAGTCAGCAGTCCAAAAGTATTTTAGGGAATTACAATAAAGCACTGTACTGTCTCTGAAGGTTCTAGAGAAGAATCTGCCCCTCACCTTTTCCAGTCTCTAGAGGCCACCTGCATTCTTTGCTTGAAGTCCTTTCCTTCATGTTTGAAAAGTCTTTCTAACTCTGCTCCTATTGTTATTTCTCCTCTGACTCTGATTCTCCTGAATCTCTTTTATAAATAAGGACACTTGTGATTAAATTGGCCCCACCCAGGTAATCCAGGATAATCTCTTCACCTAGAGAGCTTTAATTTAAACATGTCTACAATATCTTCTTTGACACATGGGGCAGCATATTCTTGGGTTTCAGCAGTTAGTATGTAGACATATTTGGGATAACACTATTAGGTCTGTCACACCATTCTTAATATTTCCATATTAGCCTTGTATTTTTATGGAATTATTTAATCTAAAAATAACATCCCCTTCCCTCATACACACACATACACACACACACTTGCCCACTCACACTACACAATTTTTCAACATGGTAAAGTAAATTTGTATTAATCACATGCAACAACATTATGGACGAAAGCTGGTACCCCATAAAGACCAAGATCTATACTCTTGCCTCAACTCAGTGAGCACCAAAAAATTCAGTCAGAAACCAGTTTGGAAGAAATAACTTCTTTACTGTTTATTTGCAGGTATTTATTATAACAGAGCCCTGCAGATACTTTAGTTCATTTATTTCACACTACTTTATTTTCTAAAGGATTTAAAGTGATAAATTCCAGTTGAAGCTGGATCAAGATTATAATGTTCAATTCTTGTGGTACTGATATATTTTCACCAAATATGTAGGAAGAAGCTAAATATATCTTTGCTTCTTTCCAGAATCACTATACTTGAGTTAAGAGTGAAAAAAATAACAACAAATATTAAGAATCAGCTCCTAATCTTTTCAGGTGGCATAAGGTGATAGTCTCTGGTGATAGAATGTTGACAGAAGAATGAGGTCTGGATTACTTGGTCTTTTGTTTTTAAATAGACTAAGCACTTCTTAACTACCATTTGCTTTAATAAGTTCATAGTCTTACTACCATCCCTGCTGTACCACAAAACAGGATTATACATTTAAATAACATGATGTGAAACTCAGACATTTTAAAAAACATTGTGTAAATTTTGCCTCTATTTTGAGAATATTTATGGAAGATTTAAGTGCTAATTATTTTTATCTTTTTTACCTAGAGATGGTGAATCTACATTTGAGCCATTGTTCTGGCTAGAGATAGCCCTGGGTTATCACTGGCTTTGAATGGTGTTCAGTCCTGAGCCTTCCATTTATGAGTCTGTAGGGTTTTCATTCCTCCCACAGACATATTACCTGTAGCTCCAGAAACAAGTAGAAACAACCCCTTTTTCCTTTTTGTTCTTTCTGCTGTTAGAATAAAAATAGGGAGTTTTTGTATGTGAACTTTATTTTGTTCCTATTAAACTGGAACAAATTGATATAATTCCATGTTATTTTTAAATTCTCTCCCTAGAATCTACTTGTCTATTTTGAAATATTTAGAAAATTATTTTTTGATGCAATATGATTCTTGTACATATTCATTTCCTAAATACTTGAGAAAACAAAATGTCAAGCTTAGAACTTTTGTGTTGTTGTGGCACAGCCAGTTTTCCATAGTCATGAGTAAAACAGGTAGTGACTATTAACTAAAAAAAGATTAAATTTTTAAATTGCCATTTGATATAAAACACTTGAGAAATAGGCAAAACATCTTTTCTCTTTTTTTCCCAAACTGCTTAGACTTAAAGCTACATCTTAAATCCAGCTTTAAAAAATCTTTTATGTTACTTTCTTTTGAACAGTATTAACTCTTTAAAGTCTGGATTTAGAGAAAAAGGCTAGTTAACTAGTAATATTGGGAGAAATGCCTCTTAAATTCTGGCTTTTCTTCTAAGAGGTAACAAAACTGATTCTAGGAATACAGCATGTTTGTTTTAGCTCAAAGGGTGGCCTAAGGGCCCCTGGCCTTTCGTAAACTTCCTCACCCAACTTGCCCAAACTCAGATGTGTGGACAGGAAGGATTGTGAGCACTGCAAATTAGTGCCTATGTGACCAGATTCTCATTAAAGGCTTGTTGACTGGGTTGCTAGCTGGAGGAAGAACTGCGGTGAAAATGTGGTCTGGGAAGGGACTGGGGGAGGGTGGTTAGAGAGGAAATACAGGGAGCTATTGGAGAGTATGCGGCTAGGGCAGAAGGAAACCTCAGGCCAGTTCTGGATTTATGGAGTGGTAGGAAGAGCAGGAGAGAGTTGTGAGATACATATACATTTTTTCTTAGAAGAAGAAGAATTTCTCACTGCAAAACTGGACCACAATGGCACTAAAAGAAAAGCACTGGACTTGAGCATCAGGAGAACTGGGTTTTAACAAATCTGAGACTTGTTGTGATTTAACCTGGAGTGAAATTCTTCACCAGTGCTGTGTCTGGCTCTTCTTCTAGAAGTCTGCACGTAGGTCAGTCTCTCTGGAAGATTGTTCCTAGGCTCTCGGGACCATGTGGATGCCTGCCTCTTTGAGAATAAGGGGCTGGCACTGCAAATCTTTGGGCACCAAATTCTCCATCATTAATATGAAAAGGTTGGAACCAATAAAATCAAGAGTTTTTACAAATTGTTTGCTGGGAAAATGAATAAATTTCATGAATCCTAAGAACCTGTTTATCAATGTATCAGAGAATGTGTCATTCACTCCACAAATACTCATTAAGCAACTGTTATGCACTGAAACTTTCAGTAGGGAGTGGAGAAATACTGATGAGACAAAAACAAAGAGCTTGGCTCATTTATCATAAAAATCAGAATCTTATATCCACCTGTTTTTGTGCGACCCCCGGGAAAAGACCTTGAGCCAACATATGTGTGTAACATCCCTGCTCTCCCCATTCATGTAGCCAGACTCCAGACACTGTCCCTAATCTGAAGAGCTATTTTATTGCTTTTGGGCTAGGTAACCAAGAACAATAAAATTTGTAATAATTTAGAAGTATAGACCTGTTAAAACAATTTATATACTTTTTCCCTAAAGAAATTCTGGACTAGAATGAATTCAAATCCTTCATTCTCCTTACCTGGCTTTCTCCAATATGTTGCTGCAGATTTTTGCTAGTTTATTTACAGGAAAAGAAAGTGTGTTTCCTTTCATGCTTTGGAAAAATTTTCATAGAATTAGTTACAAAGTAGTTGAGGCATCCTAGCTGCCACTTAGCTCTATTTTAAAAGGAAACAAGAGTTTATTCTGTTTAGCAGTGAAGCAAAGATAACTGGGTACTGCCACACCAGCAAATACTCCCGGAATAGCATAAAATGATAAACAGCCCACAAACGTGAATTATTTGATGAGATATGTGTGGTGACAATAAATGCCCATGCTGTCTGTTTCTTTTGTCCCTTCTTTCCAGATTTGTAAACATAGCTTTACTAATCATTTTGGGATTAGGAAGAATTTTACTCTAGCCTCAGGTTTCCAGATTTGTCTTGCATCTCAGTGTTTCCTTCACTGAGCTCTCCGTATTTAGTATGACTCAGGAGGAATTTCAAAGTTCTGCTCATTACCTTCTGGCTCATTGCAGAACTTCAATTCCTTTGCCATGAAGTCCAGCCTACAGAAGAGGTGAACTCCTGGAGGGGTGTTTGTTCAGTGTTTTGGTCTTTATGGTCCACATGACATTGCCAACGCTGTGAGGCAAAGCAGTGTAGTTCTATGCCTGCCGATGCTTTTTCCATGGAGTGATCTTGTCAAACTCTTCACTGGTCTCTAGAAAGATGCTTTAAAGAGGTGACAAAGAGAGAGGCTGTCTCTGTGCTCTTGGGCTGAGTGAGTGGGGAACATTCAGTAAAGTGTGATTTAAAAAAATCTGAAGAGTATGTGTCTAAAAACATCATACACAAAATAAATTCTAATAATCTTTACATTTTCATTAAAATCAATGAATGAATATATCTCATGTGAATTAAATCTTAAAAGCAAAGATGATTGCAATCTTTATGGACTGATATAAAATACCAAAAAGAATAAATGGATTTTCAGGAAAGCCATATAAGGACTTGCTTTATATTAGTCAAAGATCTTATACTATAGCAGTTTGATTTATAAAATTTATAAAAATTGATCAAAATATTTTAAAAGAGTCAGACCATAAAATCTTGGGTGGTTTTTAGGATAAAAGTAAATAGTGTATTACTAAATAGTACTAATAGCAATAATGATAACTCTCATTTGTAGAACTCATGCAATATGTTGCATATTTTGTAAAGGTCTTTAACCAATTATTGATCCATTTTATTTATGAAATATTTGTTCAAGTATTGACTCAACATGCATTACACAGGTCTCCTCTTTGTAAGGCATGGTGAGCACTGGGACTACAGAATGGGCAAAATGAAATGTCTGTATGCTCCTTTAGCTTTGGAATTCAATGTCATATCCTATTTACCTCGCATAACACATATAGGAGGCAGATAAATATCATCACCTACATTTGTAAACATGGAACTAGAGGCTTTAAGAAGCTAAGTAATTCTCCAAGGATACTGGTTGGCTGACTGCCAGGAGTTTGAACTCAGTTTGTCAAATCACAAATTGGTTCTTATGGTCTCAGGCTCCTTAAATTTTAGTGCGTGAAGAAGCAGTATGATTCAGACTCATTATGAGATGACTACTGCTTTACTACTAGTCAGCACGAATAAAAGTGGAGAGCTGAAGTGTTTTGAGTGAATATTGAACTCATGGTAACTTCATTCTCTGGCTAAACAGTGTCTAGTCAGAAAAAGCAATTTTACAATTAATGGCAAGTGAGGATGTGATTTATTGATAAGTCACTAAACAATTTTCCCTTAGGAAAGTGTACTTTTGAAATTAAATTCAAATAAATTGCAAATCAATTTAGTATTATAAACATTTCTGAATAAAATTGAAAAATATTAGTCATCTTTTGATCATTCAATGACCAATCTCAAAAATTAAAAACATATGATGCTTAAATTTTAAAAATATTTATTTGGAGTGTTTCAACATTGGTATAACTTTCTGGTGATAGCTTTAAAGTTGGAGAAAATACATTTAAAAAATTTCTATAATATTGAAAAACATTACCACATAACTAATAAAATTGTGAAAATGTATCATGGCATAAAAAGGAAAAATTAGCCATATTTCATGGAAAAAAAGAATGACTTGGAAAGTAATATACAAAATTGTGCATTTTTAGTAAAATTGAGTCCATGTGCAACACTGTTTTCCAAAATATAGAAACTAAACCATCTTTTCTGAATATAAATTAAATGCAGAACAGGAAAATAGTTCTATTCTACCCCATTTCTCTTTATGATTTATGTAAAACTAATTTTGAAGTATTTTTATTTTATTGTAGTTGCTTACTGAGATTAAATAGAGGCACATTCTAATGGTTCAAGTGTCATTGATAGTTTTAAAATAACCCTTATATAGTACATATTAATGTAAAAGATTTTTGGAAACTATAACTTTTATGGCCTGACATTAGACTTGTAATCAAAGTGTGTATCTTCTCCAATAAAAAAACAATTACAAAATGTAAGCGTTGGACTTAGCAAAATCTATGCTAAACTATAGCAACAAATCTCAAATCTGTGAAGCAACCAAAGCTTTGCACTCACGCTACTTATCTGAAACAGGCTGCCATGGTTCCACTTCAGCCCCTGCTTCCAGTCATTATAAGGGAGGGAGGGAGTAGGGGGAGTGGGCACTGCAGCGCCTACACTGGCAACACCCATGTGTCGTTTCCACGGAGGACTCATGACCCTGCTACAGGTCAGCCTAATATGACAAGTGAGGAAAGAGAGTATTTATGAACAGCCCTATTGAATATAACGACTACCATAGAAAGAATCTTCCAGATCCTCTAGTTTATACCCATGTTGCAGATGTGCAAACTAGTGAAAGGAAGAAGTTTGCTCGAAATCAGAACTTAATGAAAAACAATGGTTATAACCAAGGATTTTTAAAATCTTTCTAAAGTTATACCTTAAATGACTTCTATGTGCCAGCTGTGATCTAGGACCTTGGGACTAAGATAATAAGGATGAATTATTAATACAATTTTCAAAGAAGAAGTGACCTCAGAATACCATCTAGGAACAAAAGTGAAAGAAGAAAAACAAGAGAAAGGAAGAACCTTCCCGTGGACAGAAGAGAATCAAAAGACAGGCATGAATGGCAGTGTGTTTCCACTGAGCCACAAAAAAGGTTAGTGTGGATGGGGCATAGGTAAAAATGAGGGTCTGGTCCACCAGGAAATGAGAAGGAGCTTGAAATGAGGGAAACACTAAGGAATGTGAATGTATGCAGCGATCTGCTGGAGGAGAGGAGGTCTTCTGACTTCAAATCCAACATTAGTTTAAAACTCCATTTTAATACCAAATACAGTGTGTAATTTAATGACCCAGTTCTTCGGAAGCGAGAAGGCTGTTTGAGGGTCTGTGCTCTGTGTTCATTTGTGTGTCTGCGAGACAAAAGAGTTGGGTCCTGAATCCTATCTTCTATGATTAGATTTTTTAGTGTTTCAGAGCCTGGAAGAATTAGTTTTCAAACAGGATTCAACGGAATGGGGATGGACACCTCTGAGGTTATTCTACACGCTTGGCAGGCAAGACTGCATTCCTGAGGAAAGCCAGGCATGCGCTTCACACGTGCTTAGGGGCTTCTTCACCCAGGTGCAGCACCCAGGTGCAGTCAGTGCTGGGTGACTAACAGGGAGAGGGCTCGATTTTCCTCAGCAGAGTCTGAACCCAGCTGGATTAGAGAATTTAGACGCATATGACAAGAGGACGCTTTCATTTCACCTTGTACTCCACCCCCCGTGCCAGGGAAGGTATCACTGATTTTCTTGACCAACAGGGAAAATAAGTACACAGAAAAATGTGAGAAGCAGGGAAGTTGGTTCAAAGTGTAGTCTTGGGAATCTCTCTGTACAAATCAACATTCAGAAGAGCATTGCTATGGCTTTATTTTCTTTCGATCTGTAACTTTCCATATGGTGGGCACTTTCACACATTTTATGATATACTACTAATAAGCATGATAGAAATTTTTTAAAAAATCAAAAAGACAGCTTTTTGCCGCAGCCCAGATGCCCTAGACTACAACAAACTTTAACTCTGACCACATGCAGAGCAGTTGCCTAGAAACCCGAAGCAGAGAGTTTGCCCAGCAACCTCGGATCTTACCGGCCGCGTTGAGTAAGCTGGCATCTCTGACCACAGCGTTACAAAATGTAATGCAAGTCATCTGTAAAGGATAAGAAAGGGGACATATACAGATCAAAACATTTTTGCTTTTGTTTTATGCTTAGGAAACTATGTAAAATCTGAAGCCCTGACTTTCACTGTTTGTGTGTTAGATAGAACTCCTGCTGCTTATGAGGGCTATTCCCCACGTGCTATGGTTTTCTGCCTCTCTGATTAGACCCTGTTCACCCATGATGTTAACTTTCCATAGTCAAATTGATGCTATGCTTAAATATGTTTAATTGGTCTGAAAGATAATCTCACACTCCTATATGTGCAAAAATTTCCTATGGCTTCACATTAGGAATAACTGTATTACAGATGTAGCAATTTAGACTATGGATTGTATAGGGTGAAGTCATTTCTTAGCCTGATTATTGTTGTGCCATATCCTCAGATTACACATAGTTAACACTAATAGTAGAGGAAAAAATCTTTCTAGAAAGCAAATCTGATCTTGTCATTGTGCTAATTGAAAATTGCTGTTGGTTCACCATTGAAAACATAGTAAAACCTAAGCTCTTCAGGATGGCATACGAAATGCCATTATTTCTTCCCAGTTATCCCTTCTATTTTCAGTATCCTCTGAACATGCAACTCCCTTTCAAACCCTCAAGGGTCACTCCAAGCTTTTCCATAGGCCTGGAGTGTTCACCTCCTCCCTGCAAACTGAAGTGCATCTACTTTCATTTAAAAAAAAAACAGTAAAAATATCATTCTTTTCAGTGTTACATGTTCAGAGGTTACTGAAAATACTGAAAACCTTTCTGATTTCCCTCAAGAAGAGGTGGTTATTATTACTAAACACTCAAAGTCTGAATCTGGCACAAAAGAGAAGCTTAATAAAAGTTAGCTTATGATTTAAAGTTGTTTTCCATTATACATTTGGCTTACTAATTTTCCAGGCACAGTTGTAACTTTGTTACATGTGAGTTATAGTTCTAAAGCAGCTGTAGTCAAAAAACTTAACATGGTATCACTATATAAAATTGTATCTGTTCATTAACTTACATTTAAGTTTTAGAGTTATGATTTCCCTATACAGTCTTACCCCAAACTGATGAAAACAACAGATTTTCAAATACAATTTTTCCCCTCAAAGTGCATTCTAACTTAACCCAGGTTTAATCAGTGGTCCTCAACCTGTTTGGCACCAGGAACTGGTTTCATAGAAGACGTTTTTACCAAAGACTGAGGTGGTGGGGAAAGAAAGCTTTTGGGGGGATTCAAGCACATTACATTCAAGCTCACCTCCTGCTATGTAGCCTGGTTCCTAACAGGCCCAGATTAGTACCAGTCCATGGTCTGGAGGCTGGGGACTCCTGAATAGGTAACTCCAATGATATACATGGCCTGTCAAGAAAGTATCCATCCATGTAATGTGAAAAATAGAAACATTTATTGAAGAAGATATAAGATAAAAGAAACATTGTACATAGGACAATGATGCCTCAGTTCCCTTCAAAGTAGGCACCTTGCGGCCTCACACAGTTCTCCCAGTCGCCATCAGCTGCCCTGTTGTATTTTCATGAATATCATCAATGCCCTGAAATCTCTTCCCTTTCGAAGGTGATTTTAGTTTTAGGAAAAGCCAGAAGTTGCAGGGCACCAAATAGGGACTGTAGGGGGGCTGAGACCTGGGTGACTTGATGTTTTGCAAAAAGAACTTTTCAGGAGACACAATGACAGACTTCATACAAATAATATGTATTTATATATACATAAACATATTAGCTTAATGTATATATTACATATATTAGCTTAATAAGCATACATGAGATATTTACTTTTTATTTAAAAAGAATAATAGACTATATGATTCTTTGGTAACTTATTTTATGTGAAGTGAGAATTCTGGGTCTTCACCCCCATTTCCCACCAGGTCCCTTAGACAGTCTTATAGAACCAATCAAGCCTAATTCACAGAGTTAAATAAATGAAAAGATTAGGTACTTGCTTGATATGTGTCTTATACAGAATGAAAACTACATAGCAATAGGTACTTGGACATGGTATCTCACTCAGCACTCTATCCTTGGTGGTTTGCTAAAAATTTGAAACGGTAATGTCTTAAGGGGCATTTCTGGAAGCATTTAATGTAAGAATTGAGTGCTTAATATACATATTACTTTTTCTAGTTTTATAAATATTTAGAGTGGGTTTTTATTTTTAGCCTAAAAGGCCTCAAGGATGCTTATTTTAATAAAAATGATAAAAGTTAATAGTAGGTGTGCTACTCTCTCAAATACTATGTTCCCACAAAAAAGGGTTTTGAGTACTTACTATTTGTTAAGAACAGTTACACTAAAGCCTGTACCAACGTGGAGATATGGTTGCAATCACCATAAGAAGCTACCTGTGGATATACAATCAGTTCTGCAGACCATGAAAATTTCCAAAGATTATTTTGTGGCAAAATATCTGCTATTCAAAGCACTGGCACAATCTTTAAGACACGAACACATAAAATCTTATCTAATAAGTATGCAAATATGGACCTTTACAAATCTCCTCATTTTAAGAATATATGAATGTCTAAGTATATGAAAATAAATAAGTAAATAAATAACCCTTACACATACAATGTTAAGAAGAGAAGATTAAGTATTTGTGTGAAGCCAGAGAAAGAAAGCAAGATGGGGTTGGGGATGGGGAGAGAGAGAGAGACTGTTCTGGTCTAAGTAATTATATCCCAGACCTGATGGAGTTTCTGTTGAGGTATGGATGAATTTATTTCCATCAGGCTGAAGAAACATATAGCAGGAGTGGTAGAGTGACATTCAGTGTGAAAGAAAAATCATTAAAGATCTTATTAGAGAGGGGAAATAAACATCATTTCTTATCAGAGAGGACTGAGCTTTTACATGCTTGGCAATACCCTATGTCAAAGCTTTTATAGAATAAGAAATATTTGCTCCAATTCTGTCTTCTAAATCAGGGAAGAATTTTATTCTAGAATAGTGTGTACTTTTGATAATTTTATGCAAATGAATACATTTGAAAATTGTGCTCAGGTGCAAACCCAGTCTAGTGGAGCAGTAACACTTCGGGACTCTGTGGAAGTGAGCAAAGTCAGCAATATATGCTGCTCTGTGTTTTTCACTGAAACTATCACATTTAATAGTTTTCCTCACTTTTTTTTACCTGAAGTGGTAATAATGATTGGTTGACATTTTGACTGCTTAACTTTCTGTCTATGATCCTCATGCATTATCCATTTAATATTCATCACAACCCTAAGAATTTGATGCTATTATTATTGTGAGTTTTCAAGTTAATAAAGTGAGAGAGAGAATAGTTAAATACTCAGTCTTAGGTCACACAACTAATAAATAGATCTGGGATTTGAACTCAGGTCTATCTGACTCAAGAGCCTGAACTGCTGACTTTGTATTTTTGCTACCTCATCAGAGAATGGGGGCAGCTTATCTGTGGTATGCTCAGTGAGGAGTTTTCAGGCAGGAAAGTGGTGTGAGGAGGATGAATAAGTGTGAGGGAGCTAAGTTAAGTGATCCAGGGAGAGAAATGTATGGGTTAAGTCTGGGATATAAACATTTTAAAGCTGTGTCTAAGATCCACTGCTTGGTGAAAGTTATCTCAGGATGAAGGAGCAGAAGCTTTCTTTTTATGAAAATTTTGGAGTCTTATTTTCCTTGAAATAAGTAGTTGGAGAATGATTGAATACAAAACACCTCAAAGACCTGACATTCTTGACATCTGATATACCTTAAAATTTATTTCTTAGCATCTTTGAAGCTGATATTTAATCTCCCCCACAATAATCACTTAATCCATCACTGTGCCCAAACTGCCTTCTGGATAGCACTCAGGAACTATTTTAATTCACCTAACAATTCAATTTAAAGAGAGGGAAATTAGAATTAATACTTACAAAGAGATTCAAAAGTAATAACATTTCATGAAAAATGTACACATTCACATAATATTTTAACGGTTACAGTGGAAAGCACTGGGTGGTCTGTTAATATTGAGAGTTACCACTGAAATAAAATGATGAATATAGTGCAAATCTTTGTAAATTCTCAAAGAAAACTTGATCTTGGAGACATTTCTGTCACCAGGGGAGTTATCCATTACATTGACCAAAGGACATCAAAACTATATCTAGTTTTTTTCTATGCTACAGAAAGTTTTTAAATAGTTAACTCATAGTTATAATAGCCCAATGTTATAATTTACACTGATGGTGATACTGTAGCACATTCATGTAAATTCAAAATCCATGAAGTGGCTAAAACCTCTGAATTGTCTTAGGGAGTACCAGAAATTCATTTGCTATTTCACAAATGCAATGCTGGGTTTTACATTGGCATCTCTGGATTGCCAGAGTTAAAAGATCCTCAGAGCACTTGAGGACAAAAGTTCTCAGTTGCTACATGATGTATCATCATAGCTTAGATACTGTTTGATGAGGTGGCATGCTATAATAGTCAGAAATGCTGGCTTATATACCTTAAGACCTGTCAGACTTGCCACTTCTTAGTCACGTGACTCATCAAATTCTTTTATTCCATGTCTTAGTTTCCCCATGTGTTCAAAGAGAATGTTTCTAAGACCTACTCATTTGGTTGTAAGAATGAAATGCAATAATCAATAGACAGAACTTGGTGCCATGTTTGGCTAGCAGTCAGTGCTCTGTGGAGAGCAGCCATTGCAAAACGTGTCATAGTTAGCACGGCCAGACTAAGGAAATAAAAATATGGGATCCCCAGTTAAACTTACATTTCAGATAAACCACACATAAATTTTAGTATAAGTCTGCCAAATACAATGTTAGGAGCATATACTAAAAAATTATTCATGGCTGAAATTTTATTTGGCAACCTTAATCCTAGTGCTGATGATAGTAGGCTTTCAATGATTTTGTTTAATCAGTTTTGTTTGAATATGCAAATGAACTATAGTTTGAAAATTTCTGAATGGCTGCATATAGATATCTTTAAAATATGTTCATTTTGCTACTTCCACTAACCTTCAATCTGAGAGTATTCACAATTGAGAATAACTAGAAATCACTCATTTATCCAAGTAATAGAACCTACTTAGGTGTCTGTGCTTGTTGGTATAGTAATGAGACAGACAATAGGAAGAAATGCCAATATAGAGTGAGAGAGATCTAAATTATAAATAAATACAAGACTGCAAATCAGCACGGTACAAATACACATAGAAGGGTCCTGGTACAGTGGGCTGTAGGTCTTTGAGAAATGTCCAACCTACAATGTGCCAGACATAGTTTCATAGATGAAATAGGTCTACAATGCTGAAGCCCAATGCTGATAATGTAATCATCACACAAAAAAATGTAACATTACACCTGTGGTAAGAACACTGAAAGAGGGGTAGATGAATGGTGTTATAAAGACACATGTTAAGAAGTTTGAACTTGCTCACTTCAAGGGAAGGGTTTGTTCTCTGAGGCAATAATGAGAGGTAAGATCTGAAGGATAAGCAAGAGTTAACTAGGAAAAAGAAAACTAAAGGAATCCCATTCCAGACTGAGAGAATAGCAAGCACAAAGGTCCCAGTGGGAAGGAGCATGATGTGTAATGGGACAAAAAGAGGACCACTTACAGGCCAGAATGCTGGAGAGAAGGGAAGAGGCTGCAAAGCTACAGAGAGGCCAACTCATCCAGGCCTCAAGATTCTACTATTAATCCTAATTGCCCAGTGACGTAATTTAAATAGAGTACAGAGAAGGGATGATGGACATGTGTTTGTAAAGGTCATTTTGGCTCCTTTATCGAGAATGGCTTAGAGGTATCAATGGTAAATGAATGGAAGAAGTAGGAAGGTTTTCTTTAAAAAAAATGGACTTTAGGATATGCCTTAGAGGGTTTAAAACAATGGCAAAAATATAGTGTGAGGGAAATTGAAATATCTGTGGTGAATCCTGAAGCAAAGAGTATGCCTGTGTGACTAGGGAGAGATTCATTCAAATGAATAAGAGAAGATGTTAGTAGAGGTGGAAATGGAACAGGGAGAATTCAGGAACCAACTGAAAGTAACTTGTGAACAAGAGGGAGACTAACCCTATAAACAATGAGGAGTTACTGAAGGCTTTTAATAGAAACAATATAAGAAGAGGGTTTTTTTTTCAAATTTTATACACTATCAGGAATACATTATTAGGCTAGGGAATTAAAGGTTCAAAACCATGAGACCAGTTAAACATCTACTGTAGTTTAATTAGTGTGAAGAGGTAAAGGTATGATTTAAGGACTTAGGTTTAGAAAGAATGGCAGCAGGAGAATGAACCAATGAAAACAGAAATGAAGAAGCAAAGAAGTTGGAAAAGAAAGCAGTTTTATAGGAAGTTTGTGGGAATACAGAAAGAAGTTCAAGGAAGTAAATTTCAAATGTTACATGAAATTAACTAGGATAGAAAGAAGCATTTTCTAAGATTTGTCAACCAGCTTCTGCTAGGTTATGTTGAGATAATAAACTCAAAATCCCCATTCCACATAAACAGCAAATATTCATTTTTCACTGAGGGTAGATGCAGACTGTGGGCTGGGTGAGCCTCTGCTCCCTACGTCTTCTTTCTGACAACCAGGCTGAAGCAACAGCCGCATTGGGGACATGCAGTTTTTGCAGCTGGGGGAAAACATAAGAAAAAGTCATGCACTATCATTGGCAAAGCAAGATACAAGGAAAGCCCTGATATCAAAGGGAAGAGAGTGTGACTTCCTTATAGGATTGGGCAGTGAGTGTATGTTTAAATAGAATTAAACGTTGATTAGCATTATGACTCAACAATGCCATTTCTAAGTCATTACCCAAAGGAAATGAAGATATGGAGCTACAAAATCTTTATGCTAATGTTTATAGCAGCTTTATTCAAAATCACCAAGAATGGAAGCAATCAGAATGTGTATCAACTAGTTTTGAAAAAACAAATTGTGGTACATCCATACAATAAAATAATAATAATAAAAAAGCAGTAGACCACCAAGGAGACATGTGATAAACATGGATGAATATCAAAGGCCTGACACTAGCTGAAAGAAACCAGATTTAAATGGCTTCTATTTTATTTAAATGACATTGTGAGGAGGATAAGACTGTAGAAAAAGAAACAGACCAGTGGTTGGCAGAGGCTGAGGATGGGGGAGGGCAACTACAAGAGGGAACAAGGGAATTTTGGAGAGATGATGACAGTAATCTATATCTTAACTGTGATGGTGGTTACACAACTGTGTACATTTGTCAAAACTCATAAAACTATAACCCTAAAAGGAGAAATTTTATTGTAGGTCAACTATGCCTCCACATGATTTAATAGTAAATCATAGTTATTTCCATAGGTTATTACTTCATACCTGAATTATTTAATAATACACACTTTAAAAACTCATAGATACCTAAAAATTTGTAACCAAACAAATAGAGACAAAACAAACTATTTATTTATGTATAGTTTTGGGTTTTTATTGGGGGGATGAGTAGTTTATCAATTTAGCTCTAGCCTTTTATTAACTCCAACCTAAATATTAAACTTTACAATTGAGAAATTTAATATTTATTTTCCTTTTAAGGAAATAACCCTATGCATGTAATGCCTCTCATGGATTTTACAGCCTGTGTGTTTTACAAGAAAAGTAGGCCTCAGTAAATAATTAGAAAATGCTTTTGGGTCACTCACATTCCCTAACAAATATTGTGCGATATAAATAAGGAACACTACATTTAATGAGCATAATATTTTAATTTGGTAGTTGTACAAAACTGTACTGGAAGTTTGTAAATAATGAAGATAATCTCTCTTTTCTCTTCTCTCTCTCACACCTCAAGATAACATAGTTAATGCAGAAAAAAAAGGAAACTGATTACTTGTTATCTACTAATATTCCATAAAACAGTAAAATATAAACTATAATAGTATAGGGAAAATAAGGATCAAATATTTGTTTCTGTCCCAAGTATTTTAATATGTGAGTAATTCTACTGAAGAACTGATGAATTAAAATAAATATCCAGGTTAGTTTCAACTAAGCATTTTAATACAGAACAAAAATAAATTACATTGATTGCTTATTTTGGTACTTTGGGGAGGGCAAGGGAGGACTTAATTTATCAAGAACTATTATGCATTAGGAACTTGTACTATGATGTATTAGGACTCTCAAGGTATAGTCTGATCTAATTAGAATGTTTTTATATAAAGATATTATTGCTAATCACAATTCTTAGTCTTTCTTTGTGAATGCTAAGAGAGTAGAATACCGCTACAGCTGTGGGTCTCTTGATTTTCAAGGACTGTACAAAGTCAGAAAGATTGCATTTTATGCTCTGGTTTCCTTGTCTTGATTCTATAATTTTATGTAGGATTTTGGTGAGAAGAGTTTGGAATGTGAATCTAAAATTAATTTCCTATTGATGTAGTGTTATAACCCTTCCTGTCTAGCCATTAAACATTCCCCAGGCAACTTTAATAAGGAGCATTGCCAGCCACTTCTTGCCTAATAGTGTGTGCATTACAAGGAGTGGATGGTCTTTTATTTCTTTTTTGCTTCCTGAATCTCAAGGCTTTTGAAGACTAGCAGAGTTGATAAAATGTATAGAATCATCAAAAATCAGCTTTCATCTAAGGATTCATCTATACTCTAGGAAAATCGATAGCAAGAAAAGATTAACAAAATATGAATAATGAGATATAGTTAAATGTACTCAGCTTCTTTATCTGAAAATGCAATAACTATATGAGATCTTTCAATCTATGAACCTATCCCATTCCCAGATTTTTCTTCCACTTAAGCATTATAACAGTCTGACAATATATAAAGATCATTCCTGTGTATTGACTCCAGGCAACTAAAATGTAATGAGATTCACACCTGCTCTCTTTACTCAGCCAACTATATACATGCTTACACAGGAGAGAATCCTTTCATGTCGGATAATCCTATACTAGGTATTTCATAGTCATGATAAAACAAAAAAAACACCCTCATGAAATATACTTGCCTGTACTCTGGTGTACAATGGACACCACTGGCCTTCTGCTTTTTTCTTGTACCCACTCTCTTGAAGCACACTCTCTTATTGGTTCTTATAACAACATGGAAAATTGTAGGTATGCAAGATACTAGTATTGTGGTGGTGCATCCATTTTGGAAGAGAAGAGAGATAGAACTCTGACCTTGAGATTTCATGTATCAACTATGGTAGCTGAGATTTCAGGAGCATCTCTCTTAAGTCTCTCTGAAATAATCCCATCATGGTTCTGCTGGCAGAAAATCCAATGTCTTAAATGTGACTCTTGCACAAAACAAGAGAAGCAGAGTGTCCAAAGGCTGCATGCACAAGTGCAGGGAAAAAATGAACTGAAAGATTATACTCGTATAACAGATGAAGGAAAAACTGATCTGTCAAGATGTTCATTACAGAGTTATTTGTTAAAAAATAAAATACAGCAATCACAGAAAAGTTATTGAAATCACTAGTTATTCAGGTAACATAATTTAATTCAGACCTTAAAAATGATGGATATAAAAACTAAAAAGTAACATGGAAAATATTTATAATATATTTTGAAGGCAGTTTTCAAAATTTGACATATGCTACCTAAAAAGCTATCTCTAGAATGTACAGCAGGGATATTTGTTTCATTTTCTACACTCATGTAGTCCTAGCATCCTAAACTGGGACACATTGTGGGTGCTCAATAAATTTGTGTTGTGTGGGTTTATTGGTGAATCATTTAAAGTAAATGTTGGAATAAAATATACAAATTAATGTGATGATGGTTCTATGTTATTTTTTCTGGATTTCTGAAATTTTTTCCCCTTTTCCACCTTCCTATATGTTCTATTGATAATGCAAGAATGCATATTTCTCAGTCTCCTTCTACTCCAGTGCATGTTTATTTTTTATAACCTGGGCAAATGAGGAGGGTGACTATACACAAATAAACATATTGCATTTTTTTAAAAACAAAGACAGAATGTGGCATGTACTTTGTGCAGCTCCAGTCCTGTCTACATGTAGGGACAGCTACATAGCACAGAAATGACTTCTTTCTGTTTCAGTCATGAGCCAATTTTTCCATTGTACATGTATTCCACAGCTAATAAAACAGAGCAATTCTACTTGTTTTTAATGTGCTGCCAATGAACATACTGCTAAGAGCAATAAGTATGAAATAAATTCTCTTATTTTTTTTTAGAGAGAATTCATTTTTTACCATGAAGCTTGACCAAGTTGAGCAACATAAACATGGGCAGTAAGACTTCGATTAGACATGTTGCAACACAGACTTCTGTGCAGAGTCCCTGAGTAGGTCACAGTTATGGAAATAAACGGGTAATATAAAAATCTGCATTAGCCTCCGTCTTTTGTCTGGTTTTAGTAGTATGTGAGGTCTGGGACAGAACTGCCCTGTGTTCAAACCCAAAAATG
Source organism: Trachops cirrhosus (assembly GCA_028533065.1). Lineage (NCBI taxonomy): Eukaryota > Metazoa > Chordata > Mammalia > Chiroptera > Phyllostomidae > Trachops > Trachops cirrhosus. The sequence continues at coordinate 125,803,018 of CM052539.1, forward strand.
CAACCCACTACACAGCTTGATGCATATAATTGCAGACACTTCTTTTCTGTTTCAAAGTTCTTCATCCATCCATTCACTCAATTCCCTTCAAGAAATGCATACTCAAGCTCCACCACTTATTTGTTATATGATCTTGGCTGAGTTGCTGAATTCTTTTGGCTTCAGTTTCCTCATACATAAAGTACAGATACTATTTGTAACTATCTTATGGTATTGCTGGGATTTGGTAAGTTAACGCATGCAGTGTGTGAAAAGTCTTGGCATATGATAAGACCTCAGTAAGTGTGAATTTTTTTTTTACTGTGCCCCAGGCATATGCTAGGAATTGAAGGTATGGCAATGTAAAAGATAGGCTTAGTTCTGGTTCAAGGTAGCTTGTGATCTAGGGGGTGACATTACTGTAAGACCATTCTCTATGGATCTCTAATGTTTCAGTGTATCTCCTGAGCAGAAGCACTGACAGCCTTAGTTCTGATTCTCTTCTCAGGGATGTTTAATAGAGAACAACATTTGAAGACAGAGATAGTGATAGTGTCACCCTCCAGAGCAGAGAGCAGGTTTATTGTCCATTATAAAAAAGTAATGCTTCTCTCCATGGCAAAGTGTGGGCAGGCTTGCTTGCAGTCAGTTCTGAAAGACAGACGTCTCCTGAACTGGAGATTCCTTTTCTGCAGTGCAACCCATTGCACACACTTGTGTCATTTGGACTTCGTCATTCCTCCTTGTAGACAATGGGTCTCAGGCAATCATTGCAAATGTTAATATTTTGGCTACAGATATTGTTGTGAATAATAAACTGTGCTTTGTTTCTGATCCAGGAGTCTTTGCCTTCTGCTAGCATCCAAGCAAACTTGTTAACTTCCAAGTTGAAAAAAACTCAGATTCTTCACAATTTCTGGCAATCATTATGTGAATTATCAGAAATATAAAACATGTCTGTATAAATACAAAAATGTGTATATACACATACACACATGTTCTCATGTATATAACAAATGAGTATTGCTAAATGTTATAGGACCATTGTCCAGTGGGACGTGATAGTAGCAATCTTCTATTAATTTGTTGCATTAACACTAAAAACCTTAGAATTGGAAGAAAACATGATAATTACCTAATCAAAACCACTGGTTAGTGCTGAGAGGTCCTGCTGATCTTACATACCACTTTTTCTCCAATGCATAATAGAAAACTGGCAAATACTATGTACTCATTTAACACACAGTTTAACAAATGTACAAATATTTTATGAATACATTATAATATATTAAATGTATTATCTTTACTGTTTGACAATTTCCATAACAGTAATGTGGATGGAAAAAAAATGGGATTCTATGGACAGTAACCTCACAGGGTGATCTGATCGTAAATTCCTAACTAGGCAAGTCCAGGTGGGTAGTCATGTTTCAGGTCTATAACTTTTTGAGTGAAAGGTATTAAGCCACTCCTGCCCATCATTCTTGTGTATCTAGGTTAACACACCTTTGAAATACCAGAAGTAATACTCCTGTAGGGGGTATTAACACTCAAGAGAGCACGTAACCTTGTTAAGTATCCTGTAATCCACAGGTGGCAAACGCAAGGCCCACAGGGCCAAATCCCTCTGACACCTTGTTTCTACCAGGCAGCTACACTGAGCTCCTTGACCCTATATAAGTTACACTTATACAGTCCTAAAATTACATTTGGCCCTTTGAAGGTAACCACAAGGCTGATGTAACCCCTGGTGAAAATGAGTTTGATACCACTGCAATCCCTACCTAGCTTTTTCTAATCTTTCTACATCCTTAAATTCACATTCACAAAAGAAGCTGCAAAACTATTATTATTTTTTGAGCATTTAAGTCTTGCTCCCTCAGATATGTCATCAATTTGGGTCAAATAAAATCTTATAAAAATTATCTACACACTTGGACATCTCTTACACTGACAGCAGGGAGTTCTGCGTGGAAAATCTGGCCCATTGCTAAACGGCTTTCATTGGGAGTTCTTCCTGACTGTATTGTTACCAAATAGCAAGTAGGGTCCTGAAGCCTGCCACCACCATCTAGGCAAAATTATGGAGGCAAGGAGTCTATTCAAAAGCTACAGAATTTTGGAGAAACAGCTTTCCCACTTGCATTAGTCACTTAAGCCTATCAATTAAGGCTAAAATCTTTAACTCCTGAGTTCCCCATCATTCCCTCTTAGTTTTTAATTGTCTTATTTCTACAGGATTAGTTTATAAACTAAAACAACTTAAGATACAAAAGCTAGACAATTTTGGAAGAATAGCAGGCTTCTGTCTCAGAGCCCATTCCCTCTAGAACATCCAAAGAAGAGTAACCCTGCCACCCTCTGCCAGGCCAGCCAGATCCTAGGCTGCACCTGGAGTTTCTTCTCCCATTCAAAATACTGTCCTTTGGGAAAGGCAGACAGCTACAGCGCAGCCATCCAGGCAGCCTTGAGGAAGAAGAGAGCCAGAGAGCCCCTCTCTGCCCTCCTTTTATTTTAAATCTTCTAGCCCATAATTCCATGCACTTGAGAAGCATCCAGCTTCTCAGCCAATCCTATCCTAGGCTGTTTACCATTGCCTAGGGGACCTCCTCCTACAGCCCCTCCCTAATCCTTCCCAGTGATCTGATCATATCTCTCTGTAAAAGTATTAATTATACTAGGAGGAAATATGCTCTGGTAACACAAAAATCACAAAATATTCGTGAATGACCTTACATATTAAAAAAGTTTATTTCTCTCTCACATCAGCATTAAATAGAGGTTAGGAAGTTCATCTTCCTAATGGCTTTTTCTTTCAAGTGATAGCTCAGGAATTGTGGTGTTTCTATAATGTTGCTTTTTCCAGGAGTAAAACAAAAATGGCATTTTTGTTTCTACCATACTGAATTTGAATTAAAATTTGATTTCCTAAACTTAAGTCATTGATTCTAATTCTTTCTTTGATCCAAACACAACAAAAACAGCAACTAAAGTTTGCTCTTTTCCACATGATGTGATGGACATTCCAATATTTATTTCCCCTTAGTCTTGTCAATGTAAGAATGTCTAAGTATGTAGAAAATTTTTATAACAATTTATTTGAGCCATTAGAAAATATACCTGGAAGTAAGATCACAACAGACTGAAACAAATGCTTCTGAGAAATAACTAGTTGCAACTTCTTTTATTCATTTGGAATTTAGGAAGATTCCATGAAGGTGGGAAGAAGCAAGGCCAGGATCAGATTACGGGATAGTTAAGATTATGTGCTTTCTTAAGAGTGGTTACTTTGAAAAAGAGGCATTTCAAAGATGTGTTCACCTGGATACAGAGAAGCAATGGCCAGGGCTTGCTGAAGGTAAAGACAAGCCTTTTTTAAAAGAAGTTAAGTGCCTGGGATGCCACTACCCACCCTAACCTTTCAAATTAAAATTTTATGATCAGATTACCCTGTGATGACATTTTCCACAAAACACCTTTTTTTAATCTACTGTCTCTACTTTGCCTAGGCTAATGGAACACAATCCCTCTAATCAGGCCTCACTTGAAATCATTCTCAGATACCTTACCATTTTGATTGTTTTCCTATGGCCATCCCTTAAATTGTCAATAACATGTAAAGAGTATCACTGAGAAGTGAACGTAGCACTTCAGAACGTAGCACTTCAGATATTGTCAGCAAAACAAATTAGAGTGAGCCTAAATTCCCATGATTTTAAACTGTAGAGAGCCCAAAGCCTATAACGTCATCTCATGAGAATTCTAGGACACCAGGAAGGACAGTATTTTTGGGTATCAACTGATACTTGTCATATCTCATTCCATTTCACCCTGTGGCCTCTCCTCCATTTAGGCCACTAGACTCAAGCAGGCATGGCCACAAGAAGGGGTGGCAACTATGGAAACTGGAGAATAAAAAGATCAAATTCTTGACTTTTAAGCTTTAAAAAAAGCTACACAAGAATACTTGAAGAGCAAGCTTTTCTTGCTTTTGAAGAGATAAGAACTCTGTGGACTAGAAGAAATAGGGAAGACTTGCGGAATCTAGAGTTAGACGCTCATGAGGGCATCTGAGATCATGAGTCTGTGTCCTGTCCAACCCTCCCCACCCTCACCTTTGGAATCAGGGCCTGGGAAAGCAGGATAAACATCATCAGTCAGGCATGAGTAGAATTTCAAAGGATGCAGTACCTGTGTCTCTGGCATGTGAAGGCAGCCACCTCACAGGAATGTCACCGTAGCATAGGAAATGAGTAGAAATGACTATGTGAGCTATCAGGATTAAGAACATGAGGCCACCATGGCGTGGAGACATGCATGCACTGCCCAATAGCCTAATATTATTTCAGGCGGGAGAATAAGGGATGATTCTGAAATGTGCAGTTTAATATTAAATCATTGCATATACCCAGAAAAAGTTGAGACAATCTTGAAGTAGCTAAGTTTACTTGTATTTAACCAAGATAATCTTCTCTGCTTCCAGGAGGACCGAATGCTATAATAGGAAATATATTTTGTCATAGAAAAATATGTCAACTCTTTTTGCATTTCTAAGGACATAACTTAAAAATTCTCACGATTGCAGATGGTTTGCCCATGAGTGGAAAAGGTACTAGACATGCATTCAGAAGATCAAGTTTTAAATTACCTCCTTCATAGCCCCATGATGGTTTCTTTTTCAGCAACTGTTTTATCAAGAGAAACATGCACATGTTTTCACTTTTTCATAGGCAGAATGAAGATATTAAATGAGGTAACAGTTTTGTAATATTTACAAATAATAAAAGAACATTTTGTGATGTTTAAATTGCCATAAGTATATCAGACTAAATATATTAGTCTATTTCTACCAGGTGTCTGTGGTCTTAGAATTAGGCTTGATTTAAGGTAAGTCATTTGATACTACATTTTGATGTCGTGTCTAGACAGACCCTAGTTCATTGCTACTCAAATTTTACTGTGCATAGGAATCACCTAGAAAATCTTATCAAAATTGAGATTCAGGGTCAGCAGGTATGGCTGTGGACTGAGATTTCCCACTTCCAATAAGCCCCCAGGTGATAATCCTGCTGAACCATAGACCACACTTTGAGGAGCAATGCTGTTGTTAATGACTAGTTTCTGCACATTTTATGATCTTAAAATAACAATTAATATTATATATTCCATTTCACAATGCCCAGGAACAGCTCCCATATTTCTTTTCTCTCTCATCTGTCAATATAAAGTTCCTCATATTCTCAGCATATCTGAAGTTGATAATGTCATGTCCTAATTATCAAATGCTCTCATTACTTTTAGGTTTTTTTAAATGTTTGTTATTATCCATAAAAATCATGATGTGCTTTCAGTAAAAGTATGAACAGTTCAGTCCTTGAGAATTTATGAGTCTTAACCCCACAAAGTTGGCAGCAGACCTGCCATCATGATTGTGATTCACCTTTTAAAAAGAACAACAATTATATTTTGATATTGTAAGAAAGGAAACTGGACAAGTATTAAGGCGGTAGGGGTACTGTTTTATTTTAACTGGTTTGTTTGCTTTTTGTTGTCTCTATCTCCTTGAGATTCCAGGAGGGAGGTGCATGTCCAGGGCAGGTTGTTATCTCTCATGCTTTTGTCCCTCAGGTGAAGACCACTGTCATCGGGAGTAGGGAACATCATGGCAGACATTAGAGATGACACTGTCTATTAGCTGCTAAGAAAATGTTGTAGACAAAAGACAGGGCTTCCTATGATACAATAGGTGAAATTATCCAGAACTGTCAAAATTACCCATCTACTTCCTTTTTTAATTTTTAATTTTTTATTGTTGTTCAATTACAGTTGTCCCAGTTTTTCCCTTGTTGCTCTCCCCTGCCTGGCACCCCCCTCCCCGCTCCCTCAGACCCATCCCCTTTCTTTAACACCCCCTTTGAGACACAATATGTATGCTGGTTAAAGGTTGGTCTGTGGAAACAGATTGCCTGGGTGAAGAATGTTGAGCAGATCACTTCACCACCTGATGACCTGATTTCCTAATCTGTGTAGTAGAAGTAACTATTATACATAACTTGTGTGGCTTTTATAAGAATTCAATGAGTTAGTATATGTAAAGTGCTTAAGACCTGCCAGGAACTTAGCAGGAACATAGCAGGCACATAGCAGGCACATAGCAGACACTATCCTTTGTAAAGTTTAACAATGATTGTTATTATTCTTATTACTATTATTACTCTTACTTTGTTTCCTTATTCTGATCAAGTTTCTGTTATAGTTAGATAATTTTCAGGAAGTCTATCCTTAACTATATCACCATGGATTTGATTTTACTATCTCTTTAGACACTAGCATATGAAGGATGAGCTGCTATAATTTATAGTTACTAAAGATGATATATATCTTTTGAAATCCTAATGGACTTTCTATTTTTCAATTGCACTACAGTTGTACTAAACAGACTGCCTGCTCATATTAAAATCCTTAGAAAATAAAAAAAGTGTTTTCAAAAATATTATTCACCACATCCAACATTTTGACATGGTATTAGAGGTCATATGAACAGAGATCTGTATCAGAAAGACATAATTTACTCATCAAAGAAGGGACTGAAAATTAGGCTAAAAATTATGAAGGTAAATATTTTGTGTAAAGTTTCTAAAAGAAATTCTTGGCGTCTGTGTTCTTCTTGTTCTGTGTTGAAAGAAACCAAAGCAAGAACATTTATAGATTAACAATCTTACAACATTCACTGATCACAGAGACAATTCAATTCAAATTAACTTCCACAGGTTTACACTGTACCTCCCTTTGGTGCTGAGTCACTGAAAAAATCTCCAACTCTGCCTTTCACCTCATGGAATTTATAATTTTATTTTCTCATAAGAGAGGCAATTATGGTAATTAAAAATAATCAGAGCAACATAAAAACAAATAATAATAATCCAGACAGTCCCTGATTTGTGAAGTTTTGACCAGATGGCATTTTGAATTTATGACGGTGTGAAGACAATATGCATGCAGTAGAGACTGCACTTCAATTTTGAAATTTTGATCTTTTTTGGGGCTAGTAATATCCTATACAATACTTTCTCCTGATGCTGGGCAGAAGCAGCTGAATGATTTTGTTCAACTGTGGGTTATTTATAAGTGGTCTGAGCAGGTGTAAGGTAGGCCAGGCTAAAGTGTGACAGTTGGTAGGCTAGGTGTATCGAATACATTTTTTTACTTACAATAGTTTCAATTTATGATGGGTTTATCTGGGTGTAACCCAACTGTAAGTCAAGGAGCATCTGTAATTGCATACAAACAAGTCATCAATTATTACATAAGGTGCGGGCAATACAAATGATAATGGTGTGAAGGAGGTCAATTTTCCAATGTTAAGGTATGCCTCCTAGCAGAGGTTCTACTAGTAATGGGCCTTGTATGTAGGTGGCATTTTGAATATATTCCAGGCATCTAAAGCCACAGGGATGATAATGTTAAAACATTCTCCCCAGTGACCTATTTACACAATAGAAATAAAGTGGCAGCTGGGATGCAACTAAATCACTTTTAGAATTTAAAGATACATGCATACATCATTTTTGGAAAAAACACAATGCATGGAAACCTGGCAAACACACACAACAAAACTAGTAATTTTTTTCTGTTTTATGAAAGTTAGTGGTCTTTAAAGTGGTCCAACACGTTTTTCTTAAATGCAAAGCTTCTGTTGTGCTTATTAAATATAAATCACTTGTAAACATTGTGATTTGCGCTAATCTTTCCCCCACCCAGGCTAACACCTTTTGCAGAGAGTGAGCGCATGGCCCTTTGAGTCACTTTGTGCTCTGGTCACAATGGGGAGTTGTGTGAGAGAACTCTTCTGTTTTGCTTTCCTTCTTCTGAATGACAGCAACATGAGTCTTTGGCTTCATTTATCCTAAAATATTTAAATCAAATTATAAAACTAATATGTATTAAAAATGAGAAGTAAATTCAAACCAGACTGTTCTGACTGCTGTGATTTATTAGTCCAATTGGTCTTTGTCTGTGGCTAGTTAGCCGGGTGGGTTAGAACACAGTGCTAATGATGCCAAGATCAAGGGCTTAATCCCCACTGGCCTACTTCACTTTGTTCCATTCCATGGAGAGAACTGTACCCATACTTAGGCCAGACTTTATGTGAATGCATTTCACTTGCCAGAACTGTCAGAGAGAATGTAGTTAAATTAGCCCAGATCTGCCATTACTACCAGGAAAACTAGCAAAGAAACAAACAAACTCAAGGTACACATTTAACTAATGGTCTGTCATTATCTTCCACAGGGACAAATGAACTTATTTCATGGGTAAGTACATGCTCTGCTGATTTTTTAAAAAATACAGGCTAAGAAGTGTCTTGACATCTCCATCTCATCTTTCCAACTTGGCTACTTCTGTTATGAAATCTCTATAAAGTATATTAGGTGAGGAGTACAATGAAACCCTATTATTCCAGCCAAAATTACTAAAGGAAACAAGAAGACAAAATAAACTGCAGTGAGCATGCTGACTCTTTCAGGAATACATCCTAGTGCTAAGCGCGGGTACTGAGAGAGGGCTGTGGCAAACACCCCCTGCTTGAGAAACTCATGGAGAAGGCGCTGCCATTTGCTGTACGTCTCTGCTGGGTCAATGGGGATATTTAAAGTCTCATTTTTTAATTGAACAAACCAAACTATGAGGATTCAAAATAGTCTCATTATTAAGTATAAATAAATGAAATCTCCTCTTTAAAGTCTTTAAATGAGGTCTTCAACTTCTAGCTAGCACTGTGTGCTCTAATTTAAAATCACTGCAAGAGGGATGAATATGTCAGATGTTGAAAATTATCAGAAAAAATAATACAAATGATAAGAGTACAAGTACTATCTCTATAAGAAGCACTGCTCAAGAAATTTGTGCATAAATATTTTTAAAACACTCTACAGAGAGAGCATGCTGATGGGTAAAAGCTTAACTTTTAAATCTTACCAGGCTGATGAGAATAGAACAATGCAAACCATAATGGGCATGTGCATAACTCTCACATGGCCTATACCCCAAACTGTCCTTGAATTCACAGGACTGATGATTGGCTTGTGCATTTAGAAAGATCCCCCAAACTGTATTTTTAAGAAAGTTTTTGGTTGTTCAACAATAAATCTTATTCTAGATTGTTGTCTATTCCACAATTTACTGAGGGAGGTTTGTGATAGTCAAACACCAATATTTTAAAGTTCAGCATGGGTCAAGTTCTTCCCTATGAGCTTAATGTATATGAATTATTAATTCTCACAGAAGTCCTATGAATATGACTATCTCCCTTGAGTATGAAGATTAGAGTTTTGTCTGAAGTCAATGTTTGTGCTCTTTTCGTTCTTTATGTGAGTATCTGAGGGCCCAACTGTGACCCTGATTTTACTAGTCACCCCACAGCATGGCCAGCCTGTGCCCTCCTGGTAAGGAGGTCTGCCACTGGTGACTTCTCCAGTTGCCCTCATCTACACAGCGGGCTGTCCTGTCCCGCTGCCTAGTCTGGCCACTCTTCCCTATTCCACTCAGTCTCTGTTTCCTGAAGCTAAGGGTCTGTTCCTGGTAATATAAAATGCTTTTCTATTTTAATAGATTATGAAAGAAAGTAAAAAAGAAGAGAAAAATAAAAAGAAAGTTCTTTTAAGATTCAAGTGTTCAATTCTACCCAGAGACAATTTTGAAGCTGCTTTTATAATCCCTTGCAATTAACTTTTCCATTGAACTTGGGATTTTCAGGAGGCCCCTACTTACTCTCACCAAACCAGTTCTTAAAGCTAGAAACTCAGGCTCCACAGGAATTTTAGTTAAATTGACCCATTAGACTAATCATTGACCTAGGAAGTTTTCTCTGAGGCTTGTCAATTCTTTGATGAATCTATTTTCTTAACCTCCTTCATACAAATACGTGAAGGTAAATACACACATAGACCATTTTATTACAATTAGTGCCAATTTTACTATTAGATAACTAGTATAATTATGATATGTTTAAAAAACAAACATGTTTTGGAATCAAATCTGGAGTCAAATTCTGGCTCAACCACTCACCTATCCCAATATTTAATTGCTTTGACCTTCAGCTTTTTCATATGTAAAATGGTGGTAATAACTATTTCATAGGATAGTTGCAAGAATTAACTAAATGGGAGAAAGCAATTTTAACATAAATGCGCAGTCCATTACAGAGCCTTATAAAATGTGAGTTCTCTTTATCATCGTCTTCCCCATGAAAGCACAAAAAATCATAAACACCTGATCTTTATAGACCCCCTTTATTATTCTTCATCCTCTCATAGAAGCACATGCTTTAAATTATCTAACAAGTCTATAACCTCCATTTTGAGTAGTAAAAATCTACTTTTAAACACACCCTATCCTTACAACTATGACTATGTTGAATTCCAAAGGAAATTATTCCTTAATAAAGCAAGGAATCATTACCTCATTCAATAAATATTTAATGAATACCAATTAGGTGCTATGATAGTGTAGTAAATAAAACATATATGTTTTATGACTTTATGGATATAATGGAGAAACAAAAAATAGTTGAGAAAAAGTTTGCATTTCTAAATATGGTAAACACTAGGAAGGGGAGGGGTGAACATGTTATTATTCGAGAGAATAGTGGGTGTGGGATGAGGTGTACTTTAAGTTAGGAAATGTATTTGAGGAAGCCTGTTGAAGCTAAAACCTAAAGGTCTTAGGGGACGGGGGAGGGGAATTATCAAAGTAAATAACCCATACAAAGACTGAGGGAGAGAAGTCATTGTACTTGTCAACACAAAAAATGTCCAGACTTGTGGGGAATTTTTATGAGAGTTAATTTGAGCAAAACTGATGACATATGCCAAGGAGCAAGATCTCAAATGCTCCAGAGAATAACAGTTTTGCAGCTTCTTTTATGCATTTGAAATTAAAGAAAAGATGTAAAGATTGGAGAAAGCAAAATAGGGATTGGATTACAGGGTAGTTAACAAGATTATGTGCTCTCTTGAGTTGTTATACCCCCTTCAAGGGGGATATATCTGATATTCCAAAGGTGTGTTAACTTAGATTTGTGTGAACAATGGACAGAGATGGCTTAAAAGATTTCACTTAAGAAGTTATGGGCCTGGAGTATGACTACCCATCATGACCTGCCCAGTTAGAAATTTATGACCATAGAAGCCATCCCCCCACTTTTTTTATACTGAAGGAAAAAATGGATGACATATTCTAGAAAAAAACTTGCACAGTGGACAAGGGGAAGGGGAAAGGTTGTGAAGGTAAGCTGTCAGAGAGACAGAATTTATGATAAAGAAGCACTATATTCCTACATTCACCATTCTACTCCCTCAAGTCAGTGGACACTGAGCTAGCCCAGAGTAAGTGTGAGATCAAAGACATGAATTATTACTCCTTGAGTTGGTCTAAATTCCCATATGCATCTCTCACATTATGTTTACAGCTTGCTAATTTGAGTATGATTTTAACATTTAAAGATGAACATTTTCAAAAAGACATGGCTCCTAACATGAACCAATATTTCATCTGGTGGTCAACCTAACAGAAGGAAGCCTTTTCAATGCTGGAGACCAAATTGTGTCAAACTTACTGAGGGGGCACCCCAAAACCCAGAATTTATTTATAAAAACTTGTATATTTATTCTTACAAACTTAAACTTCAGTCACCTTCAGAGTACTCTCCATTTGATGCAATACACCTACTGAGACATTTTTTTCACTGCTCAGAACAGTTTTTGAACTTGTTGATTTTGATGACTTTTAGTGCCTCTGCTGTTTTTGTTTCACTTCTTCCTTGGCAAAATGTTTCCCTTTGAGGACTTTTTTCATCTGTGGAAACAAAAAAATAGTTGTTCAAGACAAGATCGGGTGAATAAGGAGGGTGGGGCACAGGGTTCCTGCCATTTTGGGCCCAAAACTGCTAAACACTCAGCATGGTGTGGGCAGGTGCACTCATAAATATCCCGTCATAAAATGGGCAAATGTGTTAAAAGAATCTTCAAAAAAATTCACTGAAGCCACAGGCAGCCTCTCACAACACCACCAACTGGTACACTGATACAGATGGGTTCTTAGAACAGTTACCTAGCAGGGGAACCCTGTGCTACAAGGGGCCCATCCTCCAGAAGATAATTCTGGAGATAGATAGATGATGTAGATAGATATAGATATTGATATAGATATAGAATTGCCAATTTATTGTGGGACATTTCAAAAATGTTTGACAGTAATTTGGATTTTATATGGTTACATTTGCTTTATTTATTAATTTCAGAATTTCAGCCCTGGCTGGCGTAGCTCAGTGGATTGAGCGCGGGCTGCGAACCAAAGCATCGCAGGTTCGATTCCCAGTCAGGGCACATGCCTGGGTTGCGGGCCAGGTCCCCAGTGGGGACCACATGAGAGGCAACCACACATTGATGTTTCTCTCTCTCTCCTTTTCCCTCCCTTCCCCTCTCTAAAAATAAATAAATAAAAATCTTAAAAAAAAATTTCATACAAAATAAATCTCCATTCTAGAAATCATGGGCTAGTTTTTGTAAGTTATTTGCATGTAGAGATGATTTGAAGATAGATGAGATTTCCTTTTTAATCATTTTTAATATTCAATTACAGCTGACATACATTATTATATTAGTTTCAGGTATACACCCCGGTGACTAGACATTACATAACTTGCTAAATGATCATCGTTATAAATCTCACACCCATCTGACACCATACATAGTTATTAGAATATTCTTGACTATACTCCCTGTGCTGGACCTTGTATCCTCATGACTACTCTGTAACAACTAATTTGTACTTCTTAATTCCCTCATATTTTTCACCCATTTCCCCAAACCCCCAAAGACAAAAATATAAAAAATATGAATAATAAAATGGCAATAAATACATATCTATCAACAATTGACTCTAAAAAACAAAATAAATGAACAAGCAGAAGAGAAGCAGACTCACAGATACAGATAAAGTTTTGATGGTTGCCAGCTGGGAGAGAGTTTGGGGAGATGAGATTTCTTTCTTAGGATGAGAGGATAGAGTAAGATGAGAAATGGACCCAGTACTAAGCAACTAAGAAACTCAATATGTAGAGCTTAAGTAGAGGAAGATTTGGCAAAGGAAACTGAGAGAGAATAGCCAAAGTGTAAGGAAACTGATTAAGACAGGGGGATGTCATGAAAGGAAAAGAAGAGGGAATTTTAAGGAGGGACTTATCCATAATGCCAAAATGTATTAAGAATCAATTAGGATGAAGTTTAAAAAATAAGCTTCAGTGTGTTAGTATGTTCTTTACTGGTGACCTTAATAAATGTTGGTGGGGTGATGGGGCAGAAATCTGACTGTAAGTTGCCCAAATAGTAAATGGGAAGGAAGACAAATGTGGAGAAAGTGAATTTGAGGGATTTGGGAATGGTGAAGAAAACATGAGGCAATAGTTGCAACAGAGCATGAGTAAGTACACTAGAGAAATGCAGTTTAAAGCAGATGATTCTGAAGGACAACTGAATAAGCAGGTTTTAATGATTTACATATCAATTTTGACCTCCTATTTTCATATCTACTCAATTAGTATTGTTGGCACCATCCTTAGATTTAGGCAACCACAGTCCATCCCTGGCCTCTAAGCATTGGAGTACTCTTCACTGGCCCTTGTCCTATCGTGCCTCTCCTCATAGGAATCTGTAGGGCAAGGGGACACCCTCACCCAAATCCCTCTGTTCTAGCACCTTGCCCCCATTAAACTATTGTGTTAATTTCCTATTGCTGCTGCAATGAAGAACCAAAACTCAGAGTCTTAAACAATGCTAATTTATGACCTGAAAATTCTGGAAGTCAGAAGTCCAAAATGGCATTGATAGTTCTGTGTTACTCTAAGGGAGCTCCCACTTTCTTTCCCTTTCCAGCTACTTGAGGCTGCCATATTTCTTAGCTCATGGCTGCCTTCCATCTTCAGTCATTCATGGAACTCAGAGTTGCTTTCATTTTATATCAATATGACACTGACTTTTCTACCTCCCTCTTAAAAGGACCCTTGTGGTTACATTGGACCCACCCAAATAATCAAAGTTAATTTTATCTTAAAATCCACTCATTAGTAGCTTTAATTCCACCTGCAATCTTAACTCCCTTTTGCTATGTAAAATAAACATATTCATAGGCCCTGGCCATGTGGTTCAGTTGTTTAAAGCATTGTTCCAATACACTAAGGTTGTGGGCTTGATCCCTGGTCAGCGAACATACAAGAATCAACCAATGAATGCATAAATAAATGGAAAAACAAACCAGTGTTTCTCTATCATCTATCTATCTATCTATCATCTATCTATCTATCTGATAGCAAAATTTTAAATTTCAAAAAAGAATATAAACATGTTCATATGTTCCAGAGATTGGAGCACAACATCTTTCTTAGGGGCAGGGGTGGTGGTGGCAATTTTCTGCCTAGAGCAACCATGTCTCTGTACTTAAGACCTGAAAATTTCCTGTTCAGATGACCCAAGCCCACTTTCTCAGAGCCATGATTTCTGACTCGAGCAGGCTAAATTATCAGTGGGTTTGGCTTAGGCCAGGGTGCTGGCCAAGAATCAGCTATTTGGTGACTGGGGAAGAGGGTTTGGATACACAGGTGAATGCATCCATACATGTGCACTGCAGGTCCCATGTGACCTCTTGCACAGATATGCAAATTAAAAACAAGATTGGTGGTCAAAAAAATTCTCAAAACAGACAAACAAACAAACAAGCTCCCTCTTTCCCCCCATCTTATTCCAAGAAATATTGGAAAATCCACTTCAAGTTACCCCTGTAAAATAAAACTGGTTTGAGGGGTTCACTTCATTAAATTCCAGCTAAAAAACTTAGGAACATTCTGGGAAACTTGGTGAGTGGGGCCAAAAATGCAGTGACTGTAAACCTCTGACTCAGAAGAGTTGGAAACATTTAAGGACATTTTGGTAGTCTGTTAAAATTGCAGTGGTTTGGATAGACACAAGTAGGAGGATAACGACAGATGGGTAGGATCAGGTTCCACACCAGGGCTGAGCCAGAAGAGGTAGAAAGCGAGAGAGGAGGAGAAAAGATAAAGGAGTATATTTTGAGAAACTTAAGCTCAAAGGTACAAATAATCAAGTTTCATCCATTACCATTTTATTCCAAGTAATACACGACAATTCTACATAATAGACATGACAATGAGTACAGCAGTGGTCAGATTGCATTCCCTGATCTGGGTGACTCACTGTTGTTCAATACAATTGGCCTACATTTCTCCCCATCACTCCACTCCTTTTTCTGTAACTTCAAGTTGACTAAAAGATGATATAGTCTAAAAACCTCTTCTTTTACGTACATCTGTATGTACATGCTGAAATGAATATGTATGACTATGTACACATGTGCACATGTATGTGCACATAATGTATTTATTCATGTAAATATACATGTGTTTATTTGCATGACCTTATCATGGGGCAATAGAAAAAGAACTGAACCAAGAGTCAGGAGACCTGAGGCTTTGGTTTTAATTCTGCCTCTTGTTCTCTAGAATTTAATCAGACTATATGTTTGCTTATTTTTGAAAGAAGTTGTTTAAAACTAGATAATCATTTTGATTCTTTTCCATTCTAAAATTCACTCTAGAACATCTGCTCTCCTACTAGAAGTCCAACTTTGCTGTCCTTAACATGAATTACACTATATTTTATTAATGAGCAAACAAAGACTCTAGCTTTGACATGTTATTTTCTCTCTCTAGTTTGTATATTCTTCTTGTAGATTTTAAATCTGGGTAGAATTTATCATTATTTCCTCATTTTCTTCCATCAGCACCATGTAGAAATGAGGGAGGTATCAAAACAATGATATTGTGTTATAGGAATATTTTGCCAAATACCTCCAGACTTCTGAGTCCATGAGTTACAGTATCCAAGAACTACATCTTGGTCATACAATAAAAAAAATGGCAGCATACTGGAAGCCATGTAGGTTGCAAGGAAGATGCAGAAATTGGGGGAATGGACATGTTGGATCTAGTTCTGGCTTATTTTCTAAGTCAACAAATACATGTGGAATATCTTCTAAATGTTAGCTATACAGATAATGGTCTCTGCAATGGTCTAGTGGAAGAGAGAGATATTGAACACATTATACAAAAAATAATCAACTACAACTATATTAACTTATTTAAAGATAAGAAAGTTTTAAGTACTTAAAATAGGAGGTCTGGTATTTGAGGAAGGGCTATCTTACAAACTAGCTTTGTGGCCTAATTCAATCACATTAAAATTTAGGTCCTAACTTCTCTCACATCACAAGGTTCCTCTCGTTCTAACATACAGTACAAAGCCTGAAACAGAGTTTGAAAACATGTTCCAGGTTTTAGCCTTCACTGATTTCATATATGTTTGGATCCTCCACAAGGTCCCTAAGCTTCCCTAAGGGTTTTTTTCTCTCCTCTTTATGCTATATTTAATTAATGTTTGCTAAGCCAGGTATTATATGACTGAGATTCAGAGATAAGAGTCACAGTCCCTGCTCTCAAGCAGTCATGGTCACATTGAGGAAACAAGCAAAAAAGCAATTTCAAATCTGATAGATGGTTGTTAGCATGGTGGGAGCAGTATTCATGGAGTGGTGGAGTTACCTAGAGTTAGGGCGTCGAAGCTGGTCTTCAGAGGATGTTTTGGAAGATAACTCCTGAAGAACAAGAAGTTAGCAAGTGAAAATGGTCGGGTGCAGCATATTGGTGCAGATGTTCTGGGCATGTGTATAGAAACATGGGTAGCAGAGACCATGCTCCTGCCTAGGAAGGGAGGTCTTAGTTCAGGTGGTGACATGGACACCTGCGGGAGATGGTGACATAATCAGGGCCAGAATCTTAAGGTTGGGACTGCAGAGAGTGAGGAGCTACTGAGAAAAATTTAAAAGAGTGATGAAACATGATTACTTTGTTGGATTTGCAGTGGCTAGGACAGAAGAAAGTGGGGAGATAACCTGTGAAAAATGGATCAAAGGAGGGTTTAAAGCGGGTCTGGAAATTGGGGAGAAGCCTTTTGCAGGGCTCTGGTGAGAGATGCTGAGTCAACTAAGGATTATGGCTGCAGAGATAAAGAAATGAGGGGAGAGAATTGGTAGAAATGGAAAAGTTGGAATCAAGTGGACTCTAAAATTTCATGTGGGGAATGTGAGAAGGAAAGAGTGTTGGATAATTCCCAGGATTCTAGCTCAGCAACTGGTGAGTGGGAGATTTAATCCCTGAGATGCAGATTAAAAGAAGGGGGTCAATTTGGGGATGTGGGGGAAATATTAGTGCTGTTACCACTGAGGTTCCTATGGATTATCTCTGTGGAGCCATTCGGACAGAAGCTGAACAGATGAATCTGGAACACAGGAAAGGGGTCTAATCAGGGAATGTCAATTTGGGAAATGTAAGTAATAAACATTTTAAAGAAATTCTTATATATCTTATTGGTAGGGATACTACTCTACTAAAAAGTACCCAATTAAAATCTAAACTGTTTAATCCCTCAATAAATATATTTTTAATATTCAATGAGTGAAAGAATGGGTGAGTGAATAAGAGCTGTTGTGAGTAGCAAAGAGTTCCTATACGATTATTAGTTTGTGTGTTTAAGTATGAGTTTGTGTATATGTATTTATGTCTATATGTGTCTATCTTGTTATATATACACATTTATGTAAAATTAATGCTATCTATTGGTTCTGTGTATGTGCATTAGTCTGACAGGACTGTCATAACAAATACCAAGACAGGGTGGCTTAAACAACAGAAACTTATATTCCCACAGTTTTGGAGGCTAAAATTCCAAGACCAAGGTGCTCTTAGGATTACTTTCTGGTGACACCTACATTCCTGGCTGGCAATCCTGCCTTCTCACTGGGTCCTCACGAGACCCTTCCTCTGTGCCAGCACTGAGAGAGGCCACTGGTGTCTTTTTGTCACAAGGATACCAGTCCTTTATGAGGACCCAACCCTTTGATCTCATTTAACCTTAATTTTCTCCCTATCGGTCTTGCTTCTAAATAGTCACATGGGCGGTTACGGTTTCAACATGCTGATGACTTGGGGGCAGGATTGGGGGGAAACACAGTTCAGTTCACAACCACATCAATTCGTTTGATGTCCAGATTGAGTTTTCCTCTGACAAAAGGTAGACTCTGAAAATAAGAGTCTGTCTTAAGAAAATACATTTATATAAAAGGGGGAAATATATTGGTTAAAGGTCAGAGCTAGAGTTTACTTATAAAATAAGCATAATTCTTTTCTGCTTTACCTGACGGTATAACAATTCCTACAACAGATTTTCTTTTTCCTTTTGGAGATTATAAACCAGTGCAAATAGGTAAACCTGTAAATAGTAGCTGAATGGATTTCATGGATTGTTACTGTATATTGCTGTATGGAAACCAGGCTGGAAAAGCCAGACAAGGTTGACGTCCCACTAGAATGTCATACCACGAAGGTGTTGACTTCAAGCAAAGATTACTTGTTGAAAACTGTGTTGCATTCCTGGCATGCGCGCACTTGTAATAAAGTTAACTTTCGCTTGCGGTTATAGTTAATATAGAGGATATCCCAGTTTATTTTGAGCCTGCTCTGTTTCACCTCTTTGGCCTCTGCGTGTTGTTCCTTGCGAAAGAAATCTGCTTGGGGGTTGCGAAGCCGTCGCCCTGGCGGACAGGTGACAGGGTGGAAACCCGCAGAGCTCTGAAGGCGCGGAGTCTCTTGCATACCATTCCCCTCCCACCACCATCCCACGGCCGGGAGGCGGAGAGGGCTTC
Source organism: Trachops cirrhosus (assembly GCA_028533065.1). NCBI lineage: Eukaryota > Metazoa > Chordata > Mammalia > Chiroptera > Phyllostomidae > Trachops > Trachops cirrhosus. The sequence goes on from CM052539.1 coordinate 125,821,828, forward strand.
AAACTTCGCTCCAATCCGCAGCCGGCCCTTGCTGAGGTCCCCCTGCTGGGTGACCCGCCCGCTGCGGACAGAGTTGGAGGAACTCCGCGGCTCTCAGCGTCAGAGCCTGGGGAGGCAAAGGCTCTCCGCCTCCCCCGCGGACCCCTCCCTCTGCCCCTGCGTCCGGGTCCTTGCCCAGCTGGGAGGGCTGATGATAGGAGGGCCCCGGGCGTGCATTGTGTGGATGCAAAGCAGAGCTGCCCGACCCGGGCCAGGGCTGCGGCTGCCCTTGCGTGACTGGGCACTGTCATGCCCCCGCCGCGAGGCGGGCCGCTGCGTTCCTAAGCCGCTCGATGAGCGCAGACCAGGGGACCTCCGGAGGGGCTGAAGATGAAGGTGCCCGCGCATGGGCTCCCGCTGATTGCCAACCCCTCCCGAGCCCGCGCTGCGCACAGAGCCCGCGGCCTCCGAGGACCCGCCTTCGCCGCTGTAGCAGCTGGAGCAGCGACTGAGGCAGCGGCGGCGCGGGTCGCGCGAGCGCGTAGACTGGCGGCGGCAGCTTGGGGGCCGCCGCTGCCCCGGCTGCCATGAGTTGTGCGGAGGTGATGTATCACCCCCAGCCGTATGGAGCGCCCCAGTATCTGCCCAACCCTGTGGCAGCTGCAACCTGCCCCACAGCCTACTACCACCCGGCGCCCCAACCTGGCCAGCAGGTGAGTCACCGACCGGGCAGTCTGCCGGGGGCGGGGGCGGGGGCGAGGGGCACCGGGAGTATCGCTCTGGGGCTCTGGCGACGTCTGGCCGGGACCTGTGGCGCGGAGGATGCTCTGGGAGCTGCGGGAGCCCGGGGGAGCAGAGAGCCATCCGGAGAGTGGAGGAGAGGCTTCAGGAAAGGACGAGCCCCCTGAGGGGACGGGTGGGGATTCGAAGTGAGCCGTCACCGTCTGGGGGCTTCTTTCAGTGTTATCACCGGAGCCCAGAGGCTACCCTCATAGCAGCCACCCTAGCACTTAGGGCTCAAATTCTCTGAAGCTCACCAAGGGCATCTGTCTTAGGAGTATGTGAGTAAACTTCCCTTAAACCAAATGTTTTGTTTCCTTTGGAAAGGTAGAATGTGTCAGGGTTTTCTTGATTCGAGGGATGAAAATGTGACAGTGGGGGGGCTACCTGAATAAGGAGGTCAGAAAATGGCCTTTTGGGGATTTTTATGGTGAATCATGGGTTTAGTATAACGTCTAGCGAACGGCACTAGAACTTCTTTGCTGAGTGTGTCTTCTTATGATTGTGACTTAGGGGACAGGGATTGATCCCCCAAGTTCCTCATTCACTTTTCAAAATTAAATTTGGGGGCTGGTAATATTGGTTAATAACATTAAATGTGTCAGGTGTACAATTCTGTAACATGTCATCTGTGTATTGCATTGTGTGTTCACCACCTAAAGCTTAGTCTCCTTCTGTCACTATATATTTGACCCCCTTTACCCTCTTCACCCTCTCCCCACCCTCATTGGCCTTTAATTCCACCAAAGCAGAAAGGTGTTATAGTTCAGTTTGTTGGAAGTGTGTTGTGTGTCCCCTTCTGGCCAAGAGGTAACCTTGGATCACTGGTTCTCCACCACCTCAAGAGTGACTGGGAATGCTGTTGATAAAAGAGGTTGGGAAACAGGGAGATGATATAATATAGTTCCTTCAGAAGAGAGAGTAAGGTTCTGGGGAATTTGTCACTAGGCACCCCTGGGCATTCTTCTCTGGATACCAACAGAATGTGTATCAAGGCTTGGATAGCACTGAATAAAACACATGTGAGTGTGTGGCACTAGGTTATACCAAAATAGGGTTTCAGGCCCAGAGAATTAGACTGGGTTGGTTCCGTAAGCCTTTAAAAATTACAGTTATGAAGACACTTATCGGGGAACTAGATATCGTTAGAAAACTACAATCCTTTGAATTTATGGATTTTTTAAAAGTTTTTTAGGACCCATGTGTTTTATGTTGATCTTAAGGGTGTGGCTCTTTAATTAATCTGGCCTTTTAATTTCTATATTTTCTTTCCTTCTGTCTCTTTGCTAGATTTGTAGTGCTATTCTGTGGAAAGAAATCATAACTTCTGTTTAGAATTTAGGGACTGTGAAGTTCATCTGATTCTAAAAGGGTACATGCCACAGATTTATCTGCCACACAGTATGAGGTTAACAAGGACCAATTAGGACAAATGAGGAAGGAACCCCACTTTCTTGCTATCATTATGATTATTTAATACTTAGCAAGTTCAGCCTTTCAGAGATTTTGGGGAGGAGAATGGGAAGACATTTTGTAATTTGTGGTGAAGGGTGATAGATTCAAACATTTTGGTTATACTGTTTGTTCTCCATTGGCTTTAATTATAAAAGGTATAAATAATGGGGAAAATCATTTAGTACAATTTAGACAAGTGAGGCAAGCAGGTGATGGGAATCAGTTTACGTGTTTTATAAACACACTGTCCCCGATGAACCACCCTTTCCTCCTTCCTTCCATCTCAGAGACTGTAAAGGCCTTCAATTATCAGCTGGAATGTGGACCTGCAACAGACTCAAACTTTGCTAAACATTCAGGAAGGTATTTTTTCCCATAAAAATAACTTGAACTAGTAGGCATTGTGAATAAGGCTTTATCTTGTAGAGTTGTAAAAAAAAACTTCTATTTAAAATATGAATCTGTGATGAGGTTAGTTTTGTAATAATTTTTTGAGGTAGAAAATAAAAGTCAGTTTCAGAAAAATTATAAATTACAAGTCATAACATTTAGTTTTCAGTAAGAAACACTCCAATTCTCTAGTTAACCTTTGTAATAGCCCTGAGACTCAGTCCCCAAATTTCCTTCTTTTGCTGAGCCCATCAACAAACTGAAGAAGGAACTGTCTTTGTTACCTGATTTATCAGCATTGACCAATTCATAAATGGTGATCAACTTCCACTATACTTTCAAATTCTCTCCAGAATTTGACCTTGTATGAATAGATGTGAGGCTGAGGTGACCTAAGTAACTTAGTTGAGAGGTATGCTTGGAACTTTTCATGTGGGTTTTATCAAAATGGCTTATTTGAGGTTAATTTTTTAATCAACTAAAGAAACTATTTGCCTATAATGGGCTACAAGATTATAACTACTGTTCTTTTACTGTCAGGAGTTTATTTTGATGACCTATATTTTCTATTGGAAAAAAATGAATCAGGAAATTCTTATCAGGCTGACAGCATTTTTAGACTGTGCGGTGCGTGGGTGAAGTGGGACTAATATTGACTTGGCCCTAAAGTAGTCATCTGAGAATACATATTTTGGTTGTTTTTGCATTCCATAAGGTTTTATCATTATTATCCATGAAGATTATTTTCTCCGTACATGGGAAGTGACCTCTAATAGCATCTTTTCTGGGAGACAAAAATAAGGGCTACAACTTCTACTGCATTTGCAAATTAATTTGTTGAGGAGTAAAAAGGGAAAGAAGCAGAAAAAATGATAGTTATAAAGAAAGTTTAATGGTCATTTATAAAATGTTAGGGCATAGAGCATTAAAGTTTTATGTTATTTCTGTATTCAATTGTAGTGGTGCATCTTTGAACTTATTTTTTTTTCTTCAAATCTGTATAGCTTTGAAATCTTTATAAATTGGTATATATTTTAAAATGTTTCATTATAATTGATTTTAAACATAAGTATATGTTTCCTCTTAATGTATGGTCATATAGCTGAAAATTCTTTTTGAAACAATAGAACTTCATACTCTAGGCATGTGTCCTTTCAGCTTTTTCCTGACAGCACAAATACAAGCTACTTTTTTAATTGAACGTATAGATTGTAGGTGGGCTATAGGTTAGTATCTTCAAGCCATGGCTAATTGTATAGAAATCAGGCTACACTGCAATGTGTTAGGCAGAGGGTAGGCAAAATGAATCAAAGTACTATGTCAGTGTGTCTGAAAGGTAAATTTTTAGGACCTGATCTTAATTCCTAGAAATTGCATGGATGTGCATAGATCTTATGGCAAGCTCTACAAAGTCAGGATTTGCTGAGGGATGCTAAGCTCCCTGGTTCCTGTGCCTACCATCCTTTTATAGTCATAATACCTCCCTGGCATCTCAGGAGAACTCTCGACTCAGTCTCTCAGCATGTGCTCTGAAGGAATGATGACACTGCAGAACATGTATAGAAAGGAATACACTTGTGTTCTAACAGTGACAATAGGAACCAAGAAGAAAACTTCAAAATATATGTCAGGAAAAATTGAGGGAGATGATATGAAGTCATAGATTTTCTTCATACCCAGTGGATTTTTCATCCTAAATGCAGACAGTCTGTTGTTCTCTAACCCTTTCCCGCTCCCTATATTTATAATGTTAACATCAGGAATATGCTTAAAGCAAAGCCTTGAGGATTGTATAATGTATAGATGGGGTAGTGAAAGTAGAGAACAATTGCTAGTTTTCTAATTGGGCATAGGGATGTGGAACAGCCATACTTTGGGCTTCATATAAGTTAGAACACATTGACTCTCTTCTCTTCAAGAGTGACAGTTGCTGCACGCATGCTTTCACTTGAAAGAATTAAACACCCTTGGGAGGCAAACTCCCAGTTGTACATTTGTAAGGAGTTTTTTTCAAACTCTTTCTCTGGACTTTGCTACCTTGGTTTAGTTATAAAATCTCTCTAGGATTTTGTTTGTCAGGGGAAAAAAGACTGTAAAAACGTGCTTCCTTTTATAAGTGGGAATATGGATATTCATAGGATTGAGATGCCTGACTAAATTTCTCAAAGCTAATTGGCGACAAAGTTAGAATCATCAGAATTCCCTGTTTTCCAGTGTAGCATCTTTCCGCCATACATACCATGCAGTCTCTCAAGATTTTTATTTTTTTGCTCTTGCACAATAAGCTTATTCTTGTCTTTTGTGCTCCAAATCAACTCTCTGATAAAGAAGATTAATATGCAGTAGATTTTTTTGGCCTTGGAGCTTGAAATTCTTTCCAAGTCCTTGGTAGTGTACTTTTTAGTTTAGGCATTCCAAAGTCCTTTAGCAAGCATTTGTATTATGCTAATGACTTTTGCTATCCATGTTGCATCCTTTGTTGATGAGATAGAATATCCACTTAGCAAATGAACATTTATTTATTTAAAATAGTATGCAGGAAGTGGTATTAACAGTCAGCTTTAAGTGCCTCATATATCATTGCTATTCCAACATAAGTTTAGATACATTAGGAGGAAGGAATACAATTATATCTTAGGTAGTTTCAATGCACAGTCAACTTATTTAAGGTGGAATATCTAAGTTTCTTGCAACCATAAACAAGGACTTAAGTGGTTTTATAAGAATTTATACATGACTTCTTTGAGAAAGACCAGCCCCTATAATTCCACACTACACAAATTAACTTGACTGCAGAGACTTGGAAGCTTCAAGTGCCCCACAGTTTTATGCTCCCAATAACTTTCCAGCCAGAAAATTCAAAGCTAGGGAAGAAATTTGAACTTTAAATAACTAAACTGAGCTGTTGTGTCTGGCAGTCAACTAGAGTGGAGATTACAATAACGATAGTAAAGACAGGCTTAAGATCTATAAAATCATACGTAGTGAGGATACGTTCACCAGGAAACCAAATGCAAGCACAAGGTGCTTGCTAAAGGACACTATTTGGAAATTTAAGTGAAGGCTATTTTGAAGAAACTCAAGGAACTCCTACTTCACTTAGCACTTATTAAGTCTCACATATAAAGTTGGGGGTGGCAGGGACATGTCCCATACCAAAGGAAATGAGCGAGGGTGTTCAGAAGGTAGAACCATACCATGCACTGACTCTTTGGGCTGTTGTGGAAGATATATTGACCTGACTTTGTTAGGCAGTGAATATATATATATCTTATATCTTTCTCTGCAAGGGAATTTTCAGTGAGACTGAAATATTAAGTTCAGGATGCTTAAGGATGATCCTAAAGCAAATTTTTGAGTTATATAAATGTTGTTCTAAACTTTTGGTGCTTAACCTGGATCCCATTATACCCACAAGCCCTGTTTCCAGTTAGCTTTGAACAAATTCCAAAGTAGTACATCTAGTAATAGGTATTAACTTAAGGTATTATTTCCAGAAAAACATTGTCTTATGACTCAGTGATTCCACTTGTGGGAATATATTTGAAGAAATGCAAAACACTAATTCGAAGGAATATAAACACCCCTATGTTCATTGCAGAGTTATTTATAATAGCCAAGGTTTGGAAGCACCCAAGTGGCCATCAGGAGGTGAATGGGTAAAAAAGCTGTGGTACATTTACACAATGGAATACTACTCAACTGTAAAAAGTAAGGGAATCTTACTTTTTGCAACAGCATGGATGGACCTAGAGGATATCCTGCTAAGTGAAATAAGCCAGTCAGTGAAAGACAAATACTATGAGATTTCACTTATGTGTGGAATCTGATGAGCAAAAGAAACAAAATAGAAACAGACTCAAAGATACAGAGAGTTATCAGAGGAGAAGGGGGCCTGGGGGCTGAGTGAAAGAAGGGAAGGGATTTGGCAGTACAGATCAGTAGGTGCAGAACAGCCACAGAGATGCGGATAGCAGCATGGAAAATACAGTCAATGCTGTTGGGATAACTGGCTTTGGGGTCAGGTGGGTGCTTGGGGCAGTAGGGGCACCACTCTGTAGAGTGCACAGTTTTCTGGACAGTTTGCTGTACATCTGAAATTGGTGCAGAATGATATATGTAAGTTATGGCTGAAAAATAAGAGTAAAAAATTACCTTAAAGAAAAAAAGACAGAAACAAAAGCTCTCTAATATTTGAATATTAGTCTCTGGCAGAGACAAGTGAAGGAAATAATTTGGGGCAAAACTGTGCCCTGAATCTTTCAAAAAGCATATCATTAAACAGCTGGTTTTCTGTCTTAACTATTCACTTAGGAAGACCCTAAGAAGGCCTTGAACCATTAGACCCAAACATCTGCTGCTAGAAGCAAGTCATAATTGCCATATTTATAGATATTTATAGATATTTCAGTAGATACCAGATTTATGCCAGCAATTTACACGTGTGGTCTGAAGTGGGGTAACTGAACTATTTTTCACTTATCTGGTACTTTAGTATATGGAAAAAAGAAGAATGACTTAAAGTCATTAAGTAAACAGGTGTCTTTTCCTCTTAAAAGTGTATTATTTTCGTATGCCAAAACATTTGTCCATGTGGGATTTAGTGGGGGGACTCAAAGGATGCATTCTTTCTTGTTACTGTGAAGGCAGATAAAAGAAGTACCAAGACTAATTCGTAGGAATTGGGCTAGATGACTGTGTCTGAAAATGAATTAGTCTTCAATGGTCTGTAGGGTTTTTTTGGCTAGTGTCCAGCAAAATCAGATGAAGCAGCCAATGGAAGAAACAAAATTAAGTGTGAATTTTTCTAGAGCTCCAGCATGTTGCTTATTAGGATATAGAATTGGACCAGATTACTAATATAATTAAGTCAAAATTTCCCATTTTCAGAGGAGGAAGCTGGGGGCCAGAAGGTTACTCAGACTCATAGACTAGTTTTGGTTAAACCCTTTCTCTCATTCTAGTTCTTTCTATTGTGGTCCCTTCCCATACATGTTTCCTTTGAAGCAAGGAAAGAGTAACTTACCTAATGTTACCTGTTACCTTCTTACTTTTCTTATTTTTAAATTTTTGAATATTAGCTACTTGGAGAAATAACACAATTACTATATGGATAAACCACAAGATTCCCTTCATTTTCTGTTGCCCTTATAATATTTTCCCAACTTCGAGTTTAGAAACAGGCTATGACTTCCTTCTTTGTGTCTCCAAGTCCTTGTACAATTACTGACAAAAATAGGAATTAATTGATGGTTCAATGAATAACAGATAAATTTTTTAAAAATGCAATCATACCCTAAGTCTTGTGATAGGCTTATATAAGCATGTAAGAAATTTATACATTGGAACTGTCTTTTCATTCCATAGTTGCCGGTTTGAGAGAGAACATATACCCTTATTTTATGATCATTGCTTAAAACATTGTGGGAATGAAAATTTGAAATTCTAAGTATCTAGCATAGTTTTCTTGAACATCCTCAAAACTGGAAAATTTTCATCCTTGGAGGAGATGGGTTTGATTTTTTATAATGACCAGAATCATTGAGAGGCAAGTATGGGAAAAAGTAGCTGGTCATGTTGATACTATTTTTGATTTGATCCTGCCAATGTTAAGAACAAAACAAATGGGAAAAAAAAGCAAACAAACAGATTCTCGAGGTTTGACTATGCCTCACAAACTGGCTCTGCTCACTCTCCCAAAATAAGAATTCCAGAAAAATGGTCAGCAGTTCCCTTATGTATCTGACTTGTCAGTGGGGCAATACATTTTTAGATACAGGAGTTCAGTTTCATTGAGATATACAGATATTTTGCCTTTCTTAATAGTCATACTTCTGATATATGTTTGCTTCTTTTTTAAATGCTATCAATAACCTCAGACTTTCCTTAGTGAGCTTGTGATGCCATGCTGACTCTGGGTGTCTGCTTATCTATTCAGTTAGAATAAATATCATACAAAGAGTCATTTCCTTCAGTCTCTTTTCTTGGTATATGCTTTGTAGTCAATCAGAAATAGGGTCTAATTCCATCTCTGCAACTTACTAGTTAGATGAACCTAGCAAGTCAGTTTTTGCATATGTAAGTTGGGAATAATTATTCAGATAAAATGTATATGAGAGAGAGTTAATAAAAATATATTAAAAATTTGTGGCATATTCTCCTTCTCTTGACCCACCCTCCCATAACCTGATTCCTTCTCTTCCAAATAGGCCAAGGATAAAAATTTCAGGTCTCTCTGAGACATTTTAAAAAATCTATTATTCAAGTGAATTCAGAAAAAACATGATCAAAGAGCAATGTGCTGCTTTTGTGGACTTTACAATTTTGAAACAGTTACTCCTGGCTAGTATTATAGGCTACTCTTATAGACTTCAAGCATGTTTTGAAAATTAAAAAAAAAATCATTGCATTTAGAGAAGACAGCTAGTAGAGAGAAAAAAAGCAAAGAGCTGTTTTCAAATATCCAATGATTCATTAAAATACTTTTGTTTCCTTAGGAAAAAAGTTTCCACATATGCACAGTAATCATTTGGCATTTTGTAGGCTTAAGCCTTGGGGAGTTAGTGGTATTTGGCTCCTGACATGGAAGTCTTTCTCTTGTCAGACAAACCCTTTCCCTTGCACATTCCTGTGCAAGTTTGTTTCTGTTGTGCCTGATGGCTGGCTACGAGGTGGTGGGTACGGTTTGCGCTGTCTAGGCTGCCTCCTTCACACCACTCCTTTAACCTCTTCCTGAGTCAGTTTTAACTGAGTGGCTATTAACTCATTCATTGTTTCTCTTAACCGGAGTGTCATTTTACCTGGATAATAATCATTATTACTCTGAGATAGGGATGAGCCAGTTAATGTGCATTTAGTAAACCAGCTTGTAGTTTTTGAAGTCTCTTTGAGTGGTTTCTTTATTTTTGTTAACAAATCTTCAGGGTCTCATAAGAAAAGCATGCACATTTCTGAGACGTAAATTTTTTAGAAAGCGATTGTACGTTTTGAGAAAATATGAACTAGACTGCCTGTCAGGGTTGATTTGGGGTATCTAGGCTTTGATGATCTGAGATTTATTCTCGGCATTTGAAATTTTCTGTATTTTTCTGAAGAAAGTGAGTAACACTAGGGAAGTTTTATTCCAGGGAGCAAACACCAAGATAATCCAGAAAAGTGCAGATGAGTAACATAGTTTTAAAAAGGCAAAGAATTGATCTATAGTCATCAAACCACAGGTCACGGAAAGTAGTTGAGGCTTGAGTCTATGGAGAAGAATACTAGGATGTTGTCAATGTCAGCATATGAATTGATGGCTGTTTAAATCCTGTGGTCTGTTTTCTTCATGCTCACATTCAATTTTTGAAAAAAATGTACAAATTAAATTTTACTTAGCTATCAGGCCATTTAGATACTTTGGAATTCTCTCTTTAAACACTGATGTTGATAGTGAGGCTATAAATGTGTGTGTGTGGTGTGCATGTGTTGTAAATGTAAATATTTAAATTGGCCCACTGTAATTTGTGAAAATTGACTGAATTTTATCTGAAAAAGTTACAACAAGGAATGAATGATAGGTATCCCTTTTTTCCTGACTATTGGTAAATATATCACAGGCTCCATATTCATTTTATTTGTTTGATAGTCTCTAAGAAAATTTATTTAATTAGTAGACCTGCCTTAAAGAGTTGCAAGAGAAAGTATATTTTATATTTCCAAAAATTTTTACTTAAAGGGGACAATACAGATATTTTTATAGAATCACAAGTGTTTGCATATCAAAAGAAATAATATATTTGTATGTATTTACATAAATACATATGTGCATATACAGACATAAAACACGCATATGAAATATAAAGAGTACAGGGAATCAGTCAATGCATCCATCAACAAAAGAATGATTTTTTTTAAAATAAAGAGGGTATTATGATACAATTGCAGATTTTGCTCAATTTCCCCCATTTTATATTGAAAAATATGTCATTTTTAGATTAATTTATTTATACCCATCCATTCAACAATGGTTTAAAAAGAATAACAAAAATTATTTCACATTTAGAAAATTTTGTAATCTTAAATAGATAGAAAATCTGTAGATTCAATTCAACCACCATTATTTAAAAATTAAAATATTTTATTATTGGTATAGGTCATAATATTATGCTATCTTTATATCAGGATTTGCAGTGTACACATTTTTCATATATAAAACTTTAATTAATTTTATTTAATCTAAAAGTTGATTGCTAATTGTGGTGAAATAAAATGTCTTTCTTTGGATAATTAACACAGCAAGGACATAATCTAAAGAATAAATGTTAATATTAAACAAATGAAACAATAGCTGCAAAACTTGCTTCTCACAAACTGATTTTAGCTGGACATTAACAGAAAAAATCAAATCAATTTCATAGGCAAAAATGAACTTTTGTAGACAGTGAAGCTACTCTGTAGATTGCTTTTAATTTCCTTCCCAGATGAAAACAGTGTGTCTTTCTAATATACCAGAGTGTTCGGTGGAGAGTGTGAATATAAGATAAACACTGTATGACTTCCAGTGAATATGCATGTGCCCAGAGAAACAGAATTGTGATTTGACTAATAAATTGTAACATTCACTTAATTTTATAAGGGAATTTAAATCTGGGAGTAACTTTGGAGGTCATTTAGATTAATCCCCTCATTTTACACATAACTTCTGTTACTGTGGTGTTTTGACTATTGAAGTTAAATATGAACATGTTCAAATCTGTGCAAAAAAGACGGTAAGAAATGTAACTACTCAGTCATTACAATCATCTATTCATCAGCAGGACATGTACACTTACAAGGAGTGGATTAAATATCAACAAGTGATAATTATATTGCCACGGACTTATGAATAGCAGCCCCTAAATAATAACCACAGCTCACAATATACCTGAGCATTTCAGGACTTACCTCACACAAGAAGAACATACTTACTGCTAGGGGAAAGGTTTAACTTATTGAATGATGCTTTCATAATTTCTGCTATAGATTTCATACCTAGTAATTACGTAGAAACAGAAGAGTCTGGATTGTGTTTTGATAGCATTTTGATAGCAAAATTATGTGCTTACTGTGTATTCTAGAATGATTCTTTTTCAACTCACATTCACTTTCCAGTGTGCATTTTTTTTTCTGAAATTAAAAACATGACATGACAAAGGATGAGCATTACAGATGATACAAAGCTCATTTTGTCATTAGGATAATGCATTTTATAATCTTTAGCATTACCTTCTTATGTCTATTTCACATTGAAATTGTTGACAATTGTTGACAATTATGTGTTAAATAAAAATGTTTGGAAATACTGAAAAGGGAAAATAAAAATACAGCAACTAAAAACTTACCAGCCAGAAAAACAGTATAAAATGTAACATTTTGGCAATTTTTATTCCCACAGTAGATACCCCCCTCAGCTCCCCTTCATCACATACATGCACACACATGGGCGCACTTGCATATTTTTATTACACATTCTGTCTGCACCACTTACATGCTCTGTGAGCTCAAACATGTTATTTCACTTTTCTGTGCTTTGTTTCTTCATCTCTATAATATGGATAGTAACAAGAACCATGTTATATTATAGAACTGTAAGCATTAAGTTGAGTAATTAATAAATACAAAGTTTTATAAGCACCTAGCATAATATATGAACCGTTATTATCTCTATAATGATATGCACATTTTAAAATATTTTAAAATCATCTAACTTTCTCATTTTAATTGAAAGCCATACCAGCTATTGCTAGAATCTTGTATTATTTTCTTTAAGCCACAACAATACCTTTTTTCCCTTCTGTGATAATGGTGGTATGTGAAACATCTGAAAAATATGTTCCATGCAAAATGAATCTTCACACAGACTTACTTTGTCGCTATTTGATTTTTGAGAAATGAGTTGGGCACATCTGCTAGATCCTTTTAGAAGACGTTACATTTTTGTTTTTATTTTAGTTTATTTTATTTATGAAAAGCCCTCTTCTTCTCCACCCCACCTGGAGACAATTAATCCTTCTATCCCCGCTTTCTCCCTGTTCTGTACTATAATGTTGTTGTGCATTAAATGTTTGAAATAAATAAATAAATGGAAGATGGAAAATGAAAAGAATCTGTCACATTTTTGTTAAAGTCATCCTTGTTTTGGTATACCTAGAGTAACAAAAATCTTTCATATTCTGAAAATATACAATCTGATAAAGGAGTTTAATTTTTTTTCTAAATTTCAGATAGATTTTTTTAAGGGTGGGAAAGAGAAAGCTGGTTCGGGGAGGGGAAAGATGGAGTAAAACAAATGAAGAATCAATTTGAGAACATATGTTAATATTTAGATTTTTTTAAATTGAAATGTTAACTAGTTAATGCTTTTTTACAAACTGTCTGTGATACTGTGTTTTGTTTATTCCATCCCAGAAGAAGTTAGCGGTATACAGCAAGATGCAGGACTCTCTGGAAGTCACCCTTCCCAGCAAACAAGAGGAGGAGGAGGAGGAGGATGAGGAGGAGGAGGAGGAGAAAGACCAGCCTGCCGAGATGGAGTACCTTAACTCTCGATGTGTCCTTTTCACTTATTTCCAGGGAGACATTGGGTCAGTAGTGGATGAACACTTCTCAAGAGCTTTGGGCCAAGCCAGCACCCTCCATCCAGAATCTGCCATTTCAAAAAGCAAGATGGGGCTAACCCCCCTATGGAGAGGTAAGAATTTAAAAGCAGATGCTCTCCAGGGCCCTGTCTCTGTTTTGCAACCGCCTGTACCAGGTTCCAGCTGGAGACTTGCCCCTGAAGACGGATATCCACTTGCTTTTTAATTTTTAAGGACAGCAAGGAATTTCTTTCAGACAAACAGCTGGATCAGTTTTGTCACATGTGGAATGCAGGGTTGGAAAAGATGTGGTCACACCCCTTAAATTCCTCATGGAAAGTAGTGATGCAACCGGCCGGGGTTTATAGTGGCAGGATCTAGCTGCGAGGCACCATTCCTTAAGCCCCGATGGCCCAATTTGGATGTCTAAATAAGAGGCGTGTCTGGATCAGCTTTTAAAAATTAGCTCTTGCTCATTCCACTAGGTGCTACGTGGTGACATAGCAGAGATCTGAGTCTGACCCAGGAATACAAACTTTGAAAGCCTTCTGTGTTTTCTTAATAACTTTCTCTGTCCTGCTTTGTTGTGGTATTAACTCTTTACTGTATACAGCCCAGATATTATTGAGTCTATCTACATGGTTTAGACTATTGTTTTTACCTTGAAGTAAAACAGCAGATGGGGCATCTTCTTCTTTACTTCCCTCTGTATAGAGGTCACAGAGATATATTTGAATCGGATTACTAGCTCACTGAAGATTGTTGGTTGATGTCTTTAATGGGGTATTTACAAGGTTAGAGAAAAAAATAATACATCATTCCAATGACAGTTTTAGAGAAATGTGTTATGGACTTTTTTTCCTGAATTTACCAAGTTATTCAAAGCATGTAGTAAAATGGCTCTCAAAGTGTGGTTTGCAGGACTAGGAACATTGGCATCACATGGGTGCTTATTAGAAATGCAGATTCTTGGGCCACACCTTAGGCCTACTGAACCAGAAACTCGGGGTAGAGTCATCTGTGTTCTATCCAGCCCTCCCAGTGATTCAGATGCAGGCTCAACTTTGATAATCATTTATTTTGTGCTGTTAAAAACACAGTTTGCTGGCCACCTAACTCAGATCTACTGAATCAGTGTTTCTAAGGGAAGGTTCTGGGAATTACTTTCACAAGTGTCACAGGTGATCTTATGATGAGGAAAAGCTGGTCACCTGTGGTAGACTACCTGTGATTGGGGGCAGGAGAGAGGTGATGGGTGGTCAGTCGCCTCTCAGCATCAGAAGAACGGTTCTGCTCAATCGTGGGAGAGGTCCTGGCCATATGCTGGGCCTGATCAGTAGATATGATGCTTTTCCTTCCTTCTTTCCTTCCTTCCTTCCTTCCTTCCTTCCTTCCTTCCTTCCTTCCTTCCTTCCATCCATCCATCCATCTTTTTAGTAAATGTGAAGAACAAGATAAGCAGTGACTGTAAAGGGAAGGTGGAATACAAACTCAAGTGACTGGGACCTTGACAGAGGTGAACTGGGAATCATAGCTGTTTATTTGATTAGTGCATATTACAGACTTCCCACAGCACTGAGAATTTAATTCTTGGAAACCTAAGATATTATGTAATCAACCAATATCCTATTTGATAGCACATGGTGAATACATTTAATAACTTGTAGAGGGTAAAAATGAGAAAATTTCAATGAGTTAGCTGACTTTAATATTTTGGTATATCAATAATGAATCCTGTCAGGATAATTCATGCCAGGAGGGTAATAAATACAATACCTACTTCTTTTAGAATGCTGGCCTAGGTAACACTAGTAATCATTTAACCTGGAACATAGGAACAAGAGCCCAAAGTTATAGTGAAATGTGAGAGTGATTTGTCTGTAGCATCATAACCAGAAAAGTTTTAAGTGTGGTGTTGTATATATGCAAAAATTCTACAGTTCACTGTTTTCCCTGTAATATGGATGACTGAAGAGAGAAGACCTTTGGACAGATGTCAAATTTTGGTATAGAAAGGGTAGATGATGGTAATGTTTTAGTAACTATTATTACAATTTTCTTGGCATTATCCTAAATTTGGCCTTCAAATCTGTCTCCTCTCTTACTCATTGACTTACACAGAACATATTAAATTCTTACTATGTTCTAGGTAGTGGGAATGCATCAGTGGACAAGAGTCTAAGGCTCTACCCTCATGAGCCTTTTTAGTGGAAGAGATGGGTAAATACACAGTGAAACACAAGGCACCATTTTTTTAGGGTAATAATAAACAGTCTCTCTGAGGCCATTACATTTGAGCATAGACCTGAAGGAGGAAAGAATGCTCCTCTGTGAGTATCTAGGGGAAATTTATTTGAGGCAGAGGGAATAGCCAGTGCAAAGACCCTGAGTGGAAACTGAGTTTAGAATGTTTCATGCAAAGTAAAAATGCTGACATGTGTGGAGTGACATGAAGATTGATAAGTAGGAACAAGAATTTTTAGAATTTTTTATGTCAGTTTAGTTTATTAGAGTAGCCCAGGCAAACACAGTATACTCTTCAATGTCCATCTTTCTATCTCCCACTAATTATTTTTCCTAATACTTGGAATAATGAATTTCTATGTGGAAAATCTGGAATAAATATGAATTGAATGATTAAGTGACTGACTTAGATAAACCAAGTTCATTCTATGTACCCCAGGTTAGAAAACAGAAAAGTCTTCATTGGAGAATTTATTAGCAATAAGTTGTATGAAATCATTGAGTACAGTTTTTTTTTATTTGTAAAAAAAGTAAAGTTCTGTGATTTCATATGTGTTACATACTTTCCATTTGTGAATAGAACTTTGCTGTAGTTGTTTCTAGTTGTGAATCAGTCAGTTTTAGATAAATACATAAGTTGGATATGACTGAGATTCCCATGTCTAGCGAAGAGAGTTTTGGGGAGTTTTATATTAATTGCCAAAGCAACACAGGTCTGGAGAATGCAGTCTTTGGATTGTTTGAGGTTCACGTTGGGGCCTTATTATTGTCTGATTGCAATGCGATTTGGAGTTAATTACTTAAAAATCTCTCTGGGCATAACTTCAAGTATATAATATGTGTTTATTGAGACCCACTTCCTAGGGATATAGTAAAGATTTTTTAATAATGTATATGAAGAATTTGGCATAGGGATTGATGCAAGGTGCTAAATGACAGATGCCTTTTGTCCTTTTCTTAAGTACATCTCCACTCATTTTGCACACAGAGCACCAACTTGGGGTCTTTGTACAGAAACATGGCTTTTTGGGAGTTTGGATTTCTGGCAAAAAACACAGTGTCTTGGACCTAGTAGGTACTTCAGGCTATTGACAGTGTTAATGGCCATGGTGGTAAGACTTTATGCAGGAGCTGCTGACCAGCTGCCTTAAATTAAAAGGTCTAATTTATGGCATGAAATTTTTACAGCGCTACACAAGTGCTACAGTGCTACAGAGGAATTTAAAACTGAATTATGGTTGAATGCAGAATATATTTACACAGTAAATCTTTAGACAAGAATAGAGCGTCAGCTAATAATGGAATAATGGTCATACTTTGAATGTGTATCTTGATGGTGTGAGTAAAGTCCTCTTTAGGCGTTTTGCAGCTGTTAGGCAAACAGTTGACAAGAAATATTTGTACTTTGGCACAATATCAACAGCAATTCCCCCTTATTTCACTGTACATTTTAGCAGGGATTAAATAGGGCTTCTCAGTTAAGAGAACCTAATGAATCTGATTGTTCCCTTATCCCCATCCAAATAGAAACATCGGCTCCAAATATGTCTACGCATTGATCTCAGTGCCCAAAACCTAATGAATCTGAATGTCCTCTTATCCCCATCCAAACAGAAACATCGGCTCCAAATATGTCCATGCATTGACCTCAGTGTCCCAGTACTATTAGAGAAAGTAGTGTGTGTGTATATATCACTGACTTCAAAACAATGCTGAATAGTAAACTTACTTTTTTTTCTTATTGTAGTGGCAAAGTTATTGTTGCTTCATTGACCTAGTAGTGTGTGCTTGGAAAAACTAGTTCTGGTAGGAAAGACCTCTCAAAATGAGTGCTAACCTAAAACAGCAGAAGGGAAAAAGGGATGGAGGTCTACCTTTTAGAGCGGGCAGAGACTGGGAAGGAGATAGCTGAGCTGCTTGTTCCAGGGGGCACTGCTGAGACCATCACTGCTGGGAAGCTTAGAACAGGCATGCGGAAGGAAAGTGAGGTCTGAAGTAAGGCATCGTCCTGCCTCCAAGGAGAGTGCCTTGAGTCTCTCATTTTAGAGTCACAAGGCCCATTTGAGTGACTCTAGAACAAAATTATTAGAGGGCAATCTTTGGACATAATGGTGGTGCTGAATTCCTAAGTGACAGAACATATTGGAACACATATCCTTTCAGCTCTGACCCAACAATTTATTTTCATGGGAAGCAGGACAAGAGAGTGGGAATTAAATTATGGTGTGGATCCTTTAGGTTATAAATGCAGTAGCAATTTTTCCACTGCAATTAATAAAAAGGTAAATGTTATCTTTTAACATTGATATTTTAAATCAATAGTTATTCAAAGACTGTTTTCTACAGACTTTTAAAAATAAGAGAGTGGTTCTGTATCATTTTATCACCCCATTTTCCCTTTTAATGCAGTTTTTTTCAAAATTAATTAATATAATGTTTTTTAAATAAACATTGAATTTTCTCTTGCTTATATTGTTTGCCCTTTTCAGAGACATTTAGAGTTCATGTAAAAAGTATCCCAGCTACTATGAATTGAAGGAACCACTCTTCTGTATCTCTAAGGTATTTCTGGTATAATCACAATGAAATTACTGGATATGCTTTGGGTGGGTTGTATTGGACATGTATCATTTTCGTCATTTTGTTGTTGCTTAGGAATAGGTTGTGTGTGTATAACATTTTTAATCCCAAATGCAAACTGGGTCATAGTAGGGATTTTTTGTACATGTCAGACTGTCAGTGTTCACATCCCACTATGATCCAGCAACACCAACCCCTCAGTCACCACAGGGTGTTAACACCATCCAGTTCTGAATTGCCACCACTAACCTGAAAAGTAATATTGCGTGGAAGTAGTTCGTGCACAGTTTCTCATATGCTTTTTCATCCAAAAAATGTGGCTGTGATTAAGTTCTCTTAAGCAAAGAGTCATGTAATGAAAAAAATTTACATACATATGAAATAAGTACACTGATTCCCAGGCATGAAAAAAAAGCATATCATCTGTTTCTTTGTATCAGTATTTTTTCTTAATAATCAAGTTACCAAATAGTGGTTTTGAAGTTTAGACTTTTCCATAAATATATTGTCTATTCAATACCATTTCATTTACTTGTAAAATGCAACATGGTTTTTGAAAGGGTTGTACAGATCTCTGCGAAATCTACATTAACCTCAGGAGACATACCAACTGGGAAAATACTAAGTTGCTTTTAATTTTACTTTTCCCTGGGGAATTTTAAAGCTTTGTTCAGACTTTATGAAGTACATTTTAAAAAACAGAGTTTCACTTTCAATGATAATGTGTTCACTAATCACAATACAATACTTCATAAGTAAGACATGATTTTTAGTAAGGAATTTGCTCATTATTCACATTTGTACATGCATATCCAAAATGCTTAAGCATCTATAAAATAAAATTGGGCCCAAGTACATTTAAATGAAAAGAAGTAAAAGGAAAGCATCCAGAAAAATGACATACACTCTCTGTACTTTTGATATTTTAATGGTGGATTTCAGTGAGGGGAGCTCTGTATTTCTGGCACACACCTGTGGGTAGGGTTCAGCAGTTTTTATGGTGGGATTCTGGTCCCTCCAAGAAATGAAAGTTATGAGCAGAATGAAGGATTCGGGACCAAAGACTGGATCTGTGAGAGCAAAGTGGCAGATTGGTGGTGGCAACGCTGCACCACATGATGCAAGGAGCCTCTGTAAACTCCTTCTATGGGCTTTGAATTTTGAACTTTGACAGCGTCCACTGTGGGTGTGACAGAAGTATTATATAATAGCCATCATTTAAGGCAAATTGAATTTTCTTCACACAGCTCACATAATTTTCTTTCTTGTCATTGGCAGCCATTTTTCATGTGTCACAGAGAGACCTTTCTTAAATAAAACATATTTGCTCCAGTGCCAGTAAGTTTGATTTGAAACACTACTTTCTGATGGATTGGGATTGTAACAAAACAAATTCATTCAATGAAAACTTTTCCAGGACTGTTTGAAGACTTGAATAATGATTTCCACTTCCATCCTTTGCCTTTTGAAGGTGATCATTTCTTAGATTTCCCCAAAGGTTTTGTGATCCACAGAGGTTCTGTGGGGGAGAGACTGGAATGTGAGACATGAAGAGCTGTCTGTCCATAGAATGAATGACAACTCCGGGTTTTCCGGGAGAGAATGGGAAAGCTTGCAGTGCTGGCGCCACAGCCGCTGGGGCAGCTAGAGAAAGGAATGCTTGAACACCACAGCGATACCCTAATTATGTTAGTCAAGACACATGTGTGGTGGTTGATTCACATTATGTAAGCTTTCCCTGGAGGTAAAACAAACAAATAAACAAACAAACAGTCCTGGAAATTTATGAAATGAGAATATGATATGTCAAACTTCTGAATACTTTTATTTCAGAGTACTTCTTAGAATATCCTTTATTCAATTGAAAGGTCTAGCAAGGTTGTGTGTGTGTGTGTGTAACCCAGTATAAAAGTACCATCTTACTATACAAGTGTGACTAATGTGCTAAAACAACCTTATCTTTATCTATAGATAGAAATAATTTACAAGCCACTTTACAGAGTGATAGAACTGTAGAGACAAAAGCTACTTGGAATTTTCATTCCAGTGGTTCACATTTTAGAGGAAGAAACTGAGCCACAGAGAAGTCAACAGATCCATTTGGGACCATAAAATGATACAGGGCAAGAGCTGGGCACCATCTCTCTGGCTGAGCCCTCGAGGCTCACTCAGTGCTCACTCAGTCGCTCAGTCACACCACGCCACAGCTACAGGCTGTCACTGGCGGTATTGATCTTCCTGAACAGATCTGACTCATCAGTCTCTAGATTACAACCCTTCAAAGCTCACTGAGACCTTCTCAGGACAGCACCCATATCCAGTACATGGTTGGCAAGGCCGCAGCCACCTGTGCCCTTCTAGAACTCTACTCTGAATTTTTGCTGCCTTTTGTCAACTGAACTCTTCTTTATTTCTTAAAATGCTACTTTGCGTGTAAGTGTATGTGTGTGTGATCTTTGGCCTTTTTTCACATAATTTTTCATTTGCCTAGAACACTCTTCACTACTTCTAAACAAGGCTAACCTTACTCTCCATTTCAATTTAGCTATAACTTTCTTAGTCTGCTTCTGAATCTTCCCTGTGCACTGCCCCTTAGGAGAGCACATACCAGGTCACATTGCACATGTCGATTTATGTATCTGTCTCCCATCAGATTGTGATTAAAAGTGACATCTATCTGATCATCTGTGACCTCCCTATGTTTCGTACAGAGTAGGACATCTATAAATATAAGGACTGAGTGGAGAAATTGAATTTAAGCAGAGGTGGGGAGGGTTATTCCTCTTTCTAAATTATCGCCAAGTGTTATTCTTTGATATTGTTTCCCCTCCCCAAACACCTTCTCACCTTTACTTCTATTTGGATCTCTTGATTTCCACAGAACCTTCACCAAAGTCCAAGGTCGAGGTTAGAGTACAATTGTGCCCTCTTGTGGCACAGCTGCGAAGAATGTTGGCCATCAAGGTGGCAGACTACCTGTCTTTGAATCTCTCCTACTTGCCGGCTATGAAGTTTTGTGCTTCTTCCCTGCCTAGATTTCCACATGGCTAAAATGGGAATAACAATAGCAATAAAAAAGCAACAACTACCTCATAGAATTGAAGTGAGGATTCATTAAGATCATCCATGAAAATCCCCTGGCCTAGTGTTGGGCATTTGGTCACTGTAATTAAACATTAACTATTATTCTCAGTGCAGAGGCTCTCAGACCTCAAAACAAAACAAAAAAAATCAGCCTAGAATACACTCTTTCTGATAGAAAATTAGTGTTGGTGATCATAATTAAATGCAACCTTACTTTCATTTGTTCCTTTCAGCATTAAAATGTTTAGTTTGAATGACAATATTTGCATCTAAAAGAAGTTAGTAAACAAAATTATTTTGAACCTACCTGGACCACATCTATGGCATAAGCTTTCTTTATCTGCAAGGTAGGGACCTATCACCTTTGCTCAGACTTGATGACAGCAAGACACTCAGGAGGAAATGAAGCTTTTCATTCCAACTTGCACAACTCGGTATGGATTGTAACTGCATAAGCCAAACAAACTCGGGTTGGGCGGGGGGACTCAGTCGGCACCTTGAACCCTGCGTGTTGACTTGGCATGGGAGCTCAGAGGCTTCACTAGTCTCAGCTCACCTCTGTGTGTGGAGAAGTGCATACTGATTAACCTGCTGTAAAATATTGAACATGTAGAGGCAAGTCTGTCCCAGAACTGAATCTTACGTAAATAATTTATTTTTCTGTCTTCTCAGACAGCACAGCTCTCTCAAGTCAGAGGAATAGTTTCCCGACTTCCTTTTGGACCAGCTCTTACCAGCCCCCACCTGCACCCTGTCTGGGGGGAGTTCATCCCGACTTTCAGGTCACTGCACCCCCTGGCACCTTTACAGCAGCCGACCCCAGTCCCTGGCCAGGACACAGCCTACACCAGACTGGCCCAGCCCCTCCCCCTCCCGTGTCTGAGTCCTGGCACTACCCTTTGGCATCTCAGGTTAGCCCATCCTACAGCCACATGCATGATGTGTACCTGCGACACCACCACCCCCACGCTCACATGCACCACCGACACCACCACCACCACCACCACCACCCTTCTGCTGCATCTGCCCTGGATTCATCCTATGGGCCCCTGCTGATGCCATCAGTGCGTGCAGCCAGGATTCCAGCTCCTCAGTGTGACATCACAAAGACAGATCCGACGACAGTCACCACTGCTACCTCAGCGTGGACCGGAGCCTTCCATGGAACTGTGGACATAGTGCCAAGTGTGGGGTTTGATACAGGTGAGCTGGGGAAATTCCTCCTTTCCATTAAGAGAAGAAAAAGTTAAGAAATAAATATTTAAAAATGGGGGATATTCTAAGTACCTTGAAATATTTTTTCTTTTATATGTAAAGTTAAGCTTTGCCAATATGTTTATAGAACCTAACCATTTTGCAATAATTCCTGCATTCTTGAAGAATCTGGTATGACTTGTTCATGGAGTACAGCCTGAGAAGGTCTCAGAACTTGTCTTCCGTTTCTTAATCTAGTAATCTGTTCCTTTGGGCTGGAATCTCTGATTTATAAAATATTGAGCATATTCTTTAAATCTCCTCTATGTGCTCTATACTATATATAATGCCTAATAGCATTCACAAATAGTGTGTTTCAGTAATTTTCCCTTCTCTTCTATCTTATTAGGTCTTACTTGTTATTTATAAAACAAACCGCTTTCTGGATTGTAGTCCATGACCTACTGTCTGAAAAAGATTAGAGAATGTATTTTTTAAGTAATGGAATTTCCCTCTCCTTTTCTTCCTTTGCCTTCTCTTTTTTCCATCCCTCTCTTCTCCTCCTTCCCTTTTTTCCTCCTCTTTTCTCTCCCTCTCTCTGACTTTATAAAACTACTATAAAGCTTATATTCAACAGATTTATTAAAAATGATAAGGGAAATATTTATTTGCAGAGCATTTAGCTCCTCTCAGGAATTCACTAGTTCTGAACATCATGGTGTTAAATGTTTGAACTTGGTTTTTGGAGCAGACTCATCATATTAATAGTGTTAATAATTCTGCCTAACAGGACTACTCTGGGCAGTGGTTACATCCTCAGAGTCTACATTCCAAAGTCACCCACCTTCACCTCCAGTCCCAGTTCTTCTCCTTGGAAAACTTTGTGACGTATTAGAACTTTCTCTCCAGAAGTTTAAAGAAACTCACTCCTTTCTTAGTTTAACTGTAGTGTGCAGGATCTTTAAAGTGAATGCTCGTTCACAGCAGAGAATGCCTTGGAGTAATAAATGCCCAGCATCAAGTGGCATTCATTCTGACATGACTGGAACAGCTTTACTCTGGTTACTGGTTCTGCACTGAGGTTTCCAACTTTGGTCATTGCCTGGCCTCACCCATTTCAGCTTCCTCTTGGGTCTCTGGATTCAAACTTCTTTTCTAAACAAAGTATCAGAGGACTTGGTTCTCTCTCTCTAGGAAAAGAGAATGTGATGGAGCAAACCATCACAGGCTTCCATTTTTTCTTAGCCACATACTAGCAGAATGATGGCAACTCTTGAGTTGTTGGATGCCTGGGGCCAGATCTGACTAGAGACCCAATTTGGTAGCTGCCATCATGGGTAGCCAATTTCTGGAGGCTCTTTCCTATCTCCTTCCCATGCTACCTATGTGATCAGAGGTAACAGTGTCCTTAGTAAGCAAAGGGGATGTTCTCTCCTTTTTTAGTCACTTTGGGCTGCTATAACAGAATACCATACACTGGGTGGCTTAAACTACATTTAATTTTCACAGATTTGGAAGGTAGGAAGTCCAAGATCAAGGCTTTGGCACTTTCAGTGCCTGGTGAGGATCCATTTTCTGGTTCCTAGACACTGTCTTCTCAATGTTTCCCAAGATGGCATAAGGGACAAAGGAGCTCTCTGGCATCTCTTATAAAGGCATTAATTCCATTCATGAGGGTTCTACCCATAGGACCTAATTACTTATCAAAGGCTCCACCTCCTAATACGATCACATTGGGCATTAGGATTTAACCTATGAATTTTAGGAGGACAAAATCATTAAATCCAAAGCATTCCCTATGTGCATTCTATAACATAAAGATGGAAAATGGATGTGATTGCTTGTTGCTCTCTGTTTCTAATTCTCTGTTTATTTGTAGTTGTCAACTTTGGTGTAAGCCTGATTCACTAACTCATTGCTCAGAATTTTAGCTTTAAATAGTTTTTGGGGGGATGAAAGTCACCCTCCTACCTTTTGGAAGTAGAGGAGAGAGTAGTTTTGTTCTCTTTGAGTTATGAATTAACATTATTGAGTGTCCACTACATAAACTATTGCCAGAGGTACTTTATACATATTATCACTCTTAATTCTTAAACTAGTTCTGCAATAGGTCTTCCTTGATTCATTTACAAATAAGGAAACAGATTTAGTTTTTCTGTTTGAAAATTTCCTAAATTGTAAATACCCAACTCCTCTCCAAGGAATTGCTATGGCAGCATTTCCCTGTATATGTATGTATACTAGACTACTATTAGTTTAGACTTCTAGACTATTAATGGTTAATAATGACAAATGAAGATTTACCTGTTGGATGTATGCAATGCTACTCTTTGTTAGTGTGAGTTTAGGAGGATGATCATAATTCATCCTTGTCCCATAGTTTTGACCCAAATAAGAAAACAAAGGCAAAGAAATCAATGAAATAAAGAGCAAATCATTAGTATAATCATTGATCAGGTTAAATTTGAGATCTTAGATTAGGTTCACTGTTAGAACTTGACTTTGTAGTATCTTGGGCTAAATTTAGATTCTGGGAGATCCATGTCTAGGGAAAATCTTAGACTTCAGAGAAGATTCCTATAGACATCTTCCTAGTCGTACAATCTGGAGCACCATTACTGTGAAAAGAAATCTGAGAAGCATAATCTGAAGTATGACCCTGGTGTGCTTACCATGCAGTTGGCAGTAGCAGGTAGAGCATGTACTCCTTTGTATGGGGGCTGGCCTAGAAAGAGAGAGAAAGGGCTGAGCCATGAGAGCTCATTTTCCTCTCCTAACTCAGGCATCATATCAAATATCACATCTCTATTCTTTGAGAAGATTTAGAGAGGAGCGTTTTAGGTCAGTTTTCTGAAGAAATAGACTCTAAGTTGCAGATTTGATTGTACACATTTCATGGGGTAATGTTCTCGGGATAACAACTTTGGGATGTGAGAAGAACTGGGTAGGAGATGTTTCACTAGGATTACATTTAGCCGAGCCTTAGTTGATTCTACAGGGAGTTCTGGAGCTCAGATGGCTCCTTATAATTGTCGTGCCTTAAGTCAAGGTGGATTCCTACATTGACTGGTTACTGGATAGATTTGCCTATGGAAAGGGGGCATTACAATAAGCAGGATGGCTTTACTCAGATGAAGGCAATTCTCGAAGAGAGAAACAACGGAAAGTCATGAGTTGCCAACAGGAAGGAAATGAATGTGTCAACACAGTGGAGAGGGGACAGTGGCCCATCACAATATCCACTATAGTGGGACAAAAAAGAGTAGCAGCTCCTCTTCCACTTATCTGCTTATTAAATAACAGGCAAAGCTAGGAAGGTAGGGTAGTTCAGATGAATGAGAGATGGGTTCCTCTACCCGATCTATGCAACCTTGACCTGACCATGCAGCCAAAATCAGTGGCTCAGCTTAGGACTCAGCATCAATGTCAAGTGGCTACTTGGACATTGCAGCAGAGGAAAGAGCCTGCATTCAGGTGAAACAGACATAAAACTTCTCAAAATCCAGGTACATGCCATAAGGAGATAAACTAATGCAACAATTTTGAGAGCAATTTGATAAAGGATATGACATTTTCATCAGTAGGGGAAAGGTTTAGTAATTTTAGGTGCATTTTTATTTTGCAGCCATCTGTAGGAAATCTGACCAAAGAAAGTTTTAGAGTATCATGCATGATGATATCTAAGGGTCAAAATTTTTCTGTAAAGGCCCTGATAGAAATGTTTAATACTTTGCAGGGTCATACTTTCTGTCACCATGACCCAGCTTTGCTTTTGTAGTGTAGAAGCAGCCACAGTGCAAACTTAAATAAATGAGGATGGCTGTGTCACAATAAAATTTTATTGATGGACACAAATTTGCATTCTACGTACTTTTCATATGTCATGGGATGCTACTTTTTTAATTCCATTTTTCTCCATCATTTAAAATATAATTATAACCCATTTTTCATACTGAGCTCATGAGCTATATCTATAAACAGACAAAAGACCCAGTATGGCCTATGGACTGCAGTTTTCTGACCCCTGTCTTGTCCCGTGTATGTAATTTTTATCTATCTGTATAAGTACACATGCGTGTGCACCTGAGCTTCCTCAATGAAAGTTATCTGGAAGTACATACCCCCACTTTTAATGATTATTGCTCATTAGTAATTAGTGGACATCAAGCTTTAAAGAAAGACTGATTTTACAAGCCCACCTTTGTCACTGACTAGCTAAAGGATTTGGTCAAAGTACTTAATCCCCTGGATGCCTCAATTTACCTTTAAAAGATGCCTCTGGGTTGTTTCGAGGATTAAATGAGTTAAAGAAGTGAAACAATTAGAAATATGCCGCACACTTAATAGATATTCTGTAAATGCAATCTACAAATGCTAGCTACAAAAAGGAAAGGTGGACAGACCCTTATCCCTTTTAGCTTTTAAATTATTTCCCTCCATCCACCCCATATGCCCCGGCAGCCATTAATCTGCTGTCTGTCTGTATGCATTTTCTTTCTTTGGACAGTTCATATAAATAGTCGTACAATATGTGGCTTTTGCGTCTTCCTTCTTTCACCTAGCCTGTGTTTTTGAGATTCATCCATGTAGCATGTGTCAGAACTTTACTCCTTTTTAGGGTGGATAATATGCCATTGTATGAATATACATATCATATTTTGTTTAATAATTAATTGGTTTGTTTCTGTTTTTTTGGCTAGTAATAATAGTACTACAACGAACTCTCATGTACAAGTTTTGTTTTTAATTCTCTTAGGTACATACCTAAAAGTAGAATTGTGAGGTTGAGAGAACTTCACTTTTATTTTATATATTTCTATATTTCTTGATATTTTTAAAGACATTTATTATATCTGTAATTAATTTAAAAATGTTACACAATATATAGTAATAAAGTTGTGAGATTTTGCAGGTAAAATTATTCCACGACAATTAAATGAAACGGTCTATCTTTTCTGAAGGTCCCAAGCTGGGACAAGAAGAGTGTGGTGGCTTAGGCATAAAATCTGAAGAAATACTGATTCTCAGAGTCCCGCCTCTCCATGCCTCCTTAAATTTTGCACCCAGGGTGCTTCACTTGCCTCACCCATGTCCTGGCTCTGTTTTGGGTCAGGCCTGATTTGCTTTCATGTATTGCTCCCTTTTTTGGATGGATGTTACCTTTCTGTTATTGGATTGCAGGGCATCTGCATCTGCCCTCCTCATGAAAATCTCCATCTTTACCAAAACACTGCTATCCCAAATCCCACATTAGGCTTTTCCCATTCCTTTAAAAAATCTTAAAGCAGGGTTTCCTGAAAATGGTAGGTTCAGCATGTGAAAATAAGAGCTTAATGAAAAAAAAAGAAAAGGTTGATGCTGAAATTAACTAGTTAACATTGCCTGCTACATACTTCTCTTTGAGGTCACAGTTCACTTTAGTATGGAAAAGGTTATTATCCATTCTATAGCAAAGAAATATATTAAATTTTAATAGAAGATATTTTCATATCTCCTGATGTTTTCATGTGCACATTTTTTTTTTAACATACTTACTAACTTTGCATGGAATGGTCTTTGGGAAATGCTATTTAGCTTGATTTTCCCCTATAATAAAAGCCAGAGTTTTCAACTTTTATCAGGGCCTTTCACCTTAAATTAAGCTGCTGTAGAAAAGTAGGTTAAGAAGGGTAGGTGGGGCCAAAGATGAATACCTAGAAGGGTAAGATGAAGAAAGAGGGGGTCCAGGGTACGGAGTGCTAACTTGAGTCAGCTCAGAGTATTGTATGAGGCCCCTCTGTGTGTCAGGAAGAAGAGGCTTAAAGGTGGACAGACTTGTGATTGGAGTACAACATATTATTAGATATGCCTGTGTGAACGCAAGAATATGTCTCTTCCTATCATGCTCAGATTTTGTTTTTGTGATGACATTAAGTACATTCTGACCTACTATTCATCTTTCAGTGGCCATAACTATTTTACTGACATGCTGACATTCCTATTCCCTGTTATTGCCAATAATTTACCTAAAATAAGACATAAAATGTTCCATCTCCCAGCCAGTTTGAATTAATTTTTTCAAGTAAAGGTTTGTTAATGAGGGTTTTTTTTACTGAAATAAAAAGTTGCTTTGTTTATAACTTCTACTTCATCCACTGAATTTAAATTTACCAAAACGAAAAGCAGTCATGCTTTGTGGTACGACTTCTTCTTTGTAAACACAAGCTGCTCATGGTTTGAGATCATTTTCATTTCCAGATCCACAGATTTATTTGTCTTAGGATCCCTCATGTTATTTTAGCTACAATTTTGTTATAATTTTTTAAATTTTGATGAATGTCACAATTCCTCAATATAAAATACACATAAACAGGAGTTGAGATATACATATTCTTTTTGTTAACATACATTTAGATAGGCTAAAATTAGTACCGCCTCCCCCCTGCCCCAAAATAACATTCTGTGTTATAACCCAGGTTCAGGAAATATGGAGGTAAAAGGGAATTAACGTGATGATGATGTACCTCTGGCTTTTCAAAATATTTATCATGTAAACATTGACTATATATTTGCAGAAATAGTAAATTTGATACCTGAATGATTGTGCCCCATGAGATTATTAGAGCCAGATATTAAACACTGTCTGGTTCATTTCTCACTAACAACCATAATTTCAGCTATGGCGTGAAATCAAGATTACATATCATAGAATGGGACATTTATTCTTGCTAGACAGAGAAAAACAAAACTACAATAGCTATGGGATCTGCAAATTACTAAATGCAGGCCATGAAAATTTCAGTAAGTACAGGAAGCTATGTTTCTAGTATTCTCTCAGGTGTTGAGCCATAAATTGAATTCTTTCTGAAGAAACTTTCATACCAATGTGCTTAATAAACCGATGAATAGAATTTTTCTGATAAGAAACTCGAAAAGTTGTTGGGGACTAAAGTTTGACTATAGCAGGAAGCACTAGACACCAGCAGAGAGGTTTGGAGCACCTGTGTCCTTCTTATCGGTGCCTTTTGTAGACACTTTGTGTCTGCTAACAGCATATAGGTCTAGTTGCCTTGCATGGTTTTCTGAATTCTTTATGATATAAGGCCAGTAAAATACATTAAAAAATTCTGGCTTATTCTGAATCTTTTAATCTGAATGTTTTGTTAAAAGGCCATCATTTACAAATCATAAAATTATATTTTAATGAACCTGAAGTCTTAACTATTATTGCCCCAAATTGTTATATAGTATTCACTTTAAAACAGATGAATTAAGCTATCTCAATATTTAAGATATTGTGATCAGTTTTGTTCAATACTATACAGCTGCTTTACATTGCTCTTTGTTCATAGAAACATATATAACTTTGTTTTATCAAATACAAGAAATAAAAAAGCAGGGAGAAATTAGCTATGCACTACAGCAGCAAATGGAGAGGAAGTTTCCATCCAGGAAGGAGGGTTGGACATCAAGTTACAACTTGCTTTTCCATCCAACCACTATGTTTGCCATCTCCCTAGATCATGTCTCAAGACCCATGCCTTCTGGTAGGTGGTCTGATGCTGACAAGCCTGGGCAAAAAAGATTGTGATTGTTTTTAAGTTCTCAGAATAACCATGCGGAACTAGTTTAATACCCCCTTTTAAAACATCACTAGTTTTAAATGTCATTGAGGATAGTAAGGGGATTAAAATCATGGAGTTTTAGATCTAATAACCTCTTGGAAATTATTTCCCTCTCTGAATATATACATTGGCAAAAAAAAAGACTAAAGGAAACAAGAGTTACCAACCTAATATATTTGAATATTTACTTCATATCATAACACTCCCATTCCAGACTTTAAAATGAGAGAGAGAGAGAGAGAGAGACAGACAGACAGACATGTGGTAAATTTGAAGAGAAGTCATTGGAGAGTCACAGTAATAATTAACAGGATAGTATGATTTATATAGAATGTAAAGTACTATGGTATTTTTCACCCTGGAGAAGAGAGGACATCAAAGTAGCATGATGAAGGTGGCCAAGTACAAAGTTTCCCTCCCTTCCACACCACCTCTTCCCATTGAGCATATATATTTGTTGTTGCAATTCTGAAGGTTCTGGGGTTCATTGAAGTCTGTCCTGAGTTAGTAGTGATTTTTATAAATGAGGAAGTAAGGAAATTTTCTTTAGTGGTATTACAAGATAGACGAGGCATAAAACTTTACTTCTAATCATCTGATTTCAGTAGGTAGACACATTAAATAGCATTGGGTAGAAGTTGGCCCTAAGCCACTGTGACTTCTCTTTGGCAGTTTTGCTTTTTAGTAAAGGTTTATGGATTTCTGGATACTTACCTGGAGGGCATTATCTGAATTTTGATAGTTAAAATGTTACAAGGCAGTAGTTGCTGGTTAAAAAAAATACTAGGCAGAAGGTTTATGAACTAATACTTTCTCTGGACTTTTAAAAAGCTTATGATTCAGTAGCAGTAAAGACTCTGGTAATTAACAACCAATTTTTTCACACTTCCTGCAAAACTTTTTCTTTTTCATTGCCTTAGTGTCATAAATCTATTTTTTACTGAGAGAAAATAATCACCAAAGATGTGTTAAAATATTTATGCAGTCTTGAATGGCATTAGTTGTACAGGGCACATGTTCAGAATGACAATTTCGTGATCAGAAGGGTAATGGGAACCATCTTTGAGATGCACGTGAAAGGCCAGGAGATCCCAGCCAGAGAGTGAGCTCTGCATGAAAAGGACCTGGATGGTGAATCAGAGCGAGAGTTGCATTCCAGAGCGCTGCTGTCAGTGTTGAGTATCCGTGGCTGGATTCTGCAGGACCTTAATGAAATTCCACGGCTGTCCCGGAGCCCTTCGGATCTTATCCAGGCTCTCTTCTGGGCCTTCGTCCACAGAATGGTGCCATATGTCACAATGCCCAAAGCATGGGATTTTCTCTCACAGATCTTCTTCCTACTTAACAGGATGACTGCAGGAGATTTCTGAGAGGAATCTTCATGTTTTAGGATGCATTTGCTTAGTAATATAAATAACTACATGTGTACATATGTGTATCAGTTTGAATCCCTGTAAAGTACATCTTGCTTTAGGGAAAATGCAATTTCTCATACATTGCTGATAGAAAAAGAAGTTATAAGGTTTTTTAGTAAGTAAACCAGAAATGTATTGCAATTTAAAATACTCATAACCTTTGGCCCTGTGAGTTTGTGCCACATAAATATGTGCAGCTGCATATGAAGATATATGCACAAAATTGTTTATTGTGACAATGTCCACAGTAGCAAAAGGCTGGAATCAAGTGACTGCCATGAAGAAGGGGAACTATGAGTGAATTATGTTCTTTGTGGTATTGCTAACTAAAAAAATAAAAAGTACAGAAGCATGTGTATGCACTTCTTGTCAAAAATGGGTGACAAGATATTCTTTATGTATGTGTGTCTGTGTGGTGTATGTGCATGTACATATAATTTAATAAAAGCAGAGAAAACTAGTTTGTCAACATCTGTTTCCTTTTAAGGCTGCAGATATTGGGATCACTGATTTAAGTTTAAAGAGAAGAGTTTAGAACAAAAAATCATGTACAAGGTCTGTCCAGAAGGTATCCAACCATGCAATATGAAAAATAGACACATTTACTGAAGAAGATACAAGATACAAGAAACATTGTACATAGAACAATGATGCCTCAGTCACCTTTAAGTAGGCACCTGGGGACCTCACACAGGTCTCCCAGTTGCCATCAGCTGTCCTGCTGTATTTTCCTGAATCTCATCTATGGCCTGAAATCTCTTCCCTTTCAAAGGTGATTTTAGTTTTGGGAAAAGCAAGAATTCACAGGGTGCCAAATGTAGGCTATAGGGGGGCTGAGTCATCTGAGTGATTTAATGTTTCACCAAAAAACTGCACGAGACATGATGCATGAATGGGTTGTTGTGATGAAGCTGCTAATCACCAGCTGCCCATAGCTGCAGCCTTCTGAATCATCCAAAAAGTTTCTGTGGAGGAATGTTCAAGCTTTACACAAAATTTGATGCAGATTGGTTCCTCTACTAATTCAGTCATGTTGAATGTGATGGCTACACAGTACACATGCTCACTCAATGTCATCTGTTGCCTCCACTGACTAGTAGTATGAAGTCATTATTGTTTATGCATGCACATTCCAGTCCATCCTCTTTTGCTGCCAGGTTAAATTGATGTCCATACCCTTCTTGTTATAGAAACAATGGTTGAACATTTCCTGGACAGACCTCATATATGTATGCTTTTATGTATATATGTATGTAGGTATGTGTATGCATCTATGTGTGTGAAACAGAAATAAGTAGGGAAAAGGAGGAAAGAGAGAGTTAATTTTATTAAAAATTTATTCTTCCCCTCAAATCACTTAGGGACTCATACAAATGATAGCCAATATAGAGAGCTTTACAGAGATGTAGAAATGTATGTGCAGAGATGTTAATGGGCAAAGCAGAGGGACAGAAAAATAGATCTGGGACCCATACTGCCACTTAGCTGTATTATGTTGAATAAGTCTCATAACCTCTTCCTTAGATGCAGAATGAAAATTATATGCCCTGCTTCAACACAACTAGGAGATGTCATGAACTAACGCCCATGCTTGTGTTTTCTAGGTGGTGACACATGATGCAGAACTAAAGCTCTCATTATTCTTAATAAATATGGTGCATTTCACACAGAAAAAGAAATTCACACTGTAGATCATCATGACATCATTTTGAGATGCTTGCTTTAAATGCCTCTGCTACTTCCCGATTGTATATAACTCAATTCGTATCTGTCCTTGAAGAATAGCTGTGATATTTGTTGGAGTTAAATTTCCTAGTAGTGGTGTTTGCTGGTATTGGCCATACATTGAAAACTGGGTGCTTTTTCTTGGTTGGGCAGAGGTGGGATAAAGCATAATATAAGGATTTGAAGAGTTTTCAGGATGTACATCTTCAAGACATTTTAAAACATGGTTTTCTCTATCTAGAACAAACACTGCCTGGTGTGGAATGAGAGGGTACTAAAACTTCTCCCATGAACTTATGCCTTACCGAGATGTTTGTTCTTGTCATTTGTGAAGGTCCAACTGAAATTTTAGGTGTAGATCAAGGAAGTTAGACTAAGTAGATAACTATTCACCCGAACTTTGTTGATACTTGCTAATTTTTAAAAACTGTGAACTACAAATGGACTCATTCTCCATTTGAGTATTAATTCTGTAAACAAGTTTTTATGGATAGCTCTCTGATTTTTTTTAAATTGCAAGGAGATTAGGCAATGCTGTGGTTGTTTCTTAATGGAGTTGTCATCAGCTAGCTGTGTTTGAGACTGGGGACTTTTTCAAACTGTCATGTCTTCCCAAGAGAAACTTACATGCTCACCTGAGAGAGGAGTTATAGAGGATAAAAACAAAACAAAACAACACAACTCCTGGGTAATTCTAGCATGACTCCAAATGGGGAATCATTCAAAGTGTTAAGATGCCTGTTTTAGGGGTCAGTGACTTTTGTATCACCAAATTATCTTTTCAGGAATGCTTTACTATTTCTCGCATCACATATAAGGGCACATCTAAAAGAAACAACTCAAAAGAAGAAATCTGTTTTAGAACTTGTCCCCAGACAATTTTACATTAGCTTTCAACAGGCTGCAAAGATTATATACAAAAATTCTATATGCCCTGTGGAATTTATAGATTCTCTTTATTCTCTTTCAGACTGCCTAACTCTTCTCTTATTGTTCTATTTATCGATAATATAAGGTTTCACAAACAGTTATCTGTGGCCAACATGTTCTGAATTCTTTGGCAAAAAGATGACCAAAAAAAGTCTTGCAGGAGATCGTTGAGAGGCAAAATACGCTGATTTTCATTTGAATACAGCCTGATATACTGGAGATTTAACTTCATAATTTGTGTCAACCACAAGCATGTGTTATAATACTTATTTTCATGGCTGCTTTATTTGAATGGTATCAGATGATGCTTAGCATCTTCACAATCATTGAAGTTCTATTTATGTTTTCTTGGATTAGGCAGACTTTTCTGGATAATGTCAGAGAGCAAGCTCATGAAAAATTACTGATGTCAATGTAGAATTGATGTATATGCAACATATCTCATTCTTACTGAATATTTTCCAATATGTTTTGATTTAATAGAGAGCTTGATTACTTAAACCAAGCAGGCATAAAATAGATTTGTATTTCTGTAGTTCTAAAGTAATTTTTAAAAATTTTGTATCTTTAAACAACTCGTACCCCCAGATAAAGTGTTTCCTGTGCTAGTATTGTGTCCCTAATTATGTTTTTGTGGATAGCAATGGATCCAGATTAGCTCTTTCTCTGGTTGGATTATCTATTTTCTGGATCATAAAGCTGTCACTGCATAACCTAGAAACCTCTTTAAAGATGCATGTTTGGCTGCATTTGTTTTCCAACAGATGTCTGGATAGTTAGAATCTCTTGAGAGTACTATAACTTGTGGTTTCAGTTACAATAAGTGATCCAAGCATTTTTTGGATTTACTCCTTTCCAGTTCTGGGAGAAAATCTGTAGAAGAAATTACAGAGGGTTTTCCATTTCACTCTTCTACACTCCCTTTTTTCTTTATTCTTTGTCTCTGTCTTCAAAGTTTCTTTATATCTGCTTTTTGAGATTGAGGTCACTGAGTTGGTGAGCAGTGTCTACACTCCACATGGCACCTCCTGATCCCAGGCTTCTTTTACCCAAGAGGCTACCACACTGACATTCAAATTTTGAGCATGGCAAATTGCCACCATGATAAAAAACAACTTAACTCTGTGATTTGCATTTTATATGGTCTAAAAAGTCAATCTTAAAATGACATTCAGATTTGTAACTCCATACATATCCTGATGCTTAAAGTACTTGCCAGTTTCCCTTCCAGCAGGGTATTTTAGCATGCACAAGTGTGAGGAAATGGATGTTGCTAAAGGCACAGGCTGCAGATTATGTGCGGGAGGGTGTCGTGGTTGTGGAGGGAGTGAAGTTCTGTAGGGCAGACAGACTGTGGTGGCTTGCTATCTAGTCTGGAAAAACAGGAGCAGCAGGAAACACCTGGGCACTGCCCTGCTTGTCACCTGCGCTTTTGCCTCAGGTGTGCAGGTGCTATGCTTCTTACAATAACTTAGTAATTTATGGTCTGCTAGTAACATCAGGTTCAGTGGGTTTTATGTTTCTACTCCTCTTTTGAATGTGAATTTAAAGATACTTTGACAAGTTCAGATAGTTTTCACCTCATTGTTTCTGACAGTACTACTACATGAAGATTTTAAGTCCATCTAAATGTGCCTCAAGGAAACATCTTCATACGCAGAGAAATCTCCCTCTGCTAATAAATTATTAGACTGTCAGAGTTAGGAGCTTTTATTATTGTTTTAGTGTGTAAGCATTGTAACGATAAGAGAGTAGCTGTAGTTCAAGTGTCATAATAAATTTAATCTTTTTTCTGTTCAAGAATACATCTTATTTGGAATGACTAAAAAAGAATTATTGTTCACCATTTAGATATTAAGTATGGAGGTACTTAGTAC
The DNA here is from genome assembly GCA_028533065.1 of Trachops cirrhosus. Lineage (NCBI taxonomy): Eukaryota > Metazoa > Chordata > Mammalia > Chiroptera > Phyllostomidae > Trachops > Trachops cirrhosus. Next base: position 125,857,680 of record CM052539.1, read on the forward strand.
CCATCAAACTGGCACAAAATATTTGTAATATATGAGAAAAAAGTTAATATATCTAATATACAAAAACACTTAGAAATCAAGGAGGAAATTAATTTCTTGGAAGTATAGAAAATTGGCCAAAGATAAAATAGAAAGAAGTGCCATAATCACATAATGTTCAGCTTCAGTAATGCTGGGAGAAATACAAATTGAAACAATTAGGTACCTTTATTCTGTAATAATAATACATAATAAAGAAATTATGATTATTGTTACAGACTTCCTGAAACATCTAGGATCCACAATGAAATATGTAAATACAAGTATACATAAGTGCTTGTGTTCAGCAAGCATATTTTCAGGAATTTATCTTGTCTACTACAATATTCACATAAGTAATATATTCAGACATTTGTACATGTATGTGTATTCAAGTGATGTAGATTTATAGAGAATTATGTAATTTACAGTATGGGGCATGATGGATATTGTGTAGCTCTTTCAAAGGGTTTATTTACATATCCTGGTATGGAATGGTTTTCCAAGATAATATTGCTGGCGAGGTAAGCATGCTGTAAGCACAGTATAAATAGTGATGTGAGTGTGTGTGCACATCCAAAGAGTACTGAGCAAGTTGTTTGATGACAGAATATTGTATAGAACTTTTACTTTCTAACTACTCCATAACTTGATTTTTAAAGAAGAAATTTATGATATTTTCAAATGATTTTTCAAAAAGATATTTTAAAAAAGAATAGAGGGGGGTCTCCATGGTGATTAAACATGATGTATCTTGATATGCTTTTAGAATGAAATCATAGCTCTTCGACTGGGTCGCTCTTACTCTTACTTTTTCCCCTCTATGTTAGTGTTAAAATGCTACCCCTGCCTAGATCTTATTTAGAAATTCTTAACTAGCCTTTAAACTGATTGTCCCAGGACTCAGACAAACAAACATAGTTGTATGATCATTACCAGTGATAATTTTATAAAGTAAGAGAAGATGATATGACTGTCTCTAGCATCACTTTGTTTGTGAACATTTCTCATTGTGTCAGTGTTAGAGGTCGAGTTGTTGGTGAGGGTCAGATACTTTGATATAGCATCCAATATAATGTTGTATATATTTATATTTATAATGAATATGACATGTCTTTACTAAAGCAGAAATGAAGCAGGGATTCATTTTTTTAAAATGTAGAAATAATCTACCAGCTCATTCTCTAATAGTAAGCATACTGATTCAAAGGGGTTTCTAGAGTCTTATTAATTATGAAATTAAAAGTTATATTTATCCATTTAAGTACTTTCTGTACTTTTAGATCATAAAATAGTCTACCCACACTTTCTGGTTTTATGTTTCTATTTTTCTTCTCTTTATATCAACAGCATGTTCCTCAGTGTATGTTTACCACATTACCTTTTTTATCGCCAGCAATAAAATTAACTGGAAACACATTCAACTTACTTAAGAGCTATAGTCAAGGGTGTTGTGGTGATTATGCTTCCTTAGAAGTTGGATGTGATTTTCTAGTGGACGTGACTGACAATTAAACAGTCTCTAAAACTCAGATGTGCCAGAGTGTAGCTTTTTCAGCAACTCAGTTTATTTTTACTCAACAGCAGAAAACCTAACCTCATCAATCCAGAGTATTCTTACCTTAACCCAATGATATCTTTATTGAGTTTAGTTTAAAACAGTTTCCCATTTAGTGATAAAACTTCTTCTCAGATTCTTCCCTCACTTTCTCCCTGGGGATTGTCTTTCTCCTTCTAGAGTTAGTCATATAACAAAAGTTGTCAAGTAAGAGGCTGCTGTGTGATTTTTGGTCTTGTCATTTCAATACTATTCTGGCCTTTGTTTCCAAGCATATTCCTGCTACTCTGCCTCTCTATGCATTCTCTGCACCATGTTCCCCCTATTTAGCTTGAGTTCAGCTTCTTAGTGTTTGTGATCCTCTAAGATACCCAGACCATTTCTTCTACCATGGGGTATCCACATGATAGCTATAGAACATACTAACAAGCTCACCAGAACTGTTTCCAAGCTAATATTTGTACCCTTCTTGGACAGCCCGTGGAAAATTTAGGATCCAGGGAGGGGGAATTCTCCAGGTTTTTCATGCTTAGATACACCCTGTTGCACTCTCTCCTTCCTATTCCTAGAGTCATTTGCAAAAGTTGAATCTGTGAGGCTATGGCCTCCCAAAAATCTCAGTGAGGAAATGAGGAAATAGGTTATAGCGCCTTGTTAAACAGGCAGGTTCTTCAAATTTTAAAGGGAGATCATATTATGATCTTCCTTGACCAGGATTTCTCTTCTAATTATCCTTAATTTCTTTTTCATGTTCTTACTTCCTTTGCACTCTTTCTGGGTCTAGATTTTTTTGTTTTGGTCAGGTGGTAGTGGTGATGGAAATGAAGTGAGGAACTGGGTCTGTGGGCTGACATTTCCTTGTAGGTTTTTCTCCTGAGTGCCAGACTCTCGACCTCTGAAGTCAGCAGTGTGATGTCTTTGTTTTCAGGTCTATTTGTCACAGCCACCTCACAGGCCACATGGCCAGCCAGCTCACGTCTTCAGTGTTCACACGGGGGAAGTTTGGGGTGGTGAATATAAAAAAAACATTTCAGTTAACATGACATACTCTGTTGCATGATTAAAGTATGTAGTCTCCATCTGAAGTATAACAAACTGCTGTATAAACATTTACTAAGTCGTAGGAAAATCATTGCAGATAGTTTAAAAAATCACCAAGACAGCTATTTTGTTAATCCTGATACCAGTTCTGTTAAATAAGAAGTGTTTCAAAACAGTGCAAAAAGAATATAAAAATGCATTAGCATTTCCTTGAATTGATTTTATGAAAGAATTTTGACTTGGGGTGTCAGGGAAGTATAGGCTGGTGTCACAACCCACAGCCTATATAGCCCATATAGAAGGCACCACGTATGTCAAGGTTAAGACTATGGATTCTGACATCAGATCACTTCATTTTCAATGCTAGCTCTATTGCCCGATAGTTGTATAACTTTTCGTAGTTTCAATTTTCTCACTTGTAAAATGGATATTATTATGGCATGGTGAGTGTCATTAAATGATATACTTCACAAAATCACTTAGCACAGTGCCTGGCATGTTCAGCTTAAAGAAAATGTTCATTAATATAATTTTTATGATGTTTATTTTCCTTTCTACTGACAATCTCATTGATTAAATGATAAAGCCAATCTGGGTTATAAATAATCAAGAAGATAAATATGAGTGATTTCAGCCAGCCAGTGGGGAGATTTCAGGATATGTTATGAACTTATTTTATATAGGTTAAGTTAGGGAAGTGAGAAAGCAAAAAAAGCCCGAGTAGGAAGAAAATCATAGCAGTGGATTTTTGTTCTGGTACAAAAATCTAGGGAAATCCTAAATATATGTAGATCACATAAGGATCATGGGTTAATGATATATGCAGACCACATAAAATTCATGGATCAATGATTTGTGTCTTCTTTAACCCTTACTGGAAACACTAAATGTACTGGGTAGCTTTATAATATCCTGATCTACCCTCACCAACTAACAAAAAAAATTATAGCACGGCTTCTCTGTTGCGACCTAGTAGTAGTAGGGTCTGTTGCTTCTGGTTCATTTTCTTGTGCTTTACTTATACCTATTTTGAAATTTACAGGTATGATACCTGCTAATTATGTAAAGGTTTTATTAATGTGTCTTCACCAAAAAGGAGCTAAAACACAAGACCACATTAGATAATTAAGGCATTTCAGGTCATAGGTTAATTGAATTGATTTTTTAAGGTAATGCAAAGACTTGAAAGCAACAACAAAAAATGAAAAAAAATGAAGTTATAATGAGAAAATGCCTTATTTTATTCTGGTTGGAAAACTTAAGGCTATGTTAAACAATTCAATTCTTGTCCACAGAAAAAGGCTAACATGATTTTGAAAGTCGTATGTCTTTGCAAAGGAAACTAGGGACTGCCTTTATTTAAGGGGTAGGGAGAAGACACTGAAACCGCTTGATGATTCCAACACTATTCATGACTTGCAGTGTTGACATTCTATAGATTGATGGAGTCTTCCAGTGTGGAAATACTGAGTCATACAGAAGATGAGACATTTTAATAATGAAAAAAATATTTATGCAGTCAGCAGATTGTCAGTTAAGGTGGTTTAGATTATAAGTCACCCAACAGAGACTATGATAGGTTGTAAATTATTCTAACCACTCAATCATTTGAAAATGCGTAAAGCAAGCTTAGAGAGAATTAGTATACTCCCAAAACTTTCATTTCTTCTTTCTTCCCCTCTTTCTCCATTTTCTCCTTATCCTCTTCTTTTGAAATGGGGGCAGGGGAGAAACTATGGATTCTGTAGCTAAGCATGATACTAGTACACATGAGAAAAAAATTAAGATGGGACTAATCTTTTTTCAGAAGTGTTGCTTTTTCCTAATATACGAGAGCTACAGAATGAAGACAGTGATGTGGTTCTGTGAGTTGCTTCTTTGTCTCCGATTTGTTTTCTCTCCCTTTGCGGAGTCTGTTTTGTAGATTGTCTTAATGTCTCCCATCAATGACTAACTAATCGTGTCTGTTTTGTAATAATATCCATTGTTTTATAAAATTCTTTGACAAGTTGGAGAGACAGGAAATTAAATCACTGCAGCTGTTTTAGTAACAATTGCAGTTGAAAACCATACTGGCTCATTTAACAGTTCTATTTCTGACATCCAGCCCAGATTCAAACAGTTTTAGTTCAAGGATCAAGAAGGCAGACTGTGATCCTAGCACCCACACAACAGCAATCAGGTGGCATTTTGGTTACTTATTTAATAGCCTAACCTTCACATTTTGGTATTTGATTTGAAACAAATTAAGAGCACCTTGACTGGTGTGGCTCAGTGAGTTGGGCATCTTCCTGCAAAGGGAAAAGTCAGCAGTTTGATTCCTACTCAGGGCACATGCCTGGGTTGCAGGCCAGTCTCCAGTTGGGGGTGTGGGAGAGGCAACAGACAGGTGTTTCTTTCCCTCTCTCTCACCCTCTCTCTCTAAAAATAAGTAAAATCTCTAAAAAAATAAACAAGTTAAGAGCAACCATTATTCTGAATCTTTACTCTTTCAAACAATTATGCCCCAGGACAAAAATAAAGGAAACTGAAGAAAGTGACCTTCAAGGGGATGTAAACTGAAGGAGCTATGCTAATTGCTCATAATGGAAATGAGTCAGTTCACTCATGAGTACCCCATCAGAGTCACATTTTTTGTTTGGATCGCTCTTTGATAAACTTCTTCCTAATTGATTTAGCTATGAGTTGGAATTCCTACTTGTTCATATATTTTCCTTTTGTCAATATTATTTCAAATTTACCTGTAAATTTTATTTTCTTGTTATGAAATTTGGATTTTGGTAAGCCATCTTAAATATTTTCTGGGGGAAGATGTGATAAAAATATTAAATTTATAAATAGAATGTAAGTTTGTGCTATTAGCTGTGAGCCAACTATATCTATTTTGCTGACAATACTAGATTCAGTTTTTAACCATATCTAATTGTTCATCATCATTTATAACAATCCCATAATGGAATACATTTCAAAATAACATAAGAATTTTTTTACTACTTTAGACCAAAAAGTATAATTTTTGTTCTGAAATATATTAACTGAAGTGTTGCCTAAATGCCCCAAAGATTGGTTACATGATTTTTCTCCAATATCAGCTCTTTTTGAGGTTATAAATAAAATGGTTTATTTTATTTTACTTTTATTCACTAATATTACAATGAAGTAAAAAACACAGTAAAGAATTTGTGCTGTACAAATAGCATTGTTCTAGTCTAGAGTTTTTTCACCTGCTGGTTGTTGACATTTTGAGAATTTTGAGCTCAAGCACAGAAGTTCCTTGGAGATCAGGTTTTCCTTAGGTCATACCTTACAGTTGCCTAGATTTTCTTTTTGGTTTCTGCACCCAATGCATTGTAGATTGTGTCCAATTTTTGAGTGTTATATATATTAATGCTTTCATTTTCCTCATTGTCACTTTTTTAGGTCTACAGCACCAAGACAAAAGCAAGGAATCACCATGGTACTGAAATACACAGTTTTAGTAACTCAGATTGGAGCCCACTGGGAAAAGATGCTGTCAAGATGTTCCCTTCCTTAGTGGGACACAATGGACATGGAAGGAGAAGAGGAAGTGTCAGCCAGCTGACTTTGGTTTAGAGCCTTTTCTTGAGAAAGCAGAGTGGGTCCTAGACATTGAAGAAAAGCATTTTTGTTTTTGTTTTTCCCCATCTGAGCCTTTGCCAACTGTGCAACTCTCTCACTTTCTCTTTTTCTTTTTGTCTTGCTTTTATCAGTACATGGTTTAATTTTTGTTTCATTTTGAGTTTTTGAACCAACCACCTTGTCAGGAAAAGATGAACCACAAATGAAGATGCTCATTCTTTCAGGAATACAATTTTATAGCTCTATGTGCATCTATTTTTGTAGAAATACAGAAAGTTTGATTCAGCATTGATGGGCTATTTTTGAGGGATGTATTTTTTTTAGTATTGTAAAAATTGTTAAGTTCTGTTTAAAGAACTTGCTCTCAGAGAAGCACTGGCAAAAATGTGTAAAATGCTTGTCTTTAAGATGTCTGTGATATGCTCTGTGCTTTCTAGGTTACCTCAAGTGTTTGATAGTTTATCCCTTTTAACAAAAGTAGCACCATAGCCAAACCAATATAGTATTGTATTACATTAAATCTCAGTGAAGATTTAATTCCTTACTAGCTTACTTAGCTTTGAATTATCTGTATAGCTTGAAAAGGAACTTTTTAAATGACCACACTGAAGAAAATTATTTCTTTACAGTTTATTGATTTCTCCCAAAGAATACTTGTAGGTTGATTTTAAAAGTTTTGCATAAACTTGCAATCAGTTGAAGACTTTGCATAGAGTATGTAATTCTCTTTCTAGTCCATTTGAGCTTGATAAATGGAACCAGGCTTTATACCCAACTATTGGAAAAAATGCATTTAACCATGCTGCCTTTGAGTGCCAGTGAGTTATTTTTCTTGTTCCTAATAGTTAATTCATGGCAATTTTTGAGGTTATATTTTAAGTAGTTTTTTTTCTGGAGATAGTTTGAAGGGATATATTTAGGAAGGTACTAGCACATTACAAAGCCTTTAATTCAATGACTATTTCTGATAATATTACCTCTCATTGTGAATTGAAAACTAACATAGCTACATATGTAGTATTTTAAACATAGATTTTTGCAAGGTTTTTTTCTTGGTTTAAATCTGATTTTAGATTATTTAATTCTTTATAACAAAATAATTTAGGCCAAAATGAAATTTGGATTCATACCAAATTAGGTATGACTAAATTAGGTTACTAATTAGGTTACTAAAATTAGGTTAGTAAATTGACAATTTGTTTTTTGAAATTTATTATTGAAAACCCCAGATTCAAGTTGACATGCCCTCAGAATCGAAATAAAGTGAAACTGGAGTTGTCATTAAGACCCTGCTGGGAGAAAATTATGAAAGTAGCAGTTAATATTTTAAGGACTTTTAACTGAAAGTCCCTTATTTTTTTCAGCTCTTTTCAGAGATGGGTCATATTAAAAAGTTAATGTTTTAAAGGTCTTTTTTGGTAAAAAAAAATTTTTTTCAAATTTCCCCCATCCCTGTCCTTACCCATATGAAATACAATGTTTAGTGAAATACCACTTTTCATCTTAAATGTGTGTATTATGTATGTGAACATTTTAGATATAAGAACAACTCCTGCTTAACTAGACAGAGTTTCCTCAGATAATTTTCGAAGATTTCTCTTAGCAGTATGTTATGGACTGGTTTTCTTTTGTGGTGCATCTCGTGAGTTATAAATTGATACAAGGTCTTCTTGTATTCTTATCACTCTATTCGTTGTGTCTTCTTCATGAGACTCTCCTTAGTACACTGCACATTTCTCCCTAATGTGAGGTCCACATTTAAAGTATCTTCCACTCATTAATGGCATGAATGTAGATTTCTAGAGTCTGGTTTGGTTAAATGATCTACATTTTGATTTAAAATTTGATATATTGCAGTTTGTGATTTGCCTAAATTGGTGGAGCACAGAGTTGAATGAATCTGTAAAATTGGTTTGATCTTGCATCCTACTGAGTTTTCAGAAACAAGTATTTATTTGGTAGTTCCCATGGGTTAACTCAACAGGGATTATTTATTTTTCTCTTCTTCCCTTGGAACTAATTAACTTTCTGTGCAGCTTCTCTGAGAACAGCATTGTATTCCCACTCATTTAGATAATTCAATTGGATTTTCCCAATTAAGAGAAGAAAAGTATGAACTTTCTGCTCTTTTCCTTATTCTCCATTGAACTGAATGGAAGGAGAGAGAGAGCATACAACGAGATAGCCTCATCCTGAATCGAGACTAGGTTTTGTGTTACTCCTGGCAACCATAGAATAAAATATTCCTTGGCTCTGAGGCCCAAGAAAAGCTGGGGACCTAAATTCTGCTGTACACAGGAAAGATTTGTGAGAACACACCTAGGTGGTGTTGGCATAGCAAGGATTAGATCCTTGCATATACAAGGCATGGGCCAATTCTAAGTAAAAAGAATGAGTACTTGTCTATACTTGTCTGGCAACCCCTTGATATGATCATATTACTGTTACCACCAGAAGGTGTGCAAGATGATGAGTTGTAATTTAGCATGATATTCTGAGTTTGTTTTAAGTTTAAAATGCTATCATTCTCTGGGTCTTACTTCCTCACATCAAAATGATGCCATTGATCTTACGAGTTTGCCAAACTGCTTTAATGAGGACTACCACTTCCTTCCTCAATTCCCCATAGAACCACTCTAACTTTGACAATTTTATAAATTATTCAAGCTTTCTGAAGACCTGTGAGCTAGACCTCAGAAAATTATCTGATTTATTTAATATCTAATCTATGCTTTGACCTAAACTATCATGAGTTAAAGAACAACATAATAGTGACAAGTTCAATCCTAAAGGGTTATTGGTCCCTCATTGTTTATTTGAAAAGTGTTCTAAACTTTTTAAAAATCAATGTTCCTTCTTAAGGTTAACCATCCACTCCTAACTTCCTCCTCTATTTTTCTTCTCATTCCTATTAAAATTATTTATAATATTATTTTAAGCAGAAATGTCCAGGATTGCTTTGAATTTTGCAAATGAGAACTAGTGGATGACAAATAATTGAGGAATTAATTTTTTAAACTTTATAAGAAACTTAAAAAAAACAAATTCTAGACACTGACATAAAACATGCCATTGAATAACTCATTATTCCTGATGCAAGTAGCATTTGTCCATTCTTACCCTCAGACCTGTAGAATATATGACAGACTCTATCTGACTTTAACATTTACTTCCTGGTTTAATGTTGTATTTGCAATTTAAAGGAGCCATCAGAAACCATATTTCAAGAAACTGCATTCTATTTCTTACTGAGTGTCCCTTTGTTAGGTAATATTTGCTGAATGGAGTCAATGGGGCAGTGACATTAAGTGGTGGAAAAGGAAAGTATTTGTGTTAGAGGTCTGACATGGGGATGAATAGAGAAGTAGAATGAATTAATGGAAAAGAGCATTTGGTTGAATGTTAGGTCATTATCTGAATTTTGGCTTAGCGACAATTAGATAGGTGTGATCTGGGGTTTCATTTATTTATCTCATGAATAAAGTGGGATAGTAATACTGGCAGGCTGTGAAGGTTGGAAATTATATGTATATATATATATAATCAATCATCCACTTATAGTAGATGTTCAATAAATGACAGCTACCACAAATGTCTGTCAGTTGAGTAAATAGACCATAAATCTGAGCTCACCAATGTCCCCTCTCTTTACTTTCCATACCCATTTCTGCAGCAGTAGAACTATGACTATGTTTTTCTGTAACAAATTAATGCAAGAGAATTTTTGCCTTCTGCTAGGTGTTGAAGATAAAATGTAAATTTCTTAATTATCTCTAATATTTGAGCATGCCATTTATGAAGGTAAATAAATTTTAAGTGGTATGGACGTTCAACTCTGAGTTTTATGACATATTCTAAAATTTTATTTATCTAGGACCTTATGAATTATTTTCTCCAAAATCAGGGCAACAGTTTCAATAAATCACCAAAGTTTATATTTTTCAGTTATATTTTGGGCTTCTTAGCACCTGGAATAAAAACATCTTTTTTGAAGTTATTCAATTTTTTTTCTACTTGCCTTGGAGGAAAAATTGCAAAATATGGTGGAAAAAAATTGTCCACATGTAAAGGAGGAAAAAAAAAACAGAACCCTTTACGATCTCAGTCAGCAGATTTACTCTGCTTGAGAAAAAGAAACAACTTTAACAACTTTATTGGAAGCAGATGTTGACACTGTGTCAGTTATTGAAGATGGAAAGTGTTCAGTTGAACCATTGCGGTTACAAAGGGGTATTGATGGCAGTTAGAATTCCTGTGATTGATCACCTTCACAAGAGGCAGGATGGCAGAAAGCAGGAACTGTTTGAGACCAAGGCTGCAATCAGCCTGCCAATTTTCATATGCAGGACCCGACGGATGCAGTTTTGTTTTATTCTTTCATCCAGGATAAAAGGCACATCTTTTAGAAAATTTAAGGCTTTTGAGAAAAATATTAAAATTTATTTCCTAAAATCATGGCTTGAGTCCTTTAAATCTAGTATTAAAACATTAAAACTATTATTAAAGTTGTTTTAGAAAAATTAGGTTAAAGTTTTATTTCAGCAATGTATGTTGAGGATGCTGAGTACATAAACGTCATAGAAGTGGGTGACTCTGGAGATTGGGGTATGGGTGGAGCCTGCAAAAGAACCTCAGTCTCAATAGCTTCGAAATGTTAATTACCTTAGTAACTTGGTCATGGATATTGGTTACAGAACAAACTTTGTAGGTTTTTTCCCTTTAGTACTTTCTGGGAATACTACCCTATGTACTTTCCCAAAGTATAGAAATAGTCATTATTATTAAAATATCTTAATTTTTAAAATTTGTATTGTCCATTGTGTTTTTTCTTTTGTGAAAAATACTTTCATAGTTTTAAATAATTGATCAAACTAGTTCTCTTGAAATTGCAAATGAATTTAATCCAATAAATTTATCTGAACCCTCTTTTAAAATTCCAAGGAATAATAAGTGTAACTTGCCAATTCCATCATGTAAGTAAACAATGACTCTCTAGAAGAGGGCAGGTCACCATCAGTTAGCTTCCTTTTGAACAGTTTTTGGACTAATAAATTTTGACCTAAGAATAATTATTTTAGTATTTGAGACTCCTTAATTAGCTTTTTTGGTATATACATAAGATGTGAAACTTTTAAATGATATCCCTTTATACTAATTAGGTGTACATATTTTCTTATGTTGTGGCTAGCACAAAAATTAATGATTAACTTGATTTAATTTCTTACAATATTTACAATTTTGGATATTATATCTGATTTAAAAATATTATTCCATACATTTTTCTGGATATACAATATAGGGAAGCGTTTTCATGTGAATTCTTTGTATCATTTTAAAGTGCATATATTGAAAGGAAAACACAGATTCAATTTGTTTTCATCATTTAAATCTAAGTAAGATAATATGCTTTTATAAAAAATTATGTAGTATGGTAAACTTATATTTGTCACTTGATTAAGTGAACTGAAAGGTAATGATAGAAATATCTTACAACTTTGAAATACAGTGAAATTGCAGATTTGTTAGAATTATGAGCAATTTTATGCTAACTTAATTTTACATTTCCAGAAAGACAAATCAACTAATCTTAGCCATGTTGTCATTCTTGATTTATGAAAGAATATGAAATTCATAAAACTCTTGGCTTTAAAACTACTTATAAAATCATTTTGTTTTTCTGTTTTTCTTGGTTTTGGGGAAAGAGACATGTTTGTATTTCTATTCACTCTTCAAATGCAGGTGTTGTGACTGTGGGTTGATGATATAAGATAATGGAGAACTTTGTAATAAAAACAGATGTCATCTTCAATTTGTCCAATAAATAATTTAATGTGAACTTAATGTTTATATTTAATGTAGCATTGGTTTGAATGCATTTCTTGACAGTAACTAAAGATCTCTATTTTCTTTTTATTTAATTAAGAAACTTATAAGTGCCTTTGGAAATTAAAACATTATACTTTTTTTATGAGGTTAAGTTAACTTCTAGAGTCAAGGAATGTACAAAAGAGGGACCCCAGAAGAACCAGAATTATCTTCGGGAAGGCAGGCCCCTTGTAGCACAGGCCACCCCCACTGGTGAGTGTTCTAGGAACCCATCTGTATCAGTGGGTTTATTGCTGGCATTATTGAGAAAAGCTGCGTTGGCTTCAGCGAATTTTTATTGAAGACTCTTTCATCGCATTTGACCATTTCATGATGGGTGATTTACAAGCACACCTGTCCAAATCATGATAAGTGTTCAGCAGTTTTTGTCCAGAAATGGCATGACCCCCATACACCACCCTCCCTATACACTCGGTCTCACCCCGAGTGTCTTTTTTTGTTTGTTTCTCTGGATGAAAAAAGTCCTCAAAGGGAAATGTTTTGCCCATATGGAAGAGGTGAAACAAAAGAGCAGAAGCACTTAAAAGATATTGAAATTGACAAATTCAAAAACTGTTTTGAGTACTGGAAAAAACATCTAGATAGGTGTATCACATCAAATTGAGAGTACTTTGAGGTGACTGAAGTTTAAACATGTAAACACTGGTTATGTTGGGTCTTCCGGTATATGTTACAGTGAGGAACGGGTTATAAAACAAGTATTAAATGGAAGAACAAGTGAAATGGGCTGTATTACATAACAGCAGGAAGCTTATGACTCCTTTAAAACAATGTTTCTAAAGTTACCAATTGACTCTTTGGGAGAGGTGTATATATATACACACACATAGTTTTTACATTTATTGGTACAGAATTTGCTGTAAGTAGTATGGAAAATGGAAGGAAGCTTGCCTAACAATACATTGACAATTGAAGAAATGTACCTTACAAAAAGTCCAAGACCTTACATTTTTAAAGGAAGCCAGAGTTTCCTGACATGGGTCTTCTATTTTCTTACTAAATGAGTCTTTAATGTGAAAGCAAAAAGTCTGAAAATCAGTATTTAAATCAGCAGACCCTCCAGCATTACAGATGAAATAATTTGGCACTGGCTTTTGAACAGTCTGCCATATATTTAGACTAGACTAGTGTTACAAGTTTTCCATGGATGCTGTCAAAATTAGCACAAATTCAATGGCTTAAAACAATATAAATTTGTTATATTATGGCTCTGTAGGTCAGACATTTGGCCCTGGTCTCAGTGGGTTAAAATCAAAGTGTCAGCTGCCTTCCTTCTGTTTACTCCAAGGGAGAATCTGCTTCCTTGCTCTTTTCAGGATCTAGGGTCCTTGGCTAATGCCCACCTTCCTCCATCTCCAAAACTGGCAACTCTGGTCAAGTCCTTCTTGTAAGGCATCACTCTGACCCTATTTTATTTCCCTCTTACAAGTTCAAGGCCTTTTGTGATTATATTGGCTTTACCTGGATAATCCACGATAATCTCCCAATCTCAAAGTCCTTAATTTAATTACATCTGCAAAGTCTCTAAATGTTAGGCAACACATTCACAGGCTCTGGGGATTAAGATGTGAACATTTTGGGGGAACCATTCTACATATCACCATTACTATTAGATTTCAATCATTTTTTACCAGCCTTATAATCTGGAGGAATTTACACCAAAAGTAGCAGGGTGTGTTCTATATTTGCAATGGTCATTTGTGTAAGATTCATATTCACTTAAATAACTGCATATGAAGGAAAGTCCTGTTACTCTATTAAACATTTCATGTGATTATTATAGTGCCTTGGGATCCAAAGGGTTATGTGGTATTTATTTCAGACAGGCGCTCAGGGGGGTGGAGAGCGGGACATCTGGTGCAGATTCTTCCTAGCTGAAGTGTGTTTTCTTTGGGGACAATCACTACCATTTAATTGTTTCGCTTCCTTTTTTGGGAACATATGCCCATGCTGTGATGTTCTAAGTCTCCAAGCATCTCATTTGACTTGCTTATACACATTTGACTAAATGTCTATGTATATGACCACATTGACGTGGTAAAGCTTTTACATTTCTGTCTAGATTGAATCATTGCATCTGCTATCAGTTAAGCAGTGGAAAAACTGTTATGGAAAGCAAACATGTTTTGATACATTTAATGTGTAAAGTAGGTACCTATACTCTAAAATGCAGTTGATCAATAAATGAGCTAGACACTCTCTTAAAAACAACACTCAAGCACAACTGTTTTACTTTCCATACCAAGTTTGGCTGTGGCTGAATGAAGAACACCAGCATTGATCTTTGTTTTGCACTTGTGCAAGAGACTATTTGCAGGGAGCCAAATATAGCAACAGAGGATTTAATATCCTGCCAAAAAATACAAAATCTGTTCCCCTTTAAGCACGATACTCTATCCTTTTCTTGTGGATCTTGCTAAAATAAAAATATAGCTTTAAGCAGCCCCATTCCTCCTGCTGGAGTTTCCTAATCTTTTACAAATGGGCTATGTATGGTTTTGTGGTGTTTTATGTTTTCAAAAGAAAATGGCTATATGAGAAATCTATCCAGTGCTATGAGTTTTCTTACCAAAAAAAGTGAAAAAAACTTACAAATCAAAGATAAGAGTCAACAGCAACACTTTGATGGTGTCAGGACTAACCAACAATCACTGGGTGATTATCTGTGTTTCATTTTGTATCGAGCCAAAATTAATAATTAAAAAAATAGGCTCCTACAACTGGTACCTTCTTTGCCTTGAAAGACATTTACTTTGCTCTGAATGTTGTCTGATGGGTTGATGAACTATCCAGATTTCTCTAGAATGTGGGTAATAACTGATTCTTCTGCTCTACCTACAATATATATACAAAATTTTACAACAGTTTTGCACACATCACCAAGAAAATAAGCTTTCCACTGTAACAGCTTTACCAGACATCTCTGTGTGGGATTTTAAAACAAACACAAGGCTATTTGGAAATACTTGGTATATGTAAATATGCAAAATATGCCGAACAGTGCTAACAGCTGTAGGGTGTACTCTCTCATCCTTGAGCAGAATATTTTGGTGACAGTGCTGGCTATTTTTTCCATCTTTGCTTGTCATCTCCCCCCCTTGTCTCCACCCACTCTCCCATCCACAATATCCTTCAAAAGCACATACTTCACACCCTTCCCCCCTGCCTACATGCTGCCTCCAAGAAGATCATTTTAGTAGATTCCCACTGGAAAAAGGGGGCGGTGTCTTGCAGGAATGTTTGAGTTACACAATGTTGTAAGAGCTGAGCTTTGGGGGACTTGCTTGCACTTGCTCTGACGGCAGCCCTCACACGGCCCCGGCTCTCTGCAGCCCAGATTCCATGGAGGCTTTTCATCACAAGGAAGTGAAAAGTCTAGCTGAGTGGCCTTCTGCCACAATGAACCCAAAAATCACGCAGTATTCATTTTAAGCGTGTGTTACCAGGTTCTGTAACATCAAGATGCTCATCCATTTATGAAAATAAGCATATGCCTTTCTGCCTGGAGCCAAAAAGGAGAAGACCCAATAGAAAAATAAATCTCTTCTTACAAGATGTTGGCAGGTTTGTAGGGGAGAATGTAGCTAATGTGAAGCGAGAAGCCCTGGTCCCATGGACCAGTTCCTCTCAGAACTTGTTGATATCATTCAGTCCCATATTTCCTCAGTTTCCATATCCGTCAGAAAAATATCAAATAAAATAATAAATGTAAACTGTTTCTAGAAAACTAAAAGTACTGCATAGATACAAAGAGATAGGAGCTGGCGTTTATTCAAAATCTCCTATGTACCATGAACATTAAAGGAACTTAAAGGATTCTTACAAATAGCAATATATAGATAGCATTATTTGGGAGCTGTTAGCAAAATAAAAATTAAAATATTTGAGTTTCAGTGATGCTTCTTAAAAGCTGTATAACCTTGGACAAGTTCCTTAGTCTCTTAACATCTCAGTGTGTTCACCTGTAAAATGAAAATATTAAAAGTAATTATTTCACATAGTTGTTATGGGAATTAAAATATATAAAACATTGACCACTAAGTAAATACTGTCATTTTTTATTAATCTTTTTTAGTAATTTAGGGAATTGGGGAGATCATCAGTTAAACACTTGCCCATGGGCATTAGTTTACAAGTCACAGAGTAAAGATTCACACTCAGATTTAAACAAAAAAAGAATCTTAGAACACCATACTGCCCCCACAGGGTTCTTGCTACTGTCCATCTGAATGTATTTTCTGTGAACATATTTTCATACTCTTAGCCAACTGGAATAAAAGAGACACTAGGAGAAACTGACAATGGCCAGAAAGGGGAGGCACTTTAGAAGAGTGAGCCTCAGTAGTGTGCCAGATAGGGCTATGACAGATTTGAAATTACCTTCTTCGTAACTTGGGGATAAAAAATCAATTCATTCAACATAGTCTTCTGGTCAGAAGGATCATAGTTATTTTTCTACTTGCATCAATTTCAAATCTCATTAAAATAATGAATTATGGCTTGGAAGCATTATAACTGTTTTGTTTTGACATCTTATTTTTTTATTTAAAAATGTCAACTCTCTAATATCTTTAAGTGATGAGTTCTTGTTTTGTCTGCTAAAAAACATCAAAATTACATTTTAATTCTGATATATTTTTATAATCAAAGTAATGTTTGTAAAGCATCCTTACTTCACACACCTTGACTGTGAGTTGAGGCAGGACTGAGAGTGATAGAATGAATCATTTAGAAACACACAATATCTTACACAGCTTCTCTGTTGGAAAGCTAAGATGGTGTGAGATTTGGTTTGTCTTTTTACCCCCCACTTGTCAGCTGTTTAATGTGGATAAAATTATTGTTCCCTTCTGGTAAAAATATACGGTAATACCTATATTATAGCATAGATATGTGGATCAGATGATATTATGTGCAAAAGCCTGTTAAATGCTGAACTTCCTAGAAAGTTGAGGATTTTATGCATCAATTACCAATGGTCCCAGTTTATTAGGCACCCATGAAAAGAAATTTTCAAAAATCACTTCATTGAATCTTCAGCACAGCTTTCCAAAGTGTTTTCTTTTTTTTTTTCTTCACTAACACTTTAGTTTGAAATCACTGATTATATTACCTTGATCAACATTTTGAAAAACAAAGAATAAGCTTTTTTTTGCCTGTTTGTTTGTTATTCCCTTCAACTTTTTCACCCAGCCCCTTCCCTCACCTCCTTCCCCTCTGACAGCTATAAGTCTGTTCTCTGTATCTATGAGTCTATTTCTCTTTTGTATGTTCAGTTTTTTCATTAGATTCCACATATAAGTGAAATCTTATGTCATTTGTCTTTGTCTGACTGCCTTATCAAGATGGATTTTCTTATTCCCACATTACAGATGACAAAACTGAGTTGTATGGATGATTTTACATAACTTGCCCAAATCAGAATCAGGAATGAATACTTAGTCTTTAAAGCTCTTGTCTTCTTCTATAGTGCCAAGTTGCATCTCAATCTACTAAGCGATTAGTATTGAGTACCCAGTGTTTGCTCACATTCCCATATAAAATGTAGTAAGTAAGTGAGAGTATAAAGACACTGCTCTGGTTGATTGGACACCTGGCATCTAAACTTGTATCACAAATGAGTTGTGCCTCTGAACTAAATTACTGGTCAGCTAATTTTATGACTGAGATATCATGATGAGTTGGAAAATTCAGTCAATTTCTGCATCAGAAATCAGATTATCATAAATTTGCGGAAGAGAGAAACCCCATTATCTTTTCCCCTCAAATTCCATGAAAACAGAGCAGGAAAAATTTCCCTTCTTCTGGGACCCCAGAACTTAATGTGTGTGCTTATAAAGTCTATTTTTTCCTGCTCCATTTAGTTTTTCTAAAGGATCAATTATATATCCTAACAGTACTAATATAAGTAAAATAAAGTAGTGATTTCGATTCCTAGAGGCTGTAGTCTTGAAGTCACATGGATGTTAAAACCTATCCCTTGACTATTGACAGTGGTTATAATGCCTGTGCTGAATAGTTGAAGTAAGCCAAACTATCTCCCTATTAGGCAATGAGAGTTCATAAAAACAAGTCTTAGAAATGCCAACTTTTTCATAGGAACATTCTTAGGTGCAACCACTGCTCCTTTCTCTGTTGTATGTTTGAGTCTGTGAACTTGTCTTTTTTCTGGACCCATGATGATCCATTTAAACTTGTCAACAGAAATCAAGTTCTCTCATGTTGATCTTTTTATTGCACTTTCCAAAAGAGGTTTTTTGTTTTTTTTGTCTGTTTGTTTGTTTTTGCCTGTATTGACTTCTTAGTTGCTCATAATAGGTCTTTTCTACCCCAATTCTGCTGAGTTCAGTCTCCCAGAATGAACCAGGATCAGGCTGTCCTGAAGCCTGAAAGGATTAACTTTGGAAAGTTAGTCCCCCAAGGATTGATCTAGGATTTGTTTGGCCCTAAAACTTACAAAAGTTTGGGGGAGGGGAGCTTTTAAGAAAAAAAGAATACAAAAATAAATCCTCAATTATGTATGACACCAAATCTTTATTTAGAATGAGAAATCAGAACTAACAATTTGGAAAAGCTGGTAGTTACTATAAACCTGAAATTTAAAAAGTCATGTTAATTTGTATTGACTACCTGCTTAAGACATATGTATAACATACTACTCTTTCAACAACTAGTTTTATAGAAATATTAAGGAGGGAGTTGGGGAGGACTAGGACGGTGGGCTGGGATGGCAGTAAAAGACAGAAAACTGTACTTGAACAACAATTAAAATAAAATAAAAAATTGTTTCTTTTTTTAAATATATGTTGATAATGCTATCAACATATATTTTTTAAATATATTATTGATAATGCTATTACAGTTATCCTATTATCCCCCCTTCATTCCCCTCTACCCTGAACACCCTCTCCCACTCCCCCCCTTTAGTTCATGTCCATGTGTCATAAGTTCTTTAGCTTCTACATTTCCCCTTCTATTCTTGCCCTCCCCATCTATTTTCTACCTACCATCTATGCT
>CM052539.1:125877299-126007124 GCA_028533065.1 Trachops cirrhosus
CCCTTCTTGCCTATAAGATCTCTTTTGAGAAATCAGCTGACAGCCTGATGGGAACTCCTTTGTAGGTTACTATCCCCTTATCTCTTGCTGCTTCTAGGATTCTCTCCTTCATTTTTACCTTGGCTAATGTAATTATGATGTGCCTCAGTGTGTTCCTCCTTGGGTCCAACTTCTTTGGGACTCTCTGAGCTTCCTGGACTTCCTGGAATTCTATTTCCATTGCCAGACTGGGGAAGTTCTCCTTTATTATTTGTTCAAATAAGATTTCCACTTGTTGCTCTTCTTCTTCCCCTTCTGGTACCCCTATAATTCGGACGTTGGAACTTTTAAAGATGTCCTGGAGGTTCCTAAGCCTCTCCTCATTTTTTTGAATTCTTATTTGTTCATTCTTTTCTGGGTGTATATTTTGTTCTTCCTTCTGGTCCACTCCAATGATGTGAAACCCATCTTTCATTCCATCACTATTGGTTCCCTGTGCATCTTTCTTCATTAAACTTATTGTAGCCTGCATTTGTTCATCTAATTTCCAATCAAAATCAACCAATTCTGTGAGTATCCTGATTACCAGTGCTTTGAACTGTGCTTCTGATAGGTTGGCTATCTCTTGGCCGCTTAAAAGGATGGGACCTGGGGCTTTCCAATCTTCATCTGTTTGAGCCATCTTTTGCTGTTTTTTTTTTTTCTTTTCTGGTCTTGTCCAGCTCCTGTAGTGAGGGGCGGGGCCTAAGGTTTTCACCAGGGTGGGGCACCCCAGTGGCAGGGTAGTGACGCTGTATATGGGGGCGGAGTCCGAGAAGGAACAATGGCATTTGCTCTGCTCTCTGTAGGACCTCAGACCCTTCCACCGCCTTCCATAAGCCAACTGGGCCCCTCCAGCACCAATTCTGGTAGGGGTGGGCCTGTGCACCCTGCAAGACCCTCCTCCTCAGTCAGTGCCCCAAAGCTCCACTTCCCGGTGCTGGGACCCTGAGCTGCATGCAGTGCCTTGCTTCACAACGGCCACCTCGCTGGGTCTGCTGGTCGCCACCCCCCAGCCTGGCCCGCCAACCACCGACACTTGTGCGCCCAGGGTCTGCCTGCTGGGGACTTGTGCACACCCCGGTTGCTCAGGTCTCCGCTCCCGCGTCCCTCTCCGGCCCGACTCCGCCCCTCCTACCTATCTGGAGGAATGTGTCTATTTTTAACTCCCTGGTTGTCGGACTTTCATGCACTTCAATTTTCTGTCAGTTCTGGTTGTCATTTTGTTTCTATGGTGTTGCTGTCCCCATCTTGGTTGTGCGCAGGTCACAGTGCATCCACCTATGCCTCCATCTTGGCCGGAAGTCCCTAATATGTTTCTTTTTCACTATCTTTTTACGTGTGGTGGTAGACCGCTCATAGAACCTGTTCAGAGAGTAAAATGTTCTCAGCCCCTTTTGAATCAGTGCAGTGAAGGGTTGAAATATTACTAGATGCTAGTGATGCACTAGGATATGATTATTTAATTATACCTGGAAGTCTTTGAGAATGTTGTAAGTCAAAAATCAAACTAGATGTATCTACTAACTCAGCTTCCTTTAGCTTGATCCCCACCACTGTACAAGGGACAAGTATGATGGAGAGGGCATTCGAGTGAAATAGGGAATGTTCTTGCATGATTAGAGTTAAAATAGGTTATTTTTGAAAAATTTGCTGAAACATATGAATGCTAGGATTCATCTGAAGGCTTTGGTAGGGGCCTGTGCAAATAAGAGGCTCTGAAGCTTTAGTCTCCTTAGCTCAGTGCAGGTCTGCCTATGTGCATGGCACATAAAAATGTCCCCCATGGAAGGCCTACCTACCATTGGTGTGCAGCAATTTTTTAAAAATCCTCACTGGAGGACATGCTCATTGATTTTAGAGTGAGGGGTAGGGAGGGAGAGAGAGAGGGAGAGAAACATCAATGTGAGAGTGAAACACCTATTGGTTGCCTCTCATGCAACCCCTGTGGACTAAACTTGCAACCAAGGCACGTACCCTAACTGGGAATCTAACCCACAACTTTTCAGCTTACAGGATGATGCTCCAACCAACTGAGTCACACCAGCCAGGGTGGGACTTGCATTTTTGGTTTTCTGGTTCCTATTTGTTGCCATCCATAAAACTATAAATTAAAAGATAATAAGAGAGTTCCAAATTGAATAGCCAAGATGTAAAAAGTCTTCAGGTTGAGAGAGGGAGGCAGAAGGGAAACCTGAAAAAAGTTGGAAAGAATTCTTTATAGACAAACAAGGAAAAACTAGTTTGTAAAATGACTCTGAACAGAAGAATTTATATGCAAATAACCTGAAGCTGAGAACAGTGAAGAATGCTACAAAGCCAAGAAACAAGGCAGTCATTTCTTTTAGGAATAAAAAAGACTATATGATATTTGCAACTGTTTATGACCATGTGCCAGAAATATATATATATATATATATATATATATCACATGAATGAAGTTTTACTTATAACTGAAGCATTTCTGAAAGAATGCTTTTGTAGATTACCTGAAAAAAAAAATGGATTCCTGTCCTAGTCTGTCATTAATGACCTATGTGCTTCTGGAAAAAAAATTACTAAATTTCCTTGGTGTGTTTCCTCATTTATAAACTTGGGAAAATAAAACTTGACAATCCCCAAGATTTCTTCTAGTTTTATTTTTTAACTGTTTATTAACTATTTTAATTATTTTTTTATATTTTATTGATTATGCTATTAGAATTGTCCTGATTTTTCCTCTTGGCCCCCCTCCATGCAGCAACCCCCTACTCCCTCAGGCAATCCCCACACCGTTGTTCATGTCCATGGGTCATGCATATAGGTTCTTCGGCTACTCCACTCCATATACTGTACTTTACACCCCCATGGCTATTCTGTAACTACCTATTCATATTTCTTAATCCCCTCACCTCTTTACCCATTCCCCCACACCCCCTCTCATCTGGCAACCATCAGAACACTCTCTATATCCATGATTTTGTCTCTGTTCTTGTTTGCTTAGTTGGTTTTTTAGATTCAATTCTTAATAGATTGTTATTCTTTGCCATTTTATTGTTCATAGTTTTGATCTTCTTTTTCTTAAATAAGTACCTTTAACCTTTCATATCATAATGGTTTGGTGATGATGAATTCCTGTAGTTTTATTCTTGCCTGGGAAGCTCTTTATCTTCTCTTCAATTCTAAGTGATAGCTTTGCTGGGTAGAGAAATCTTGGTTGTAGGTCCTCTGCTTTTCATGACTTTGAATATTTCTTCCCAATACCTTCTAGCCTGCAAAGTTTCTTTTGAGAAATCAGCTGACAGTCTTATGGGAACTCCCCTGTACATAACTAACTGCCTTTCTCTTGCTGCTTTTAATATTTTCTCTTTATTTTTAACCTTTGGCATTTTAATTATGGTATGTCTTGGAGTGGGCCTCTTTGCATACATCTTGTCTGGGACTCTTGTACTTCCTAGACTTGAATGTTTATTTCCTTCACCAAATTAGGGAACTTTTCTTTCATTATTTTTTCAAATAGCTTTCCAATTTCTTGCTCTTTCTCTTCTCCTTCTGGCACCCCTGTGATGCGAATGTTGGATCTCCTGAAGTTGTCCCACAGGATGCTTATGCCATTCTCATTTTTTTGGATTTTTTTTTCTCCTTGCTCTAATTGGTTGTTTTTGCCATCCTTATGTTCTATATAATTAATTTGATTCTCAGCTTTATCCACTCTACTATTGTTTCCCTGTAAATTGTTCTTTATTTCAATTAGTGTATCCTTCATTTCTGACTGGATATTTATATGCTGTTGAAGTCCTCCCTAAGTTCCTTGAGCATCTTTATAATCAGTGTTTTGAACTCTGTGTCTAATAGATTGTTTATCTCCATTTTGTTTAGTTATTTTCCTGGAGTTTTGATCAGTTCTTTCATTTGGGCCATGTCTCTTTGTCTCCTCATTTTGGCAGCCTCCCTGTGTTTGTTTCTATGTAGTAGGTACAGCTGCTATGACTCCCTGTCTTGCTAGTGTTTCCTAATATAGTAGGTGTCCTATAGGGTCCAGTGGCACAGATAGCCTCCCCTATCACCCAAACTGGGTACTTGAGGTACACCCTTTGTGTGGGCTGAATACACCCTTTTCTTGTAGTTGAGCCTTGGTTGCTGTTGGTAGATTAGTGGGAGAGATTTACCCAGGCCAATCACCTGCAAAGACTGGCTGTGACCAGTGACCACCAACTCCTGCCCTCCATGGAGGATTAGCTGTGCAGGGGCAGGGTGGTGGTGCTCCAGTGTGGTCTTTGGCTGTCCACTGGGTGTGCTAGAGGTGGGTTTTGCCTTGGTGGTTCAGGCCAAGGTCAGCCCCCAGCTGTGTTTTACCCAGGGCCACCCTGCCTGGGCTATACACAATCTGAGATGGCTGCTACTTATGCTTGGAGATTCCCAGGTGAAGCCAAGCTATGAATCTAGGCTAGCTACTGTTAGTACTGAGCCTGGGGCTCACTGAGGCCAGCTGTTGCTTCTTTGAGGGATTTTGGAAGTTGTAAAGCATGGGCCAGGACCAACCATTTGTATGGAAAAGCACCTGAGGTGGGCCCATAAATTGGGTGGGATGGAGTCTCTGGGGATCTCCAAGGTGAGACAAGCAGTGTTAGCTAGGTTGATGGAGTCTCAGATATAGCACCAGCCTGCTGGGTTGTTGGGGGAGGCCTTCAAAAAGAGACAATGGCCTCTGCTCACCTTGATGCCAGATACTTCAGTTTCTCCCTGTATAAAACTGGTGCCTTTCAAGCTGCTACCTTGCTGCTAGAGATCAGTAGGAGTGAATCTGTGTAAGTGAGTCCATGTGTGGGTCTTTAAGAGGAACTGCTTAGGGTTCCAGAAGTTTCTTCCACTGTCTCAATCCCTGCTGGGTTTTTCAACCAGAAGTTGTAGGGACTTATCTTCCTGGCACTGGAATCCTATGCTGGGGGGCCTGGTATGGGGCTAGGACTCCTCACTTACAAGACATCTCTCCCAAATTTTTATCCACCAAACATGGGTGAGGTACGAGTCCATTCTGCATCTGTGGCCCTCCTACCAGTCTGGATGGATGTGGTTTCTCTAATTCCATAGTTGTCAGATTTCCATTCAACTTGATTTCTGACTATTCTGAGTGATGGTGGTTCTATATTTTAGTTGTAATTTTGATGTGGTTGTGTGAAGAGGTGTGCTATGTCTGCTTATGCTTCCATCTTGACCAGAAGTCTTCTTACAGTTTTAAATGTTTTGTGATTCTACGTACATTCTCTTTAAATATAATAGTGTAAGTTATTTAGACATCAAAATTAATATTTTCCTGGAGCTAAAACACTTTGGAAAGGCTAACAGAATTAGTAAGGATTATTTGATAACTTCTGATGTCAATAGAAGTCCTAGCTATAAAAATTTGGTAATGTAATGTAATGTGCAGAGTGGAACAAAGAAAAATTACAAAGAATCTCTTTGTAACAAATGCCATGGCATTTATGTAATCTGAAGGGGGAAAAAAGTCACATGATTCCCTTAGGAATTTGAATCCCTGGAATTGTATTTTTAACACAGTGTATCCCTCAAGGAGCCAATATTCAAACCTGTATATAATTTAGACTTTTTGCTCATCCCATGTTTTCCATGTGCTGGTTTGAATTACTCACTGGTAGAAAATAGAAATGTAGAAAAAAAAACACAGCATTCCTATTACTAATTATGTTCAACACTGTAGACAAAGTAACAGACATGTATCATTAAAGACATAACAGCCTTCCCCCCTACTCACTTGACTGTACATGGTTTTAAAATCAAAATCCTTGTGATTTGTCTTATTAAAAATATTTTATTTATTTTTAGAAAAGGCAGAAGGGAGGGAGACTGAGGAGGAGAGAAACATCAGTGTGTGGTTGGCTCTCACAGACCCCCAGCTGGGGACCTGGCCTGCAACCCAGACATGTGCCCTGACTGGGAATCGAACTGGTGACCCTTTGGTTCACAGGCCAACACCCAATCCACTGAGCCACCTAAGCCAGGGGTATCTTTTTTAACTTTAACAATCCACATTGGCTTCTATGGCTTCTACTGGGAAACTAAATAAATTTCAACATCAGTGAACAGTTGTTGATATTTAATTTCTGTGTGGTTAAATTTCATGTAATTACCTATAGCCCTTCACACTTTCATTGGGAATAACAATTTATCATGATATCTGAGAATATTTGCCACCTATTCATGATGCCACCTCAAATTATAAATAAAATGAGTTAAATAGAGTCCCTATGATCTAAAAGCATCCCCAGCCTCCTTGGTCTGGCAGTATCATATGTTTGGATTTCTTTCATATTGTATTCTGTCAAATATTTTGCCAAATTAATCTAATTTCCTTCATTTCTCATAAATCATTATCTATTTTACCTCAATTTCTTCCTCCTAGTAAATATCCTAATATATTCTTTGTCAGTTTTCACTCTCCTAATAGCTTTATTACAGGTTGATTGCCACATGGAATCTGATGCCCTTCTCACTGGCCAGTGGAAGTTGCTTGATGAAGCTAGACCAGTCTACCCCAAGGTGGAGGGAGGGATAGTTTCCCCTCCTGAGTAAACCTACCTGTATTGAAAAGGCTAACCACATTTTTTTCTTCACAACTCTGGGGACTGTTGGCTATCAGATCTCTTTCTGCACCTTCCAATGTTAAAGTCTGTGTCATAGGAAGATTGACCCCTGCCACTGGCAGGAGATTGGTATGTAAGACCAGGAGGTAGGAAGAAACCAAGATATTTCTCCTACTCTCTATTTTGGACAACATTTCTGGTAGTAGCAATGACCACGGTCCCTCTGTGGCCTCAGCTCCTGACACACTCCCAGACTCTTCCAGGTACTCTTAGCCTCTGGTCCACTTAATATAGTCCCTCACTTTTGCTTCTATGAATGGAAGTGACTCTTTGATGTTGCTAATCTCAGGTTTCTTTCACCATCTCCTTGGCTCTTCCACCACTGTGTAACCAATTTCTGTTGCAGAACTTGCCATTATAGGTATCCAGAGTGGTTTCCATTTACCTGGATGGAATGTGGCACATATGCTTTTTTTGCCTATAAGGAAACAAATCCTCAAGAATGGATTGTGGCATAGAGTTCTTTACATGTTAGAGCTTGAGTATTGTAATGACCCCCTTGCAGGCAAAAAGGAGAATTTTAGTAATCTGTGGTATGCAGTGACATCACAGACACCTGAAGTATCAGGGCTCTAAGTAACTAGGTAATCTGCTGAATTTGGCCACTATGTCAGTGACAATGGTTACAAGTATTGTAGAGGCTAGGAAGTATTTGAGATAGCACTAAAGGGTTTACCAAAAACAAAACAAAACAAAACAAACAAACAAAAAACACTCAAAGATTTGAATTCTTAGCTCAAAGTACAGGTAGATAAAAAGAGAACTTCATGAAACCTTTAAATGAAAAAATTCATTATAGAGACAGCTGATACAGTTGAAATCAGGAATAAAATCTTATGGTACAGTTTGGAGAATTATGAAGCAGATTGGTGAGAAAACTTTGCCAGGTTTCTTAGTGAAGAAGGAATGGTCCCTTAGACATGGACAGAAACATTTGGGTGTTCTTCGATTACGCTGGAAAACCTGGATCCCCATAATTAAATAAATCCCATAACAGAATCCCAAAATTCATTTGCCATATGAAACACCTCCCTTCCTCTTTCTGAGAAAACTGGTCTTCTTTCATGATCTACCCACTTCACACCTCATTGCCTCTAAACACAAAAATAGTGTCAGATTCCACTAAGACCCACATGAGAATCTCTAGTTATTTTGGGAGAAGAGAGCCTACATATTACATAGGCTGCAAGACCTTGCTCATCTTTATCACTTGGAACTTGAGAAGCATGTACATGTTAGACTAAGGGGATGAAATAAATTTCATTGGATGTATGCTGGATACAGGGTTTAATGGACTAAGTTGATCAGCTAGAAATGGCTCTAACAGTTTGCTTGGTTGACTGACTACAGCATGGATTCTACAAAGGTCCATGTTTAATAAGGTCAAGATGCCAGAACTTTACTGTAATTATTTAGAGGAAGGAATCAACAGACTTACTAATTTGGTAATGTTAGACGAAAATTATTATGTGCAACTTGTTTTCCCTTCCTATGACAATGTTGCCTGAAAGTCTCAGAAAACTCTCCCATCCCTGGGGCCTTGGGAAATGCATCATGAGGGCAATAGCAGAATGCTTGAAAACTTGGTATTGGCTGTGATCACAGAATGGGGATGATGGTGAGAGCTGCCACCCCTGACATAGTATACGTGATTGTAATGGAAACATGTGGGATTCCAGAGAGACAGAGGCCAGATGTCAGCACTTAACCATCAGTGGTAAGGAGGCTCATTTACCATAACTGGCTGTAAGGATGAACTGCCATTCAGAGTGTTTTAACCTCTAGGGCTCTGGGGCTGGCTAATTGGTTGCAGGGTCCTAGGAAAAAAATAAACATTCATAAAATATTATTTTCCCAGTTCCTGATTATATAGTTGGGGTAAGAAATTGACAGAATCTGCGCATTGGCTATTATGATAAAAAAGGCCCTATGTTAGCTCTTGGTAAATAGTAAACCAAAAGCAAAGCCTCAACTCTGGATGAACTGAATACTATTGCAGCTTACCTGAAAAGGTTTAAGGATGGGAATAGTTCTTCGTAGGTCCTCCACATTTAACTCACCTGTGAAAATCAAAAAGGCTCTTAGAGAATGACTAGATCATTTTAAATTTAATCAGGTAATGACTCCCATTGTAACTACTCTTCCATATGTATCCTGAGTATAAGAAATCAAAGCAGCCTTTGGAACTTAGTTAATGCCAGCACACAGTTAATGATCTGGCTTTTTTTTTGTCAAAAAAAAATGTCAACGTGCTTTTTTTTTTTTTTTACTCCATATAAATTTGAGAGAATAAAAAACAAAACAGCTCATTTTCACTTGTCAGGAACATTGGTATATTATATGCATATTGTACAAATTATGAACACTGCCATATTTTAGGACTATTTCAGCTTTCCTGTTTTCTGTCATGATAGAGTCTACAGAACTTTGATCAAGATATTCCTAAGAACATCCCACTGGTCCATGACATTGATGCTGATTGAATCTTGTGAGGAGGGGGTAGCAAGAATGTCCTAAATGCCTAGGAAGTTATTTGTGTGTAGGGAGTAGGAGATAAAACAAATAAAATTCCTGCATCTGCCCTGTCAGTGAGATTTGTAAGGGTATGTTGGAATAGTCTCTCTAGTATGAAAGCTAAGTTGCTGTGCCTTGTCTCTCAGAAGGAGAAACAACTCTTGGGGAACCAAATTTATCTTCATAGAAATTAATACACATTTCAGAAATGGATTTGCCTTACCTGTTCACCTTGTTCCTTTCTCTAGCATCACCACCCTTGCAATGATAGTGTGCCTCACTCATCGTTATGGTATCCCACATCTCATTCCTTCTAGCTGAGAAACTCATTTCACAGCCAGAGAAGAGGGCAACGAATCCATCAAATTTACTTAACTCATGCACAGCTGACCTGGAGGAATAGTGGAATGAGTGAAAATTCAGTTTTGAGGCCACCTGGGAGAAAACGCCCTCCAAAGTTGGTTTTGCCATTTACAAATTTTGCTCAACTTGCTTTGAAACAGTGACAAATGTATGGTGCTCTTTCCCCTCATCAGAATGCACTACTCTGGGAACAAAGTCAAGTTAGTGGGAATGAACCTTCTCATTATTGTATCTACAGACCTAATAATGACAAGTCTGGAGATTTATTCCCCCTCCCCTTTTGGTGTCTTAGCAGAGAGATGACTCAGTTGTACTAAGGTCTTATGGAGAGACAAAAAGGCCTTTGATGTCTGCATTCCTGGCATGACGACATTTCAAGGACGCGCAAACCTGGGTGACTGTTTTATGCATCCTCTGTAATGGTACCTGGGCTGAGAGACACCTTGATATATTTCTAAACTTTTACTAAAAGTAGGTATTTCCTATCCATTCTCAGGCTAAATAATAAATCTGTAATGCAGTGTGGGCTTGGGTTTATTCAGGGTCTTGGTGTGCCCTCAGTCACTCTTCAGTTTGTTCAGTCCTGGCATGGCCGTTTTGGTGGAACAGTGACCAGGGTGCATTCAGACCGTCTCTAACCTCCCTACGCTGTGGAATAATGAGAGTTCAGGAGACAGTGTATGCTGTACTACTTCTCTATTGTGAGGTATTCACCAATAAATGCTACATGTGTATGTTTCTTTAACTGACATTCTACATACCTCATAAGCATGTGTTACTCGTGGTGTGTGTTTGGGACTCACGTGCAACAAACAACCCACTTTGCAAGTTTTTGCTTTACCTTCCTGCAAATTTGATTATTGCTTTTTTTAGAGAGAGAGATTTTAGTTCCTAACGAAGAAATGGTTTAACCAGGGAATACAATTATTTTATTAAATAAGGAGTAAGGTTTAATGCCTGGCTAGTTTGAGCTCTTCCTGTCCTTGAAGCATCAGGAATAGAGGGAGATTACAAAATCAAGGGGAAATAGATTGCTAATAATTTGTGGCAAAAAGAAGTATGTGTGGGATTTAAGGGATTCTTAGTGGGCATCTTATTACTTCCATATTTCATAGTAAAGATCAATGGAAACTAATATAAAACCTATAAAGTCAAGGCCTTGGAATTTAGGCTTTGAAATGAAGGTTTGATCACCCAGTAGGTAATGCACTTGACCATCTGAGCTATATGCTGAGGGCAAGAGTAACATAGTTTATAAGGGATAATTAACATAGCTCTTGAGTATCTAAGGCATGGTACCGTTAATGCATATTATATGTTGAGTGTGTGGAGTTCAGCTACTCCTGCTGTTTGCTTGACCTTGAGGTCAATTCTCAGAAAAGGAAAATAATTCAGGCATGGGTTTATTTCACTGGGGTTCCATAACATAGGGAAGTATATCTAATTTTCTTTTGTAGGAGTCAGTGTGGTTTAATCAGTGTAATCCGTGTTTTACTCTGTACTATGTAAGAGGCATCAAGATCTTAATACTTTTATTAAGACCATCCTAAATGAATGACCCCTCATGGAAAGCGTATTTTTTGCTCCTGATTTTTGAAACACCAAATTAATCTTAATGTAGACTTTTATTCGACTTCATTTTATGGTTTTGATTTAGCACACATAAATTTTCCCCAACACTAACTGGATGTTTTGTTTTGTTTTGTTTTGTTTTGTTTTGTTTTGTTACACTAGGATTTGTCCTCCTCATTTAGGCAAAACATCCATTCCTCTCTGGACAGGATTCCTGCATCAACACTTGTTTCATGGGCGGACTCGAACATAAATGAAATTCTCGTTTTATTTCCTCAAATAATTTCACAATTTAATGCAGCATTCATTTTGGATCAAAGATTATAAGATCATAGCTCTTTAGTATATAAGTACCCAATTTAAAGTAAACTTTCTTATTTTCATATTTTTTATCTTAACATTTTACTGTTAGCTTTTTAAAGGAAAGCATATATTAATTAATTTTTAAAATTCTTTTTGCAATGAACACTATGCCTACATGACTTATTGGTAGTGCATGCTCAATACATTTTTCCCAGTTAATTCATGTTGGAGATTCTAAAGTTCTACCAAATGTAAACTGTTATTATTTCTTCAGGTAGAATCTTTAAATTGCCACCCAAGTAATAATGAGGGCACCTTACCTATAAATAACCACATCCATTGCCTACACAAATCATAATATCTTTTGATTTTTGTCTTTGAAATCTGACTTTTACTTGTTCTTTTCTAATTTATGGGACCTAACTTAGAGTCACAGATATTTTATTCATAAAATCTTTTTATAGGTATTAATTGAAAATAATTTTGACATTGCTTTGTCTCAAAGGATATTTTTTCACATTTGTATTTGCTATATAGTTTGGAAACTCCATTACATTTGTAGACATAGTTAAGAATGTGTTTGTATAAAACATTTTATGAAAGGAACATTTCAGCATTTAATTGAACGTGTCTTGATTATAAATGTTGTTTTAGAGTCTCATTCCCAGTTTATTATTAATATAGGTATTTTTTATTGAAAACAACTGGCTGTGACCAGCTGAATTATTGCAAACCAAAGTTAATACATTATATTGTATATACTTTTTAAAATGTATCAAGAATGACTATTATTAAAACTATATATCAGCATTATAATTTCTAGAAAACATAAGAAATCAACATATTTTTCTTTTTTGAATTTAATTTTTATTTATTTTAATTATTGTTCAATTACAGTTGCCCCCATTTCCCCCCTGCATTACTCTCCCCTGTCCTACTCACCTCCACCTCCCACACTCAATCCTCTGCTCTCCCTGTTTTTTTTGTCCATGGTTCCTTTATACATGTTCCTTGATGACCCTTCTCCTAATTGAGGGATGCCCAATTATCCCCCTCTCTCCTCCCCTTTGGTTACTGTCAGTTTGTTCTTTATGTCCACGTCTCTGGTTATATTTTGCTCACTCTTTTGTTTTGTTGATTAGGTTCCACTTATAGGTGAGATCATATGGTATTTGTCTTTCACCACCTGGTTAATTTTACTTAGCATAATGCTCTCCAGTTCCATCCATGCTGTCATGAAGGGTAGGAGCTCCTTCCCTTCTGCTGCATAGTATCCAATTGCATAAATGTACCACAGATTTTTGATCCACTCATTTACTGATGGCTACCTAGGCTGCTTCCAGCGTTTGGCTATTGTAAATTGCACTGCTGTGAACAGTACGGTGAATAGGTTCTTTTGTATTGGTGTTTCAGGATTCTTAGAGTATAATCCTAGCAGTGGAATTGCCAGGTCAAAAAGCAGTTCCATTTTTACATTTTTGAGGAAATTCCATAGTGTTTTCCATAGTGGCTGTACCAGTCTGCATTCCCACCAACAGTGTACTTGGGTTCCCTTTTCTCCACAGCCTTGCCAGCACTTATTGTTTTATTTGTTTATGATAGCCACTCTGACGTATATGAGATATTATCTTATTGTGATTTTAATTTGCATCTCTCTGATTGCTAGTGATGCTGAATATCCTTCATATGTCTCTGGGCCCTCTGTATGTCCTCCTTGGAGTACTCTGTTCATGTCCTTTGCCCATTTTTTAATTGGATTGTCTGTCTCTCTGGTGTGGAGTCATATGAGTTCTTTATGAGATCTTTGGAGATTAAACTCTTGTCCGAGATATCATTGGCAAAATATATTTTCCTATATGGTTGGTTCTCTTTTCACTTTGCTGATGTTTTCTTTAGCCATACAGAAGCTTTTTAATTAGATTAAGTTCCATTTATTTATTATTTCCTTTTTGTTCCTTGCTCTAGAGGACATATTGATGAAATTATTGCTGCATGAAATATCTGAGATTTTCCTGCCTATGTTCTCCTCTAGGACTTTTATGGTATTGTGACTTATATTTAAGTTTATTTTTGTATATGGTGTAAGTTGGCGATCTAGTTTCAGTTTTGTGCATGTAACTATCCAGATCTCCCAACATCATTTGTTGAAGAAGCTATTTTTACTCCATTTTATGCTTCTGCCCAATTTGTTGAATATTAATTGACTATAGAGACATGGGTTTAATTCAGGACTCTCCATTCTGTTCCATTGGTCTATGTGTCTGTTCTTATGCCAGTACCAGGCTGTTTTGATTACAGTGGCCTTGTAATACAGTTTGATATCAGGTATTGTGATCCCTCCTACTTTGTTCTTTCTCAAAACTGCTGTGGCTATTTGGGGTCATTTATAGTTCCATATAAATTTTTGAAATGTTTGTTCTATATCTGTGAAATATGTCATTGGTATTTTAATAGGGATTGCACTTAATCTATAAATTGCTTTGGGTAATATGGATATTTTGATGATGTTAATGTTTCCAGTCTATGAACATGGTGTATGCTTCCATTTGTTTGTGTCTTTCTTTCTTCAGTGTTGTGTGGTTTTCTGAGTAAAGGTCTTTTACCTCCCTGCTTAGGTTTATTTCTAGGTACTTTATTTTTCTTGTTGCTATAGCAAATGGGATGTTTTTCTTGATTTCTGTTTCTGATATTTCATTGATGGTGTACAAAAATGCTTTCAATTTCTGAATATTGACTTTGTGTCCTGATACTTTGCCAAATTCACTTATTAGGTCGAGTAGTTTTTTGGTGGAGTCTATAGAGTTTTCTATGAACACTATTATGTCATCTACAAACAATGACAGTTTTATTTCCTCCTTTCCAATTTGGATGCCTTTTATTTCTTCTTCTTGTCTAATTGCTGTGGCTAGGACTTCCAATACTATGTTGGATGGAAGTGATGAAAGCAGACATACTTGTGTTGTTCCTGATCATAGTGGGAAAACTTTTAGTTTTTGCCTGTTAAGTATGATGTTGGCAATAACTTTCTCATATATGGCCTTTATTATGTTGAGGCATGCTCCCTCCTACTTTCCTGAGTGTTTGTATCATAAACGGGTGCTGTACCTTATCAAATGCGTTTTTTGCATCTACTGATGTGATCATGTGATTTTTGTCTTGCCTTTTGTTTATGTGATGTATTATGTTTATTGATTTGTGATTTGTGAATATTGTACCATCCTTGCATCCCTGGTATGAATCCCACTTTGTTGATCTTTTAAATGCGTTGCTGGATGCAGTTTGCCAATAATTTGTTGAGGATTTTAGTGTCTCTATTCATCAGTAATATTGGCCTGTAGTTTTCTTTCTTTGTTGTATCTTTATCTAGTTTTGGGATTAGAATGATGCTGGATTCATAAAAAGAGTCTGGGAATCTTCCCTCCTCTTGGATTTTTTTGGAATAATCTGAGAAAGATAGTGGTTAGCTCTTCCTTAAATGTTTTGTAAAATTCTCCTGTGAAATCATCTGGTCCAGGGCATTTGTGTGCTAGGAGTTTTGTGATTACAGCTTCAGTTTCACCTGCTGTTACGGATCTGTTGAGGGTTTCAGCTTCTTCTTCATTCAGTTTTGGAAGATTATATTTTTCTAGAAATTTTTCCATTTCACCCAGGTTTTCAAATTTCTTGGCATATAGTTGTTCATAGTAATTTCTTACAATCCTTTGTATCTCTGTGGTGTCAGTTGTAATCTCTCCTCTTTCATTTCTGATTTTGTTTATTTGGGTCCTCTCTCTTTTTTTCTTGAGTCTGGTTAAAGTCTTGTTGATTTTATTTACCTTTTCAAAAAAACAGCTCCTAGATTTACTGATCTTTTGAATTGTTCTTTTAGTTTCTATGTCATTTAATTCTGCTCTGGTCTCAGTTATTTCCTTCCTTCTACTCACTCTGGGCTTTGTTGTTGTTCCTCTAGTTCTTGTAAATGTAGTGTTAGGTTGTTTATTTGAAATGTTTATATCTTTTTTATGTAGGCCTGTATTGCTTTGAACTTTCCTCTAAGACTGCCTTCTGCCTGTCCCATAGGTTTCAGACTGTTGTATGTTCATTTTCATTTGCTCCCAGAAACTTTTTGATTTCTTCCTTGATCTCATTAATCTATTTATTGCTTAATAGCATGATATTTAGTATCCATAAGTTTGAGTGTTTTGGGTTTTTTTCCTTGAGATTGGTTTCTAGTTTCAGTCCCTTGTGGTCAGAGAAAATGCTATATATAATTTCAATTTTCTTGTATTTGTTGAGGCTTATTTTGTGTCCTGTCATGTGACCTATCTTTGAAAGTGTTCCATGTGCATTTGCAAAGAGTGTGTATTTTGCTTCTTTGGGATGAAAGGCTCTCTATATATCAGTTAAGTCCTTTTGATCTATGGCATTATTCAATGCTACAATATCCTTGCTGATATTTTTTTTGGAAGATCTATCCATTTTTGACAGTGCGGTGTTAAAATCCCCTAGTATAAGTGTGTTGCTGTCTATATCTTCCTGAATTTCTCCAAAATTTTCCTTATACGAATTAGGATGCTCTGATAGGTGCTTCTATGTTGGGTGCATATATGTTTACAATGTTCATGTCTTCTTGATGGACTCTTTCCTTGAATATTATGAAGTATCCTTCTGTGTCTCTTTTCATGGTCTTTGTTTTGAAGTCTATTTTGTCTGCTATGAAGTATTGCTACCCCGGATTTTTTATCCTGTCCATTTGCTTGGAATATTTTTTCCAACCCTTCACTTTCTTGTTCTGAGGTAGGTCTCTTATAGGTAGCATGTGTACAGGTAATATTTTCTTATAAATTCATTTAACCACCCTATGTTGTCTGATTGGAGCATTTAATCTATTTATATTTAAGGTTATTATTAATAGGTACTTATTCATTTTTTACCTTTGTACCTATGTTCCTCTCTCTGTCACTCTTTTCTTCATCTTCTTAAAGCAGTCCCTTTAGCATCTCTTGCAGTTCTTGTTTGATGGAGATGTATTCTTTGAGCCTTCTTTTGTCTGGGAAACTCCTTATTTCACCTTCCATTTTAAATTGAGAGTCTTGCTGGATAGGATAGTCTTGTTTACAGGCCTCTGGTTTTTATTACTTGGAATATTTCTTGCCATTCCCTTCTGGCCTGCAGTGTTTCTGTTGAGAAATCAGGTGCTAGTCTTATCGGAGCTCCCTTGTATGTTACTTCCTGTTTTTCCCTTGCTGCCTTTAAGATTCTCTTTTTGTCTTTAAAATTTGGCATTTTAACTGTGATGTGTCTTGGAGTAGGCCTCTTTAGGTTCATGTTGGTTGGGAGTCTCTGTGCTTCCTGAACGTGCATGGCTTTTCCCTTTTCCAGGTTAGGGAAATTTTGTCATTATTTTTTCAAACAGGTTTTCTATCCCTTTTTCCTTTTCTTCTTTCTCTTATTATTATGACTTGAAGGTTGTTACATTTCATGTTGTCCTGCAGTTCTCTTAAGCTATCTTCATATTTTTTGGTCTTTTTTAGTGCTGCCCCTCTACATGGGTATTTCTTTCTACCTTGTCTTCCAGCTCACTAGTTCAGTCCTCAGTTTCATCCAGCCTAATTATAATTCCTTGTAGTGTGTTTTTATTTCAGATATTGTATTCTTTATTTCTTCCTGGTTCTTGTTTATAGTTTGTTTCCTTTTTCATATTGTTCTAGTTCTCATTCAGTTCCTTATAGTTGTCACTGAGTTCCTTGCATATCCTTATAACCATTTTTTTTAAATTCTATATCTGATAGTTTGCTTGCCTCCATTTCATTTAGCTCTTTAAATAAGGAGTATTCCATTCCTTTGGATTGCAGATTTTTTTCTTTGTCTCCCCATTTTAGGTGATTCTTTTTGTTTGTTTCTGAGCTTCTTGATGTTCTGCTTTTCTAGATGTCTTTGTAAGGTGAACTTCTATGGCAGGAATTCTATGGAATTCAGTGGTGTGGTCTCTTTGATCTCCTTGATCTCCTTATCTGGATGTTCTAGGGTTGTTCTTTCTTCTGTTTGTGTGGGTTCTCTTGTTGTAATTGGATTTTACCTGTTGGTGGTTCCTTTGTTGTTGGGTTCTTTCCTCCAGCAGGTTTACTGGTGTTCACAGCTCCCACCTGATCTTGTATATGATCAATGGCAGGAAAAAGGCAAAATGGATTAAAAGAGTGGGTATTCTATGGGATTTAAAGTATTAACAAGTAGAGAACAGGTAGGAGATCCTTTTGAGAAGCACAGTGATAACTATGATATTTCACCCAAGTAGCCACTTTTTGTAAAGGTGAAAAAGAGATAAAACTTTTATTAGAGGGGAGAAGGAATGTGAGCTGAATCTAGAAAACAGAGCACTTGTGCAAGGTTAGATCATGAGATATAGTGGGAATAAAGGATAGAAACTAGGCATAGTGTGCAAGAGAATAGAGTTAACCACAACAGTAATATGCTCGGGAAGAGAGTTAAATGCGCCAAGACCAGGGAGGGGTGCTGTGTAGTATTTACAATAATATTGAACAACAATTATTTACAACAATAATATGAAAAAAGTGTATGATCAGAATAAAAAGAATGAAAGTAAAAGACCAAGAGTAGTGTGTTATTGGAATATGAGTGAAGTGAAAGAGGAAAAATTAAAAATGCAATATGAAAGAAAGAACAAGGAAAACCAGTCAAACAATGCAATTAAACAAACAGGGCAAAGAACACTAAGCAGAGGTGGAACAAAACATTATAATAACATAAAAGGACTAAAAATATTGAAAACATAATAAAAATAAAAAATAAAATGCAAGTTCTATAGGATAACAAAGTGAAATTTGTCTCAGTTTCTCAGTTGCTGCTGTTAACCTTGTGTTCCCTCTCTGGATCTGTCTTTGGTTCTTTCACAGCTCCAGGTCTTATTGTCTCACACTTGGGAAAAGAAAAAAAAAAGCCTCCTGCTGACTTTAAACTTGATAAGTGATAAGTGAGGTCTGCTGGTCTTCCTGGATGCTGCAGGCACAGGAGGGCTGGGCTTTGCTTTTTCCCTTTCCTGTGGATCTGCAAGGATGGGGGCCAGGTCTGGGCTACAATATCCACAGGTGTCCAGTCTCCAGCCCAGGCCTTCAGAAGAGCTGCTGGCCCCCCACTATCCATCTGTGCCAGTCCTGCACCTTTAATCCACCATGTCGTGCCGCTGGTCAGGTGCCCTGATTAGGAGCACCTTTCACCCCACCTCTTCCCTCTTTGCTGGCTGTGTGCTGTGCATTCTCAAAGTCCCTTCAGGGTAGTTTAGTTCCTGTATTAAATTAAGTCTCTCTGGGGACTGCTACCCCTCTGAGCCCCTGCTGCCTCACTTTGGTCAGTC
Source organism: Trachops cirrhosus (assembly GCA_028533065.1). NCBI lineage: Eukaryota > Metazoa > Chordata > Mammalia > Chiroptera > Phyllostomidae > Trachops > Trachops cirrhosus. The sequence continues at coordinate 125,896,062 of CM052539.1, forward strand.
TGTGAGTCGCCCTGATTTGGAGTAAATAGTGCCCCTCCTCCTCCCTCTTTAGGCTGGCCCTGCAAGCCTTTGTGTGTGTGTGTGTGTGTGTGTAAATTCCTCTTGTTCATACCTGCCATTCTTTATAAGTGCTCTGGCTTTTCCCGCAGCCCAACTCTCTGACCAGTTCGGAGACTATCCGGGTCAGAGTCTGTCATGGCCCAAATCTTCTCCCTTCACCAGGTGTCATCTGGCTCCCCAATTTCTCTGATAGTGTCCTAGCTGGCAACCTCAGTCCCAGCAGGGGAACACTGTCTCTGTGCATCTCCTCCTGAGTCTTTATTCCCCCCAGAGACTTTAAAGACCTGGAAAGACCTGGGAAGGTCTTTCTTGGTGCAAGGCTGCCTTCCCTGATCTGGTAGGGGAGGGAACTGTGTAGTCACAACAACTGATCCATCTCTCCTCCAAAGTCCTCTGGCAGCAGCTGACCCTGGTGTCAGGTGCCAGTCCAGGGACCATAGCAGCCTTGGTCCCCATGCCAGGCCCAGGGACCTTACTATCCCAACTCAATCTCCTTACCATCTGTCTTTCAATGTCCTCTAAAATTTTGGTTTCCAAACTTCATACAAGCTGGGATTATGTTGGCTATTCACGCTGTTCTTCAGAAGATAGGCTAGGTGTTCCAGATGTGTATACTGGCAAGTGGGTTCAGCTCCCACCTACCCTGCCACAATCTTCCAACCTAAATAAAATCTTTAAAAAAATGATGATTATGTTGTATCACTGTTTTAGATAAAGTGGAATGTTAGGTTGAAATTACAATAATTGAACATCAGAGGCTTAAAACAAGACACATTTTTTTTCACACTCATATTACAGAGGTTGACTGGGGCATCTACTCTACTTAGCCACTCTACAGATCAGAACAAGGAAGGATCTGCATCTTGGAGTTACAGCATGTAGAACAATTAGTCTTTTTACTTTGTACCTTTTTTTTTACACATTCAATTTGACAAATGTGTTTCTTCTGTTTATATTTAATTGGCTCAAACTATTCACATGTCCTACCCAGCTGCAAGAACATAAAGAAAAGTGGGCAATAAATGTTTGATAAATATTTTCTCTGCCTTAGCAACTAACAATAATAAATATTTATGGAGTGCCTTTACATATGTAAATCACTGAGCAAAAAGCTAACAGAGAGTAAGATATAAACTCTTCTTTGCCCCCTGAAGGCCTATAGCTAACCACAAACTTATTTCTTCAATGATAGTCATTCAATTGAAATGATATAATAACTTTTTCAAAGGATTCCAAAACCAAATATCTATTCACATTTGAAAGAAAAAGAGAAGAAAAGATGTTCAACATCACTAGCCATTAGAGAGATGCCAGTTAAAACCATAGTGAACTATCACCTTATACCTGCCAAAATGCCTATCATGAATAAATCAACAAACAAGTGCTGGCAAGCAAGAGTGTACCCTCGTGAAAAAAGATAGAGAATATATTAAATAGAGTAATTATATTACTTTAGTATTATTTAATATTATTATCATATGTATACATATTTATAATTTTAAAATTAATTACAATTTAATAATGAGGAGCCTGTGCCTTACTCCAAACATACAGCCAATAAATGAGAAAAGGTGAAATTTATCTGAGTCTAGAGCACAGACTAACCTGCCTCTTATAATAGTAGTTAGGAGTTCTCTGCCTCCAAGAGAATATTCCAATCATCATAGTTGCAGGCAGCAGTCAAATGCTCACAGTGATAATTCTCTGTTGATCTTCATGTCATGATCCTCATGTGCTTCCTATCAAAGCACTGAGATGGATTTCTTTTTTGAGCAGCCCATGTTTATGGTACTTTATTAGATTTGTAGGTTGATGGAGTATTAGTGTTCACCAGGGAAACAGAGACAATGGGATTTATGTATATGTTTCATGTATGTATGTGTGTATGTATGTATGCATTCATTCATTCTAGTCCAAAAACAGTAGCATAGACTGGCAAGTAGAGGTCCAGGAAAAAGCTGGTGTTGTAGCTCAGGTTTGATAGTAGGCTGCAGGTAGAACTTCCTCTTTCTAGAGGAATGACAGCCTTTTTTCTCTTAAGACCTTTTTAAGATAGGATAGAAGAGTTAAGCTGAGATTACAGTCTCAGAAACTGAATGCAAGAAACATTTATTTTAGATGTTTGTATGAGGCCCACCCACATCATGAAGGTAATCTGCTTTGTTTATAGGCTACTAATTTGAATGTTAATCTCATCTAAGAAATGTTTTCACAGCAACATCTAGACTAGGGTTTGACCACATTCTGGATATTGTAGTCTAGCTAAGTAGATGCATAAAACTCACAATCACAGATCAGAAAGTTCTGGTAAAAATACTTAGAAAAAACATAGCCCTGGCTGGTGTAGCTCAGTGGATTGAGTGCTGGCCTGTGAACCAAAGGGTCACAGGTTCGATTCCCAATCAGGGCACATGCCTGGGTTGTGGGTCAGGTCCCCAGTAGGGGGTGCGTGAGAGGCAACCACATTTTGATATTTCTCTCCCTCCTTTTCTCCCTCCTTTCTCTTGTCTAAAAATAACTAAATAAAATCTTTCTTAAAATACTTAGAAAATTATTTTTCTCACATATCAAAATTTGTACTTCTAATGTAAAGTATATTAGAATAAATACATTAACACCAAATGTGTTACTAGAGTCATTTTACATTTAAATGTTTCTGAAATATCCACAATTAAGCCCAAGTCAACAGAACTCTTACAGAAGATGAGCAGGTGACATTAATTTACTTCCCTCCTCTTCCCAGAGAGGAACTGCTCTCCTGGTGAATACAGTTCAATGCACCTCACAAGCATCCCTGGAGACCTGAAGAAAGATGACAAAAGCCCTGTATTCTCTTACATTTATTGCATCATTCAGGTTTTATTATATATATTTCCTTATAGTCTTACTTATATTTTCACATAGTGCATAGGCTTTGGTTCCCCAAAACACTTTCCCTAGAGAATGATACGCTTCTTAACATAATGGACTGTGTCTTTTACTTGCAGGCTCTATGATACTGTGCACAGAGCAAGTGCTTGAAAATATTGCTTTGATACATTAAAAATGAAATCCTTTCCATTTCAGATATTTTTATTTAGAGAGGAATGAAATCCTTACAAAAATTGACTTAAGAATGATTTATGTGTGATCTAGGTGTCAAAATGACATCTTTGTAAAAGTTATGTGGAAGGAGTACAGAATTCAGCATCAGGAGAACTGGCATCTCCTTCTAGTTCAGTGGGAAAGAAAAGGCTTAGGACATGTCAAGCCTCCTGGCACCTGAGATCACCACCTAGCAAGGGAGATACTAAGTCTGTAAAGTATCCAAGATTCTGTAATTCTTTGAAATACTCTAAGACTCTGTTTACACTTTTATTTCTCCTAAATTACCTTGGCCATGTTATTCATACCGAGATAATCTTTAAATATAATGAACCTTGAATTCCATTTAATGCTCTATTAGTTAAGCTGCAGCCCAATTTCTGACACTCAGAAACTGTCATATAATAAATGGTGCTGTTTAAGGCATTAAAATAGTGTAACAAATATTGAAATAATACCTTTAAATTGTTTTGCAATTCTCAGAAGGAAAACCTTGTAGAAAGAAGAATTATATAATTAATAAAGGGAATCCAGATGGCACATAATAAACAGAAACATTCTGGTGTTATATCATCCTGTTGTAGTGGAAAGATATTTTGAACAAGAAAAATAAAAGCAGTACTAATAGCTTTGAAAGAACCAAGTTCCTACAGCATTATCAGCATTATGGCTGACATTTCTGACTACTTTCTATGTCATTATGATTGACAGTTTGAATAATCTAAATGAAATATTAGCAATCCAACCCAAAATAATGTCAAAACCTCCACATCCAAAATGAGTGTCAAACTCCCAATATAATCCACAATTACAAGACTTCTGCAAATCACAATCCTGTCATTTTTTTAATGGGAAGCATAGTAATTGCTTCTTGGTAGGATACTTTTTGTTGTTGTTGAGGAGTCAAATTTAAACCATCTGCAGACAGATGGAGGGAAAGTGAAATGAGGGCTGTTACCAAAATATTCTGCAGCTGTCAGGGTACATTTGAGGAAGTCCAAACGGTTCATTAGCAGTAGGCAATACTACATCCTGGGACAAAGAAACAGAACCTGGGAGAGAGGGGCCTCCTTCTCACGGCTGGTTGTTTTGGCAAACGTAAGTAGGTGATGACTGGTGTGGCCCAACACTGCTCCCCTGGGCCCGGGCTGCGAATTCCATTCAAAGTCTCTGGTGTCCTGTTCCATCATCAGGCCACATTCTAACTTCCAGTCATTCAAATGAGAACCAACTAAGGTCGCAGGAACCGATACTGACACACCTTCCCTCTCTGATTATCACTCAATTTTTCCTGCTTTGTTTTAACCATTGAAGAAAAGAAGAAAAAGAACAGAGAGTCCAGTATATCACAGGCATGGCCATTTCATGAAATATAACAAAATTAGCTGCCCAGTAGATGCACTTCTGGAAACACTGGCACCCATTTCATGTTGGGTACATCACCAGGTTCTTTTCAGTTTGGAGGCTCTTCGGATGATAATCATTCTAGATTTTTTTCCATGTCTTTGTTTCATGTAAGCTAATTAAGGACATTCTTAATTGGTGTTCATATACCAAGGTCAAATGGATTGTTAGTACATTAGGTCCCCATTGAAAAGGAAGGGGAAAGGAGAAAAGATATACAAACAAATTGTTTACAGCAAGAAGACTATTCACTTAATAGCCATCATGCATATTGTATTTTTGTTGATGTATGGGTCTTTTTTATGATGATGAACTTTTATAGCTTTTACTAGTCAGAAGAAAATAATCCCATATTAAAATTTCTCATAGTGGCCAAACAGTTCTGCGAGTGACCCAAAAATAAACTGGAATTTATTTATAAAAGGTTGTGTATTTATTCTTACATGTTTAAACTTCAGTCATCTGCAAAGCATTCTCCATTTGATACAATATACTTATCAAGACTTTTTTGTCTCCACAGCTCTAAACAGTTTTTGAACTCATTGATTTTGATGCCTTTTAGTACTTCTACTGTTTTTTGTTTTACCTCTTCCACACCAGTGAAATGTTTCTTTTTGAGGACTTTTGTCATCAGGGGTAACAAAAAAAAGTCACTTGGGTTGAGATAAGGTGAATAGGGAGGATGGGGCATGGGGGTCCATTTTTGGTCAAAAATTGCTGAATACTCAGTGCTGTATGGCCAGGTGTGCTCATAAATCACCCATCATGAAATAAGCAAATGGGTTGAAAGAGTCTTCAAAAATATATATATTCACTGAAGCTGAATGCAGCTTCTCACAATAACACCAGCTGATACACTGATACAGATGGGTTCCTAGAAAACTTATCTACTGTGGGAAACTTGTACTACAAGGAGCCTGCCCTCCAGATGATAATTCTGGGATTTTTTGGGGTCCCCTCTCATATTATCTCTGAGACATGCCATATACACTATTTGCTCACTATAAACCTATTGAGGACTCTCTGTTATACTCAAGTCCCTTGTCTCAATCTTATTCATCTTGTAAGACCCTTTAAAGCCATTTTCTATTCTGTATGTAGCATTTATTACCAGCTGCAATTATAAGTTGCATGGTTAATCTTGCCTGGGGACATAATCTTTCTGTACCCCAAATAGACTCCTCACCTCTGTGAACAAGATCCTGTGATGCACTTCTCAGTATTTAAAATATCTTTAAAGCACTTTATGCAGAGTAAGAGTTTCTAGGATGATGATGATGGTAATATTTGAAGTCTCATTTGGATGGAAAAACAGTTTTAAAAAAATACTTGTGGAGATTATTGCATCATATAATATTTTCAAGATGTTAGGGTGAAAATATGTTCAAAGATAAAATCCTGTGGGCTTAAGTTTCAACATTTATCATGACTCAGTAGTATTCATGTTCACCTCTCAGTTAAGGGCAGAGCCCCTTTCCAAGAAGAGAATGGAATGCAGTGCAGTTCTCAGAGCAAGAATGAGAAAGCGGTTTAACCCTTACAATATTGAGAGTAAGAACAAAGGTCATCACTGAAAATGTAGGCAGAAAGAAGATGAAAATCTAAACATTAGAGAGATTGTAAGTAGATAACATGGGGTTGGCTATATATATGCTTTTGGGATGTGGAATCTGGATCTATTTCTACACTAAAGAAGCTATAGCAGAATGGGCTGAACAGGGTCTGACTTTCTTCTTTGGGTCATTGGAGTTGGGAATGAGTTGGCAATGTTGTTGGCTGTCCAAGAACATCACAGAAGTACTTCATGCCAATCATCTCTATGATATTAAAACAAAAAGCAAGGTAATTATTAATGTATAGCTATTTGTATTAGAAATTGGACACATTATTTGTTAGCTCTTTTGTTATTCCTGGAAGGGAGACAAGAAACTGCAGGTAACAACACTTACATTCTTTTAATAGGGGCTTATCTTGCCAGTTCTCTGAGGGCTTATTATGGATAAGCCCTCTTAATTCTCAAAATACCCTTAAGAGATATATGCTGTTATTATCCTGGTTGTTCAGAAGCAGAACAGAGGCATAGAGAGGTTAAGCAACATGATCTCACACAGGGCTAGTAAATGGAGGAAATAGAACTCAAGTGCAGACAGTCTGGATCCAAGGGGCACGCCCATAACCACCATGCTAAACCACCTCACACCATTAGATATTCCAAATATGTAGTTGTGTGGCAAGGACTGGGCGAAGATGAGACAGATTCTAAATTTATAGTTGGTAACCTGAATGGAATGACTGGACTTTGAGAGCAGTTGAAAAATACAGGAAATCAGTGTATTTATTACCCAATGCTTACTCTCTGGTCCAGAATGAGGGCACTTGTGTGTAGAACAATTTTGATAAATCCTTGGTGTAGTACACAGTTCTGCATGGCGTGGGCCCAGCTCCCACTTGGAGATGCACAGGACCCATGCTCACAGATAGGTTCTCCTGTGGGGAATCAGGCCTGCAATGTACCTAGGCTGCTATGAGTCTTGCTTTTTGCTAAAACTCCCTCACCCTGAATTGAGGACATTTACTGCAAAGCAGCTTCCTAAAAACCATGCTAAACCTTCCAAGGATGAGTATAACCGGTTCAACCACTTTTGCCTTTTCATTTGCAAATATCCCTCTTCTGTGATGTGATTAGTGGCATTGGCTCCTTTGTTTTCTGTAAAAGGTAACTACCTAAAGCTAGCCTGTGAATAGTAAATGAGGACCATCATGTAATGTGCCAACAGATAGAAATAAAGGCCTGTCATGGCAGAGGCCATGGCTTTTGCTCCCCTTAAGAGAAAAGCTATGCTGTCCCTTTTCTTGCACCAGACTCAGTAGCCCATGTGAATGTCTCATTTCATCCATAATGACATGGACACTGCAGGCCGGTATCTGCATCACTTGGAGTCTTTGCTTGGAACTATATTATGTTCTTGACCATCAGTGTGCTGGGTGCTGCCAGTCACGCTTGCCCAAAAACAATTCAGGAAGTCACAGTTTCCTCCACATATTTGGTTTTTAGCATAGTTGTCATTCTGATGGCTGACAGGAGGTCCTGTTCTATAGTGATTCCCTCTTCAAGCTGGAGTTCCACATGTTGTTAATAAAGATGCCCTAGAGTTTATCTTCAGTGACTGACTCTTACAGAGTGGAATAGAGCACTGAGTGAGGGTTGAGTCACACCTCCAGTCTAACAAATTCTATACCTATAATGTAGATACACCACACTACATATACTTATTAAATGACAAAAATACCATTATATTCATGCATCACATATTGGTAATTTGTTGAATGCTTAATACAGATTGTTAACTATTACATAACTTAAACCAATTTTTTGGATTAAAATTTATATCCTTAAATATTTTTCAACACTTCAAAAAAGTAAAAACCTAAATATTGACCATCACAGTTTCCATTTACACTCATGCTCTAAGTTTATTTTCTCACTTGGCAGGTAGATTAAGATTGTCTCTATTCCTTAACGTGCTGGACTAGGTTGGCTTTCATCTGAAATGTAATTTTTTACAAACATTCCAGATTTCTGTCCACTTACACCTAGAATGACTCTCTCACAGTTTTCAGTTTTGTTGTACATACTGCTACTCATCTGCCTATTTAATTGCCTCTATGTTTCTTCTTAGAGGTGCTTTTCTTTAGGCTTTCTTATAATTTCCTTCATCCATCACAAAAGATCTTTTACTGTTTGTAAATCAATGTTAAAATAAAATTCAGGTTTATAGAACTTCCAGTTAAGCAAGCTATGACACAGAGCACATATATTTATTTCACTTTCTTCCTAAAGCTTCAGTGAGATGTCAACACAGAAATACAAATGACAATAAAAGTGTTGAGTGAAGGGAGGCTATCATCAGGACAAATATTTAGTTAACTTCTGAATAATGAAATTCAGGTAAAATTATTCAAAAGATAAATCAGATGAATGCTACCCAAATTTAGAGCCAATAGAGAAGAAAACTCCATAAGATAAATATGAGCTGCTATGTATTAAAAAACTCAATGACCAACATAAAATGTTAAAAAAGGATTTAAAGAAAACCTCTAGAAAATTACTAGAACCTACATAAGAAGAGAAAGAGACAGAAGTGTAAGAAAACAATGTTAGAGATATGGATGATCATTCTGGGAAGGTCAACATCTGTGAAACAGAGATTCCAGAAAGGCAGAATGAAAAAAACTGGAATGTGTGGTAGACAGAACAGAGACTCTCACAGATGTCTATGCCTTAATTTTCAGAATTTGTGAATATTTAACTTTATATAGTTAAAGAGAATTTACAAATGTAATTAAATTAAGGATTTTAAAGATGGGGAATTACCTTGAATTATCTAGGTGGGCCCAATGTAATCAACAATGATCTTCATAGAGGAAGGTATATCGGAGGCTGAGACTGTGATGACAGAAGCCGAAGTCTGACAGATTCAAAGAAGGAGTCATGAGCCACGGAAGACATGAAGCCTCCAGAAGCTAGAAATGACAAGGAAATGTATTCTTCTTTATGACACCCAGAACAAATACTTCATTGAGGACACCTTGATTTTAAGATTTCTAATTTCCAGAAATAATAAGATAGTAACTTTGTGTTGGTTTAAGCCGCTGTGTAGGTGTTAATTTGTTACAGCATTAGTGGGAAATTAATAAAAAGAAAATGAAATAATCAAAGGGAAAATAGGGGGAAATTTCCTAAAGGCAAAAAAAAAAAAAAAAGAAAGAAAGAAAAGAAAAATGAAAAACAAAAACAGTGCTTTTAAGATTAAATGAATTCCTTAAGTACAAAACAATATTTAATGAAAAAAACAACACAACTAGAAACATCACAGTTTAGAAAGAGATTTTAAAAGTTGTTAGGAGGAGGATTCAAAACCAAAGTTAAAGCTAAACTGAACAGCTACTGACAAAGGATCCATTTTAAGATGTGCATCATTTTTCTCATAACTATCATTGGATATTAGAAAGTGATGGAACATGCCTGTCTAGGATAATGGTTTTAAAATTTGATATTCTTTGGCAAACTATTAATCAAGGTGAGGAATAAAGACATTTTTGAAATGTAAGAACCCAGATAGTTTACTCCCTGTAAATCCTTCTTTGAAGAAGTACATAAAAGTGTACTCTGACAAATAAAGCATGAATCTGAGAAAAAAAATAGGGAATCCATGAATCACATTCAGGAAACTAAAGAATAGAAATTTCTGGGTAACAGATAAATATCAGTGTAGAAACAAAACAAGTCAAATTAAAATAAGAAGTCAATGAGTTTTGAGAAAAACTTATTCAATAAATGAACAACATGAGGCCAATAATATACTAAAGAAGCTGAATGGTCTGGATATCAGATAAATGTATATTAAAACAAAAGATCTTGCCCTGGTTGGTGTGGCTCAGTGGACTGAGTGCCGGCTGGTGAACCTAAAGGTCATCAGTTCAATTCCCAGTCAGGGCACATGCCTGGGTTGCAGGCCAGGTCCTCGGTGGGGAGCACGCAAGAGGCAACCACACCTTGATGTTTCTCTTCCTCTTTCTCCCTTCCTCTATCTCTAAATACTAAGTAAATAAAAAATAAAACAAGAGATCTTGTAAAAAGTATACTACACCCTCACAATTATACTGGTCTTTAATATTTCTTTGTTATTTGATCTTTTCTCCTGTTATATATTTGAAGAATTCATAAAAAATACAGGTTTGGTTTTATCAGGAAGCATAGATTAGTTGGAAAGTGGAGTTTCATTCTGATTATTTTCTGCAAGGCAGAAGTGGGTTTGAATCCAGGCTCTGCTTTTTAGTGAATATTGAATCTGGTACTGTCCTTACTGAGCTTTCTTTTTATGCTCTGTAAGCTGGACAATAGGTTCCAATTCCTACACATAGCTTAAAGAATTACTTTCAGTGAAGTATTATGTAAAAGCCCCTATCATAATGTACACATTTATTATATGCTTTTTGTCTTCCTATCATACCCTTGGAAGCATCAATTTGAGCTCTTTTTACTGTTCACTATCCTCAATAAGATCTTGGGGTCTCACAGTTTACAAGGTCATACTTGCTTCAGTTTAAGGTTAAGATTCTCTGTAAAGTGTCTTGAGAAGTAGTTCCTTTTGCAAGATTCTGCTTAACAGCCAAAGTCTCAATTTTAAAAGCCAGCACTGATGAGATGATTCCTCACATTTTCAAATAAAATTCTTTTTTCCTTTTTGCAGTTAACTGAATGCTTGCTTAGGAAACAGGAAGGAAAATCCTAAATTCTTTCACAGCTTGTTCCTTTTTTACACCCACTCCTACCACTTACCGCCCTGGGAGTTTGAAAGAACATCCCAGGACGCCTGACAGCATAGTTGCAAAACCTGTAGCAGTTGAAATGGTCCAGCCATTATTATGAACTTTTGGCTCAGTGGAGACTATTGGAAGTTTCATCATTATTTGCAGTTTCTGGAAATATTTTTCAGAACAAAAGGAAGAAATCTGAATTTACACTAACTGCAGCCTACTCTTGTTTAGCCATCTGTAGCCTCCCATTATCTGACCCCTTAAGAAATAAACACATTCTTTTGGCACGTTCTTCATCTGAAGAGCCCAATGTAGATTTTGTAAGATGGTTCTTCCACAGAAGGGATATCTAACATGATATACCTTCGAGTCATAACCATATCAAAGAAATTTTTCTGTTTATATTTATATCAGAATTTATGAGCTATATGTACTTCAAATAGACATTTCTCCCCAGAAAAACACAGTTTCTTTTTTCTCCCTGCACAGTCAGCACTTCGATCTAGCACTGAGCCTGTGAGAGCTTTGGAATAGGTGGTGAGGGCAGCATCAACTCTACTGCTGATCTCTGGGGGTCATGTCCTGGGTTCCTTCCTCTTCACACTCAGGGATGGCCAGAGATCTACTGCAGCAGGGGAGGGAGTGTCCTCTCCTGCTCCTCCCTGACAATTGCCAGCAACACGGCCCCCTCCTACATTCAAAAATATTTTCAAATTACATCCTAATTCTTAGGAGCCTGAATAATGCTTTGCTGTTGTGACTTCCCCCCTCTTATCCACAACCATGCATGCACAAATATAGTGACCCCTCTTCAAGTCCTGATCACACAGTGAAAAAGAGCACGGATGGAATTTTGGCTTCTGGCTCTGCATGTCTGGAAATCGGAAATTACCACTCTGTCCTGTTTCCAGTTCTGCCCTGTTTCCTTCCACGTAAGGAAGTTGGATGTTGTCTCTTTCATCTTAACAAGTAAAAGCCAAACAGACTGAAAAATCAGCCACTCCTCTTGTATCTGTAAAAGAGGGAAAACCACGGGGCAAGCTGTCCCCCACCCCAAGATCGGAGAAACAGACAAATGCAGGGAGTCTTGATTTACAGGAGCAGAAACTCACAAGTGGAAACCTCTAATGGAACCACGCTGTGATAGGAAAAACCTGAACTGTAATTGAAAAGTTTCTGGAGACTCAGTGAGGACAAATCTGAGAGTAAAACCCCAGGGGACTTGTCATGGGGGAGGAGGGGCAAATGTTGTGAGATTTACCTTGAGGGCTTGACCAGAGTCCCACAGTAAATATCTGGAAAAATTCCCTCAGCATTTCCACGGGGAGATGAGAAATGGAACTATTTTGGAATATTCCAAGACTGGCCTCAAAGGAAACTAGTTAACAAGAACCTAATGTGCTGGGGTTTTAACGAAGCCTAAGTGACAAGAGGAAAGGAAATACCAACTTCAGCACAGCTCGCCATTCTGTCCCACTAAAGGGGAGAAAAAAGTACTGAGAAACACTTGTGAAATTTACAGTCCAGAGGCACACATTTACTGAAACACTGAGATCTAATCATAGGACTATAGAAGATTTCCCTTCCCTCTATCATGGCCACAAAACTGAAGGCCTATTGACACCAATTTCTTTTACTCAGTATGTCATGCCCAACTCTCAAGATAAATTACAAGGTATACCAAAGGCAAAAAAAAAAAGGAGGGGGAAACATCAGAATTTGAAGAGACAGAGCAAGCATCAGATTCAGTGCAAGCAAGGAGTGGAATAAAATATTTGAAATGCTGAGAGAGTACAACAAACCCCCACTAAGCTAGAACTATATGCCCTGTTTAGCTTTCAAAAGTGGAAAAGAAATAAATACTTTCTCACACAATCAAAAGTTGATGAAATTTGTTGCCAGGAGACGTGCTTCAACAGGAAATGTTAAACAATAAAAACAGACACTTCCATTGAGAAAAGGAAAATAATACAGGTCAGAAATTCATATCTACATAGGGAAAGAAAGAACATTGAAGAAGGAATAAGTAAAGGATCCAGGATTTCTCTTGGTGTCATTGAATCCAATATATGCAGAAATAATACATAAAGATATAATTTCTTCAGAAGTTTCATAACAATTTCTAACTGTTCATATTTATTCACGAGGCATATCTTATCTGATAAAATATCTCTTTCATGTTAATTAACCATAGCATGCCTACTCATACTCTCACCTACTTATAATTTTATTCAGGTTCATTTTCCTGCGATAAGTGGTTATGTTTTTAATGGAATCTATTAGGAGTCACCTTAAATCTGGAATTTTATAATTTTCAAAGTTTAAGCTCTAACAGCCTGAATCTCACACAAAAGTTTTGCTCCATGTCTGGCTATGCTAGATTTATACATTTAAAAACACACTAAATTCAGGTGTGTGCTCCTGGTAAGGCAGTCTTGTATAGCAAGGAGCAGGCATTTCTCTTAAGGTTTTAACCAGCTTCCTGTATCCCTGAGAAGAGGGGACCTAGGGACACTTTTTGTTTGTTAATACAACTATTGTTGTATGCGATGAGAGTAGACAGACTATGTGGTAAACTGAGTGAGCTGGCATTCTATGAAAGGAATAGGTGTCAATGAAATGTGGATTACTACTGTGGGCAACTGGGGCTCAGTCCTACTAGGGACCCTCGGAATTATTTTTCTGAAGCTGAAGCATTTACTGTAATTCTTGTCTTTTCTTATTGAGAGTTGTACCCTAAGAGTATTGATTATCCCACACTTCCAAGCTGCTGTCCTTGTGTGCCGTAAGTGAGCTTCCTGTAACTTCCACAAAGGCTCTAAAGCAGAAAAACAGAGAAGCAGGTGCTTGAGGTGGGATGCTGCCAAAGTGCAAGGGAGCTCTCCACAAGTGCTGCTGGAATTGTAGGTTAGTTAGGGACCTTAATGGAGAGTCCCTTTCAAGCTCAAAAAAGTTACCGTCCCACATCAAGTTCAACTTTTTCATAACTCTTCAAAGTTGAGGTTAGCCTCAACCTCTTGAAAAACAAGAATTTAAAACAGGTTTGGTAGAGCATGCTGCAGTTCCTGCTTCAAAGACTATAAATGATATTCATCTCCTTTTTCTTGCATCCATTCTAGAGTTCCCTCACACTTGGCTGGCTTGCTAGTTGATGTATAAGCTGCTTACTCAAAAGAGAAATACAGATATTCGTCCCTTAGGTGTCTGAATCTTTGATTGCCTTGGCCCTTATCAGGTGGTTATTGCTGCAAAGGACTTTCCTTGTTATTACTGAGCATAGAAACAGCAGGAGATGCCTCTGTGGTCCCCTTTAGTGGGCAACGCATGTCTCCATGCATCCATTACATGACAGTGACCACAGAAACTCAGGACAATCATGGTCAATAATGTTAATTCATTAATCTCTTTACTTGCTTGTTGACAGACTTGAGGAACCTAAAAAGCTGAAGTGTTAGGTTTGGAGAAAACCTTAGTATGTCGCCTAGAAGAAACATTTTCTTTCTGGGGTTCAAGACCTTGAATCTTGCAAGAGTGAGCAGCACAAACTCCCTAATGTGTCATTGGGAAAGATAGGAGAGTGGTCAATCACCCTTTCAATATTTGATTCCCACACCTGTGTGTTATAGTACTGGGTACGAGATATTATATAACAGCTGTTGATTAAAAATGATTAGTGTATTATAGAAAGTAATGCTCTAACTGAACAAGGTGCCTTTCCCACACTAGCTCCTTGGCTAAACCTTAAAGAGGCCATTTTTACATACTCTGATTATCTCTGATCTTGTGATTGCACACGCTCACTTTGGAGGTAGCTTTATTTCTGACTTACAACCACGAATGGGTAAGGGTGGGGTAACTTTAAATTTGCTCTTAATGTTTCACCTTAATATTCTTATTCAGAAATTGAATGTGAGGGTTCTACCAGATTCTAGATATTTATGATCTGAACAAAAACTAAGGGTCTTGGAAAATGACCAGGATGGGTCCATGGAGAGATTAGATCTACTTCAAGACAGTTTTAGGGCAGAAATTTATTTATTGCATTGCAATAATATAGCAGGGATAAGGGTCACTTTCATTTTATTATCAAGTAAGACTCAGTTTTCAACATCTCTTTCAAGATCTTGGATATTCCTGTTCCTTAATATGCAATAATTCTGGTACAGGGTCCTTTCAAAGAGAGATTGGTATAACATTTAGTACATACTTCTAGTTGCTCAGCATGTCTTTACTTGAGAGAACTAGCTTCCTTTCAGTCAATGGGCCCTTGGGTCTGAAGCTAACCCAGATCTGGAAACTGAGGAATAGTGATTTTCATTGCAGAGGTTTATGGAGGCCTTAGCTTCAGCCTTCTAGCTCTTGAGTTTTTTTTTCTGGTTATACATATCAAACAACACTCTTGTTGGCTACTCATTTATTTTACTTGTAGATATACTATAGTCTCCTAGTCATTATCATAGAACCCTGTAGGTCAGGTGTCAAACTCATTTTTACCAGGGACCACATCAGCCTTGCGGTTGCCTTCAAAGGGCCAAATGTAGAGCCCCTTGCCCCTAGTTAAGGAGTAATTACATTTATATAGTCCTAAAATTACATTCAGCTCTTTGAAGGCAACGGTGTGGCTGATGTGGCCCCTGGTGAAAATGAGTTTGACCCCCTGCTGTAGGTGAAGGACTCCTTTTGTGCCAGATTTGTATTGCTGTGCTTTATAGTAGTTATATTTGTTTTGTTTCAGATGGCTAGGTGCCACCACCTGATTTTTGCTATTCTAGGACAATGTCGTTTTTATTAACACTAGGAGCCTCTCTCTCGTGGCATCACCTCCTCCTGTTAATTCTGTGCTACTGAGGAAAGCCGCACTGAGCTTCTCAAAGATGCTAGTTTTTCCTCATCAATGCATGTCTTCTTAGTGTACCAAGGGTTGCCATCCCAAATCTCAGGCTCCTACTTATTTTATATTTTTGCCATACTTTTAACATAGAAGATCCAATGAAACCAAACATTCCATCTCCTTTTTCATTTTGCTTCCATTCCTTTTAAATCCTGGGCTCAAATTTCAGAAAAGTCTACCCCCAAATGCAGAAAATAAAGGTCCTTAAAAATGTCCATGGAGACCTCTGAATTTCCTAATATTCCCTGTGTTGATAAGGGGTTGACTTCAGCCTGTCATTCTTTTCTCTAAGGTTTCCATTGCAAATGAAAAGTTAGGTAATTGTATGATCTTTAAGATTGCTATTGTCCCTACCCAGTTCAAGTGTTAGAGTTCCTGCATAAGTTGTTGTGTTCCCTCTCCATTCTAAAAGAGGAGAGACTATAAGTGGCTATGATATCAAAACCAGAGCTTTGGACAAGACTTATGAAAAGGTAGTTTCTTTGGAAATTTATCCCTGGAAACAAGTAAAGAGAAGGGTAAAGTGACAACATGGAATGGGGAAAATGCTTATTCCCACTGAAAACAACCAGAACTCAATCCAGCCGTGGGCCTCACTCTCTGTAAAGAACTGTGTTGAGTGAACCTCTGAATGGAGATCCAGAGCCTGGGACCTTCATCAACAAGTCCTGAGCTCCACTGATTGATGGACTGGTCCGTGGGCATTAACTCTGTATTTATAGGCTGCTTTGTTGGTACTACTCGAGTTGCTATAACAGAAAAGGAGAGGAACATAGCTGGTGTTTCATGTGGAATGTGATGAGTGTGATAAGCTGTGTTTATGACAAATGCAGCTTGGATTAGAATGGGCCAAGGAGATGTGGCATAGGACACAAAAAGAAGCATTTCCCTTCTACCCATGATCTTATTTATACTCTCAATATCCATTTTATAGATGAAAAAATGTAGGTTTGTCTCCTGAAACGATTTATCCAAAGTCACTCAGCAAGTAAATGAAAAAAAGCAATGAAAGCTCACTAAAAGTGTAGAATTTGCAGTCCAACCTTAGACCTCCTGAATAAGAATCTATATGTCAACATAATTCCCAGGTGCTATTCACGCATATTTAGGTTTGCTAAGCACTGATTTAAAATGTTGTGTTTTTAAAATAAGTGTCTGTAGTCATAAGTCAAACAAGAATATCTTATACATTGTAGGAAGTGATCTAAAAGGTGTATTACTCTTTTCAGTGAAACCAAAGAGATTTCCTTAGTATGTTCTTTTTAAAACCTTAATTAAATAAAACATTTTGCTGTTAGGGACCCATTACAATTTTTCAAATGTTTCTGGGAATCAGAGTTGGGTGGGGAAGTGATATAGAGTGTGCATTACTGTCACAGTTAAACAGTGGGCAGTGAGAGGCAAAGACGAAATGACACACTTGGGCATATAGCTCAGGGACAACATATATGAGAGTGCATTAGTTTTTCTTTGATTTTTTATTGTTTATGTTATTACAATTGTCGCAAGTTTCCTCCTTTGCACCCACCCCCCAGACCTCCTTTCCATAATCAATCCCTGCACCATTCTTCATATCCATGGGTGATACATACATATTCTTTTTCTAACCCCTTCACCTTCTTTCAACCAGTGCCACCCTCCACCTTCCTGTCTTATAGCTGTCAGTCTGTTCCTTGTTTCTGTACTTCTGATTCTACTTTGCCTGTTAGTTTATTTTGTTCTTTAGATTACAGTTATAAGTACGATCATATGGTATTTGTCTTTCATGGATTGGCTTATTTCAATTAACCTAATAGTCTCCAGTTTCACCTATGCTATCGCAAAAGGTAAGAATTTCTTCTTTTCCACTGCATAGTATTCCATTGTATAAATATACCACAGCTTTTTTATCCACTCATCTACTGATGGGAACTTAAGCTATTTCCAAGTCTTGGCTAGTGTAAATAACACTGCTATAAACACAGTGATGCATATATTTTTTGGAATTGGTGTTTGGGGATTCTTTGGATATATTCCCAGAAGTGGGTCAAAAGGCAGTTCCATTTTTCATTTTGTGAGGAAACTCCATACCATTTTCTAGAGTGGTTGTGTCATTCTGAATTCCCACCAACAGTGCACTAGAGAGTGTATTAGTTTTCTATTGCTGCTGTGACAAATTACCAAAATCTTAGCTTAAAACAGCACAAATATGTTGCTGTTCACTTGGTGGGTTTTTCTGCTCTGGATTTCACCCTTTTCCTAGGCTTAAGGAAAGGTTTTAGCTAGCTGGGTTCTCATCAGGACACCTTGGGGAGAATCTGCTTCCAAACTCATTGAGGTTACTCTCCCTTTTTAAAAGTCTGTAACTTTGACTACATCTGCAAAGTCTTACCATACAGTATAACATATTAATAATTCTCAACAATTAGAGAATAGACATCTTTGGAGAGTCATTTTGCCTGCCAAAGAGAGTTTGTGTGCTTCAAAAAGTAGAGGAGGTAGTTGGGGGGAGGGAGGTTTTAGTGGGCTATAAATGAGAGAAATAAATGCATTCATTGAACAAATATTTATTGAGTAAATACTGCTTTCTAGTATTCTGGTTTAAGATTTTAGCTTTTGAGCAATAGGGTGACATTGAAAAATATTAAGTAAAACAGTGGTAGAAAGAATATCCACTTTAGAAATGTTAAGTTGCTGTCACCAGGCCATGAAGGCAGATTTGAAGTAGTAGAGACTGATTTTTTCCTTTTTAAAACTGCATTTTAGGGGCCAAGAGATAAGGGCTTGTTTTAAAAACTGGCACTGGGAAGAGAAAAGAAAGGATGACTTTGAGAAAAGGTACAGGAATAATTGACAGGACTTCCTGGTTGATTTAAAAGGAAAGAAAGAGAAGATGGTAATGCGCAGTAACTGGGAACTTTTGAGGAACAGCAAAATGCTCATTGCAGTTGTTCCGGTTCAAGAACAAAGCAATATCCCCAAATCACTGAACTGGCCTGCTTGACCAGAGGCACCAAGTTAGCCAGAAGCAAACAACAAAAGTAAAAACACCAATTGTTACATTCCCATTCCTTTATTCTTTTTACTTGCTTTTGCAGGATGTCAGGATGGACATCTGTCATAGCATGAGTTCCATCAGCCTGACTTAACCACCAGGAGATCTCAAAATAATCCAGCTATTGAAGTCTTGTAAAAATTCAGGTCTATTTGCAGGAACACAATAGCATCTTAGAAACTGTCCTTCCAGCAAATATATCAGCAGATTATAGTAAATCAGAGATTATAGTAAACTATGGGTCCAAAGTGTTAAAAATGACACTTTTGAATTTATTAGAGAGTACAAGCTCTGATTAAGTCAATCCTACCAGTAAAGAAGGATGAACATTTTTCTTACACATACTCAGATATTATCTCCTCTACTACATGAACCAGAGACATCATGAAGAAATAATGGAATAGGCACAGAGTACGACAGACACAATGGGTGTTTGTTTGAACATCCCTGAATAGGAGATTTTTAAAAAAAGAAACTCAATAAAACCTTTAGGAAATTATTCACACAAATCCATGCTTTGTTGCTTGTTTTATTGCTTCAGTTTGCCTAGTTAAAAGCAGTTTTTACTTTTAGGTTAATTTAATAGACAAACACAACAATATTGAAGGTCATAATACAATCCCAAACTGTCTCTATTGTTTTTTGTTTTGCCTTCACAAAAATGCATTGTGTCAAACATTTTTTTCTCCTTAATTTTTAAACCCTTATGTACTTTGAAAGAAAATATAATCCACATGTGTCTTATGCATTTACACTTAACTCATCAAATTTCTTTTGTGTAAGAGTGACTTGGTGAACAAAAGGCTTGGGAAATTGTTTATTTGCCTTTGGAGCTCTTTTTTATCAGGAAGCAAATAGTATATTTATTGTTATAGTTAATGTGAAATATCTAGGCGTTCAGTTTTGCAAGTATATAAATAACACTATCTAGATAACATCTATATTTGTCTTTATATCTTGCTTCCCTTTCCTAGTAACATAATAGTAGTCTTCATCATCTTAATCATTTATCATCAACCATTATTATATTATTATTTAGTACCATTATTATATTATTATTTAGTATTATTATTGTTATACACTTTATAGTAACATTACTATCATTATAAAAGTACCTATATTTTTATAACATCTTTATTTACAAAATGACTTTACCTCAATTACCTTTACTTAATACTTGTGTGGTAGAAGATTTTGTAGTATGTCCACTTATTTCTTTTTCTCATTTTTCCAATTGCTTTACCTCCTTCATAAGGCTTTTCTTCTTCAGTTCATTTGTGCTATTTTCTGTTTCATGATTTTGAGTGTGCTACTGGTTTCCCTTAGCTATTTTATCCTTCTCTATTCAAATCTCTTTATAATTGCCTTTGTATTCATTAAATGCATTAAAACTTATATCTTCCTAAAATATTTAATTGTTGAACTCAAATGTTCTTTCCTAGTGATTCCATTTATTGACTCTTTATACCTCTGGACACTGTATTATTTTAATTTGCTTATTTTCTGTAAAGCATAATCAATAAAATATACTTAAAAATAATTTGCTTATTTTCTGAATTACAGCCTGTTACAGATCTTTAGGTACTCTGAAATAATCTTCTGGATGCATGCTCTGCAATCCAAAGAGCCCCAACCATCTTTTAAAGTAGTGTCTATGTCGTTCTTTTTTTCTTTTATGTTTTTTCATTGTGCTTAGTTCTGATTCCTACAACTTAATGATCTCAGTATATATGGTTGCTTGGGTGTAAATTTTTACTTTATTATGTGGTATGTGCTACTTATTTTCTACATGAAAACAACAAGGTAGAGTTCCAAATAAAAGTGGTTTTTGACTCAGTCTCTTTTTAACATCATTGTAATTTATTTACTGTGAGGCTTGGCCTTTCAAGTATTTTTTAAAATTTAATTAGGATCTCAAAAACATAGTGCACTCAAGAAGAACAAATGGTGAAAAAGACTTTAATAAAACTTCCAGGTATAAGATGTTGTTCATCTACAAAACAGATAATGACAGACCACAGCTAGTAGGTGGTCTAGGGCATTGCTTAGAGTTTGTGCTGCACACTGATGATGGGAAAAGGAAAGTCAACTTCTCTTCTCAGACACTGTTTGGGGAGTCACAAATGTAGACAATTCAATAATGTGAAAGGTGATAGGACAAACGTAAAGGGGTAGAAGCAGGCATCTCAGTCTAGTTCAGACTGAAGGATCTTAAAGTCAGGCAGGATGTGCAAGTTAAGCAATATAAAAGGCAAAATAAGAAACCTTTATTTAACAGACACTTACACAGCACTTGTGTCGGTCACTGTTCCAGGCACCTTATAAGTATTCCTTTTCTATCCTTATAACTATCCCATGAGTAAACACTGTGACTGTCCTGATTTTACAAGTAAAGCACAAAAAAGTTTAGCAAATTGCCCAAGGTCAACAGCAGGCACAGACAGAATTAAAATCCAGGCAGTGTACCTCCAGGGCCTTTGTTCTTAGTCCCTACAGGAGGCTTCCAACAAATTTAAATACTCATGAAAGAGCAACATACAGTCACAAAACAACACTTCATTTGACATTGCCTAAGGGCAAGTTGAAGCTAAAGCAGTAAATGAGAACAATGTCACATTAAAAAGAAACATAATTTTATCTTAAATAAATTACTGTGATCGTTGGAGTGACAGAGTTTTATTTTAGGGCTAAAAAGAGTACCCTGTAGCATCATGGAGTATGGGATATACATGGTTGGACTAGACATAGAAAACACTGGTAGGAGGTACCTGCAATAACACAAGTAAGAAACATGGTGGGGATATGGCTAGTGGGCAGTTGCAGCTCATGAGTTATTCTGACAGTGGACATTTGAGGGCTTGGTAAACTGTTGGTGTTGGACAACAGAGAGAAGGTCTTGTCTGGAGCGAATCATCTATGTTTTTGATTAGGGCAATAGGGTAGATGGTGCTGACTATTGAAGTACGGAAGGTTTGGTGGGCAGGGAGATAGTAGAGGATCTGTGAGCACAGGCTTCTTTGACCACAAGAGAGGCGATGGCTCTGAGGGTCTGGGGACTGGGGCTCTGGCAGGCCAGCCCAGTGGAGAGGCTTGCTGGGTTGTAAAACCACATGACCAGTTTCCCAACTATCACCCACCCCACTGAACTGATGGAAATGTACGATGGAGAAAAACAGGCAGTCAACGCATTCTGCCCAAACTAAGAAGATTGCTAACACATTGGAAAACTGACCTTGGCACCAATTTTGCAATGAGTAAAAACATTTCACCTCCTTATAGTTTTGCCATGCATTTAAGCAAGGGGTATTACAGGAAGTCCATTCTGGCTCTTGAAAACAGACAGCTGTGGGACATGTATAAGCCTTTGACCAAATCCTGTGAAACTACATTTCTTACTTTCAGAGATTGTGATCCAGGGGAAGTTAATAAGGATGGGTGTTCTCGTGCCACGATGGCAGGCTGCCAGAGGGCATTTGAAGGTGAGTATGGTCAGTTTGGTCAGCACTCCAGAAGTTCCTGTAATCACTGGAGCCTTCTGCTGTGATGTAGGCTTGGGTAACAAACTTGATCAGTGTATGTCAACAAAAGAGAACCTACATTCTTTCACAAAAGATGCTCTTTTTTTTTTTTTTTCTTTTTAAGAGAGGGAGAGAAACATCAGTGTGTGGTTGCCTCTTGCACACCCCCAACTGGGGGCCTGGCCCACAACCCAGGCATGTGCCCTGACCGGGAATCGAACCAGCAACCCTTTCGTTCGCAGGCCGGCACTCAATCCACTGAGCCACACCAGCCAGGGCAGATGCTCTTTCTTTAATTTATAAAAATCTTCCATTTGAAACTCTGGAAGTTGATGTAAAAGTGGCATTAGGAATATTTCAACACAACAAATAAAATACATTTCATGAAAGAGAAGGCATCTCAAGACCCTGAAAGAATAATCAAGTTACACAGATTTGGTGACTTCAATGATGTGAGTGAGGGCCCTTTTTTTATACCAAGAATAAGTATTTGTTTCCAGTATGAAGTGTCAGCCATTCATAATGTTCAAGCCAGTCAGCTAAGTCTTATTCAAAGATTCCTGGGTTTTTCTTTACCTGTTCACTTAAGAGCGTATTTTACAATATGTAAGCTATGGGAAAGATCTCAGAAAATGGTAACTGAAGATCACACTAAAACTACAGAAGAAAGGGCATCTACTTACTAACTTCCTAAAATTTAAACATGTATAGTAAATTAAAATAAATGTGCTAGAAATAAAATTGGGAAAAAAAGAAAACCAAATATTAGCAAATGTTTATGACACAATGTGAAGAGAAAAAAGGATGTAGGGTTTAAAACTTCATATTTTGAATTATCCTATATAAATATACACACAAAATCTCTGGTAAAAAAAATGGAACAACTATTCATTGTGGGTGGTAAAATTTTTCAGTAGAATTATTGAGTTTTCTCTTGTATTTTCTAAATTTTCTGCAATGAATAGAAATTATTGTAGTTATATTTCCATTAAACTAAAGGTAAATTTTACTGGAAATAGTTTAAACAGCAATCTTACTTAATGTTAACTGGTACAATCTTCTGTGATAGCAAAATAAAGTACTTACCAAAAATAGAAACTTCACTAACTTTGGACCATAAATTCTCCTCTCATGATGCTATTTTCAAGTAATACATAATTCTCACCTATTTGTTTATAGATATATTTATTGTCATACCATTTACAATACTAAAAATTGATATCAACAATAGTTGTTGAAATGAATTATAGTACAAATGTGTAAATGCACATTGCACACTCATTATAACAGTTACAAAAATATTTTATCACCAGTGAAAATACTTATATATGAAAATAGCAGGGCCTGAATTCTCTGTTGCTAATCACATAGAATGTCTGAGTGAAAGGTGAGGCAGGTTTTCTTCTTTGACTTACTGTATTTTTCAAAATCTGTACAATGTACCTACATAATTCCTTATAAAATATGATAATAAAAATGTTTATTTTGTTGTCTGAGAAGTGTTATTGCTCTTTAATAATTTCAAATTATCTTATATTTGGATTGTAAGTATATAGGCAACAAGGAGTAAAAAATCACCTGGATCATGGGGCTGGCTGTGTCAAGAGAGGCAGTTGGTGAAAATCATAATTGTAAATGAGAACAAGTATAGAGAACCAATGATTCTACTAATAAGTATGTATTTCAGGAGTACTTGTATATGGTAGGAAGGGTCATAGCTTTTAACTTAAAGAAACACTAGAATTTTGAATTTCAAGTACTGAGAAGATAAAAGGATATTTGTTGGACATTACCATCTTTTGGGGATTTCTGAAAAACAATGTTCAGGGCCCACACATAGATGGCTGGCTTTTATTTGTGTTTTAGGTAGGGACTGCTTATGTTATTTTGTTTGCTTGTTTGGATAAATTGACCAACATTTAGAAGTGGTAATGAATCTTGAGGTGGTTATGTTTCTCCTTTGTCACATCAAAAATTACAAAATCTGTAGAAAATTTAATTTTTTATCTTCATTTAATCTAGTATCTGTTTTTGAACAAAATAGAAATATATTAGAGAAACTGACAGAGTTAAAAATCCTGGTGTGTTAAAATACTTGAAATGTTATTTACCCATAAATGTCTTAACTGCATGTAACCCGAGCACTTTTATGCTAATCCTTTAATACTGACAACTTTCATATTTATTTTGAATGATTACTGTGTGCAGGTAATTTAATTACATTGTCTTAATCCTCAAAAGAGACAATACTTAGAGACATCTCAAAAACTGAGCTGGGAATATTTACATTGATTTTGTTATGTGGTCACCCAGTTAGTAAGCAACAAACTCATTAGAGAAGTAGGTAGTATTATCTACATTTGGTTGATGAGGATATTTAGACTGAGAGAGTATAAATAACAGGTCCAAAGTCACATAACTGGAGTCCAATTGGGGAACTCAAGAGTCAAATAAAATTTAATTTGAGCTTCTATTCCTGCAATTTTTCCAATATTCCCAGATAAAAAGTATAAGACTTTTTAATCCTTTAAGGATATTCTTTAGAATTTGACATTTTAATGAGTAATCTTTATACAGATACCTTTTAAGTAGTTCTTGTACTTCTTATGTTTGTTCATTTTGTGGTCATATTTTTTTACATATAGTTATTGACAATTTAATTTTTATAGTAATTTTAAATATGTTCTATATATTCAAGTACTGCTAAGATTTGATTGTCATATTAGATTAAAAAGAAAAAGTTCTTTGCTAGAATTAAGACATCTTTCTTATCTACATCCCTGCCTCCTTTCTTTCTTTTATCTCTTCCCATTCTTTCTTTCTTCCTTTCCTATCTTTTTTAATTTTTTAAAAATTTTATTTTATTTTAATTGTTGTTCAAGTACAGTTTTCTGCCTTTTATCCCCATCTCAGGCTGCCCCCCTCCAGCCCTCCCTACCTCCCTCCTGTTTCCACCCCCCCTTGTTTTTGTCCATGTGTCCTTTACACTTGTTTCTGCAAC
The DNA here is from genome assembly GCA_028533065.1 of Trachops cirrhosus. NCBI lineage: Eukaryota > Metazoa > Chordata > Mammalia > Chiroptera > Phyllostomidae > Trachops > Trachops cirrhosus. The sequence goes on from CM052539.1 coordinate 125,921,375, forward strand.
CCTTACCCCTTTTCCCCTGAAATTCCCTCCCCTCTCCCTTCTGGTCACTGTCAGCCTGCTCTCAATTTCAGTGTCTTTGGTCATATTTTGCTTGTTTGTTTTGTTGATTAGGTTTCTGTTAAAGTCAAGGTCATATGGTATTTGTCTTTCACCGCCTGGCTTATTTTGCTTAGCATAATGCTTTCTAGTTCCATCCATGCTATTGCAAAGGGTAGGAGCTCCTTCTTTCTTTCTGCTGCATAGAATTCTATTGTGTAAATGTACCATAGTTTTTTGATTCATTCATTTACTGATGGGCACCTAGGTTGCTTCCAGTACTTGGCTATTGTAAATTGTGCTGCTATGAACATTAGGATGCATAGGTTCTTTTGGACTGGTGTTTCAGGGTTCTTAGGATATAATCCCAGCAGTGGAATTGCTGGGTCAAAAGGCAGATCCATTTTTAGTTTTCTGAGAAAATTCCATACTGTTTTCCATAGAGGTTGTACCAGTCTGAAATCCCACCAACAAGAAATTTAGCTATGGGTTTTAACCTTGTAAGGTTGGGAGAGGGAAGATTTGATGTGGAAGTGGGTGTGATTCTTTATCTTACCAAGGGCAGAAAAATAATGGCAAATAATTTTTGCTTTAATGACCTGAAGAAAATATTTACACTAGAACTTATTGTTTTTCAGTTTCACTTGTTCTTATGATATAAGAATTATTGTCCCTTTTTGCAAATGAGTCAGCTGAAACTCAGAGAGATTAAATAGTTCATTCAAAACCATTTGGCAAGGGAGAATACTGGATGTAGATTTTAACCCAGTTCTACCCAGTGTCAATGCTTATGATTATTTTCTACTCACATACTCTTCCTGGATTCTGAAACACAGGATTATGAGACTTCAGAGATGAAACATTATTATGTTTTAGGGAGTTGTAGCACAGAGGAATTAGACCACTTACTTAAGCTCACTTAACCAACTACTACTCTCCCAGCACTATGGTTGTGGTTGTGCAAATATCTTTTCATATTTTAGGAACTAGCAAATTCTTTGGCATACTGGGTTTGAATTACAAGATAAACTACTGAAGTAGAAATATGAGTTAGAAAAGGATGCACCACCTGGAAAAATGATTATTTAATTCCAAAAAACTACAACCTCACTTCAATGTCAGGTATCAGGGTTCAAGGATTGGAGGTGGACTTTAAATCTGCTTGTCTACTTCAGCTGGACACCCTTGGACTCTATATCAATTTATGACCATTTGCAGCAGCTCTTAAAATAGAGAAACTTCAAACCCTTCTTTGGTCTCTTCTTATATGGTTCTCCTTTTGCATATGTCACGTGGTGTTGCTTTGCTGCTCTAGTCTCCATTGGGGTATGTTGCTGCTGTGTTAACTACAAGTAGGGCACTGATTGTTGCTTTAATTACTGCCTTTAGACTTGGCTTGTTCTTATGTCAACATTGACAGTACTTTCATCCTTAGAACTCAGGCAGGCAACCACTGTACATCCATATGAAGTGCAGACTCCATTTTGATAAATCCTTTCTCTGTAGTCCCTTCAGGCTTATTAATTACCCTTTCACTCATAGGATTTTAACTTTCTATGCCGACATTGGTCATCTTGCTTTATTAACTATAAACTTTTTATACTCTGAGATTAATTGTAACTCAGCAGTAAAATGAGCAACTTGTATGTCTCTAAACCTGAGGTTCTCAAACTGTGCTCCCTGAGTCAGAAGCATGAACATAACTCAGCAGAAATGAAAATTCTTGGGTCCATTACTGAGTGATTATGATGTGTGCTAAAGTTTAAGAATGGATCTCAAATATTCTATACTAAAACTATACATGATGACCCACTCATTCCTAATCATGCTTTACACATTCATAACTGTGCTTTTGCCTAAATTGTTTCTTTTACCTCAATAGTCCATTTCCTCATTTGAAGATGTTCATTTATTTTTTAAAGTTTTATCAAAGCCCAATTACTTCCAACTTTCTCCAATCAATATTATGTGCTCTTCACTCTGAACATTCAAAGTATTTTGCTTACATAGGGGATTTATAGAGCTAGCTCATGGCATGCCTGTGTTAAGTTATTTGTGTCCATGTTTGTCTCAAATTAGTAGGGTATAAGGTTGACTGAGTGCAAACACAGTACCCTTTGTAGTATATTTCTCTTTGGTCTCAGTTTTCCTCTATTTTTAATACAGATAATATCTACCTTATGAGATTTTTCCAAAATCAAAATGTATAACAAAAGTGAAACAGATGAGTGATAGCTAATAATATTAGTAGTAGAAGCTATGTAAATGTTCAACTTAATGAAATTTTAAGACCCTTATGTCTACATATAAAGTATGTAGCTCTAAGTATCCTTATTACTATGTATTATTAAGTATGTTATTACTAATAAAAATGGGGAAAGAAGAAGAAGAAAATCATAAGGAATCTGTGGAGAAACTTCTTCTCTTGTGAGAGAAAACATGAGTTTTTGTTACTACATTTATAATCTTAATATTAAATTTCTTTAAAATAGAATCACGAGACATGGTGGATTTTTTGTATATAAAACATTGTACTTTTTAGAGGTGTTCAGGATTGTGAGGGCTATCTAAATGAAAAGTTTGAAATCTCTTGAGACTTACCTCTTCTCCTCAAAGACAAGGTGTTTCTTGTGCTGGATGTCACTTTTTTTTAAACATATTTAAGCACAGTTAGTTACTGAAGTTATCAGGTCTCTCAAGATGGATCCAAAAGTTCAAACTGAGATGTAGGCTGAACCACAAAATTTCATCAGGTATTAAATAGAAACCAAAAAGATATCATAAATACAGCTTTGGCCTCAGTGAAGGAATACCGGTTGGTGGGTTATAATGAGAATGAATGTATTAATTTAAATGAAGCATCTCAAGAAATTACTTACTAGTGATTTCTAGGCTACCTCTGCAAGTACCATAAATTTTACTGTTTAGAAGTCAGATCAAAAGCATATTTTCTCAATTTAATGTATAGGGCTAATATTCTCTAAAACAGTAAGAGTGTTGATACAACAGAGTTGATATTATTTAAATATCATAAGATAGCATGACTATCTATTCATTATTCAATATATATTTATGGTTTTTATTAAAAATTGTTCACTTGTCCCTAAAAAGTACATATTATACTAAAGATGACAATGATGGCAACATTATTAATAATAATGTCATTTATTATCTCTTTTCTATTTTTCCAAAGAAAAGGATTAATCTCTGCTTCATTTTATATATAATAGTAATAAAAATTATTACTCTTTTCTTTTTAGAAAGGAGGAAACTGAGGATCAATTAGAAATTGTAAATGATTAATCCCAAATCATATATTCAGTAAGCGATGTGTTGGTCAGAATTCAAACTCAAGTACAAGGGATTTTGAAATCTGTGGAGTGTCTGATCCACTTTGAATTGAGGGGCAATAAATGACAACTTTACCAAAATCTTTTGTTTGCAGGCAGATTAAGACTACAACTCGACCTTTTTCTTCTTTATAAAAGTATGGGGTTTTAATGAGCAGTGAAAGCCCCCTTGGTGTAGAGGTTCAGCACGTACACTCTAAGGCCTTCCTGCTTTTTATTTGGTATTTCTCCTCCACAACTCGTTTGCTGTTTCGTCTTGGAAAAGTGAATTAGATTCTTGGTGCCAGTATCTTGTTTGTGAACTTAACATAATAATAGAATTTACCTCACACTATCTCTATCTCTGTGTTTCTATCTCTCCCTCTCTCCCTACTTCTCTCTCTCTTCCTCTTTGGCCCCTAATTTCTTTCTGATTTCCATGCTGAAGTCTCTAACCTAGCTAGTCTAAGCTGACACCAAAGCCTCATAGTTAATGATTAGCTGTGTCCTATAAGCTTACACAATGTAACCATAAAAATCCCTGTCAATAAACAGCCAGAATAACATAACAAATATCACACTGGGTATTGACATGAAGTCTAAGCAATTATCCATCACAAGACCACCAGGAGGTATGGTTCTTGGCTCATACTGTATTCTTTGTTCCTTTGTCTTGTTAATCATTAGTAGTTCAGCTATGTTATAAAACATATACTGTAACTACTGTCTAGTAGTGGAGAATAATCTACACAGACTGCTGGGTTATCTTTTTCTGCTCTGACACAATCTCCTTTCCTATAAATAAATTACCCTATAATAAATTATTTAATATTCAGTGGACTTGCCTGCTTCATTTTTCCCTCTTAAAACAACTACACGGTTTGGTGTTCACTGTACATCTTCTCTACCTTCAGACAACATGTGTCTTATATCTATGTGCATGGGTATCTATATGTAAGTATACTGATATATTTACATGTATCATATCTATCTATCCATTCATTTATCCATCTATCTATATATATATCCATCCATCCATCCACATATCTTAGGATAATTCTTGGCACATGGTAAGTACTACATATATGCTAGATGTATCAGCAGCAGCAGCAGCATATCTGAGTTTTCCTGCATCTGTTACTTATGCCAATGAAAGTTCTTATATTTTAGCTCAATATTATATAAACAACAACAGTGGGACAGGAATAAAATTACTTGAGCTGTATAGAAAAAATCAGTTAATACTTCTAAATAGTTTAGCATTAGGTAATTTTTCCTTTGTTCCTCATGGCCCTCTGAAATTTTAAATTTCCAAGGACACTAAGTTATTAACAGTCTATGGCCTAGCAGAGTGGCACTGAAAAATCAATATGTATATATTTACCTTAGTGACCTACCCCCAAAAACTTCTTCCTATGTCACTAGCCTAAAGGCAGCTGCCCCCACACCCTCATCCTCAGCTGTGCCATCCTGCTGTCAAGTAGTCCAAAGGCAAAAGCAAGGCCATGTGTCACTAAGACTATGTTTCTCTTTTCCAAAGAGCATGTGTAAGTTAGAGAAAATTGAAGGCATAATGAAAAAAATAGTTAAAAGACTGGGATCATAACAAATGCTTTTGTTGGTGTCATAGAAAATGTCATTACTTGACAAGTTTATAAAATAAAATGCTGTTTCATAATTTTTGTTATATTTCTTGTATTTAAGTTTTATTTTATTCTTCCTAGCATCAGAGAACACTATGTATCAGAGGTTTTAGAATATAGGTTCTGTGTTCAGTTGTCATATTTATTCATTTCGTGTGATCTATTTTAAAACTAGACACTATAATATTTTGTTTTAAATGAGCTGATAGAAGAAAGGATTATTAACTTATTTTTAGTCAAAACTCTTGAACAGGAAAGTAAGTAGTTGTATTTGATACTGAACATTAGATTAATACTAGAATCAGTTTACAAAAATTTTTTCTGAGGAATTTTCAGTTAACTGGCTTTCACTTTCAAAACTCTAATGTGCTAATTTTGGGTATATTGACCAGTGAGCTTTTAAACAGGCAAACAAAATTTACACCATTCCAACATAAATAGATAGTTGATTATGGTAACAGTAACACATTATAGCAGCTGAAGCCTAGTACTATTTAAACATTGCCATTCATCAGCTTCTTTATGGAAAATAGAATACCTATCTACCTATTAACTATAAGTAGTTTCTTGCCATCTGTTTCACTAAATTTTATTTTTTTCTGTTTAAAAACTGACTCAACTTTTGCAAAAAAAAGAAATAGTATATATTCTTTTATTTAATTACTGGAAAAGAAAGTTATTTCTTTAATATCACATTTTCTTTCTTGAATATCAAATTTCATTAATGAGATTTAGATTTTATTTTATACTGTACTATGGAAACAGGTTTATGGCATCTCTGCAACTGAAATACCAACTAGGGACAAAGTCAAGGTGTGTGACATTTCTCCTCTCTTTCTGTATAAGCCTCAAATCCCCTGTAGTACTTCACGTGGTAACAACAGCGTGTGCTGTTCACTAAGTGCTGCTGCCCCTTTTTGTTTAATTGATCCCAATAAGTCCCAATATTGTAGCTATGAGATATGTGTCCTCTTATGGCCTTCTGATCCCATTTACAAAGGGTGTCATTCATTTCTATAAGATAATATTACATGTATCTTTTTAAGACTTGTCCATTTGGACACGAGTTATTTCTTCTGTATAATGTCCTCCTGCTGGGCTGTCCTGTGGGTAACAAATATATTTTCTTTGCATGAGGGTTTTCCTCTAAGACATAGAATATTGACTTAGATTAGTTCCAACATGCAATGGATTATCTAGGAGTTGGAAATTTGTATGATTTGTTAAAGGGATAATAAATATTTATCATAAAGACACAAATACACAAATATACATACAAACACAGTGGAGTGTACACACATACACACATACTTCCATGTATAAGACTATTGATGTTGGTTTGGTTACATGAGACCATAAGGCAATCTAGAATAATGGTTTTGGTTTATCATCTGATTTAGCGACTGGTGCATACTTTTCTTATTTGTTTCTATAAACCATAAACTCACCAAGGAAATATTCCATTTGCTATTCATGGGATAGACATGGAAAAATCCTAAGATTTAAAAAGGAATAAGCCACTGGGGGCTGGGATTCCATATAAATAAGTCAAACTCAAGACAATTTTTAACTTTCTATTAATAAGAAAAATCTATTAGTAAGATTCTTTAGAGTTTCCAATGGTCTGTTCATTCATTTGTGTTTTTTACAGTATCTTCTAGTTTTTGATAGTCACCACAAAGTTGTAAGTCAAGAAATGTTGTGACAGCCTCCAAAATAAATGGCAACAGGTCACACAACATGACCTGGCAGAACCAATAAGCATCCAGGCTTCTGACTCTTAAATCGGCAGTCTTTAAGTTATACACTTAATGAGCATCAATAAGTAAAATTAGGGAAGGGGTGACTTTCCTTTTGTATCCATAATGTCTGAACGGATGTCCTCAGTCTCCCACTATGGCCGTCGTTGGTGGCTTGGCTTTCCTCATGAGCAGCTAAGGGGGTCTTAGTTCACTCATTAATTCCCTAATTTACTCAATGCATATGTAAATGATGGAGATACAGATTGATTGTCTCTATACACAATTAGAGAATTCCTTTCTTCCAAATTTATGGCTTTTATTGACATATAAATAAGTTACATATTGATTAAAGTAGTCAGTTTATTTGCTCATCTGCACAATGCAAAGCAAAAATGTGGATACTGAGTATGAGAATAGAATTCGGGTTTTATATTAACTCTCTAAATCACTTGTTACATTTCCATAATTATAAAAATAACTTTTGAGTTGTATAGCTATTTCTGTTGCCTTGATTATAATAATCATCCTGGTGACTGTTCCAGTTTTAAAATAGAAACCAATCATAAAAATGATGAAAATACAAAAAATATATGAACATGGCAGTCTTTTGCCTCTCTTTTTATGGAGAACTATTCTTGTTTTCAGCAACAGACAATCTGCTTTCTGGCTATGATGTGGCTCACTGATCTACAAGCAGCTAAGAGCATCCAAATGGCATAATAGGGATACAATTACCTCTCTCAGAAAGCCTGTTCCATTAGTAGTCATATTTGAATCGTACCAATTGAAGAAGTAATAGGAACTTTCTTTTTTTCCTTTGGTACTTTAAATACATGTGTTTTCTACTCATTTCTGGACAATAACAGTTTCAGATTTGTTCCTTAATTCAGTCTTTCTTATAGAATTATTAGTGGTATAATGACTTACATGAACCAAAAATATATAAAAATAAAAGAAATTTGTCTATGCCTGAAAAAGATTAGAATGGCATAAACAACTAGACTCATATCTAGGCATGGCTCTGTAAGCATTTGGGAAAGCAGGAAAACAAAACAAATCAAAGAATTTACCATATGAAAAAAAATCTGGTGCTTAAAAATAAATTAGCTTGTCTTTCTCTTTCAGGCTTTTGTGTCTCTGCACAGATGTTCTCAAGAATATAGTAAAAGAAAATACTATATGTTTAAAAAACATTAAATTATATTTTTGTGTAAAATACTTTGAAAAATTGATATTTGAAAGCCATGTACTTTTGCTTCTAGACTTAAAGAAATTAATTTGCTAAAGAACTCTAAATTGATTATATATAACTTAAGCATGAATTATTAAAATACATTAAATGAATGAATGTGGTACACATGCTACAGCACCAACAACAACAACAAAAACTTTGCCAAAGACTATAGTCTAGTGGCAACGATTTAGTCTGTATTTAGTCAAATAAACTGGAGTGGGATCTTTAACATATCTAGGCCTGGTTTCATAAGACCAATAGTTCTAATACCTATATATTAAGGCTGTTGTGAAGTTTATGTAAAATAATTGTCAAATGGTCCTTAATAGGGATGTTTTAAGAAACACTACTTATAAGTATAAGGCTTCACATTAAAATCATGAATGATATTTAAAAAAGAGAAAACTCAACATTTACATTTACATTAACACTTCCACCAAAAGAACAACTGGTAGTACAAACTTAAATTCTTTAAGATTTAATCAAAGACTTCCATGGTGCTTGCATTAAAAAAGAAAACAGTGACTAATCTTTTGGCACACTGGGGAACTAACATACCTATCAAAAATCCTTGGAGATTTGTGAAAGGAAAATATTTCTTCTGTTTTCAATGAATATATTTGTTACTTTAACAGTTTTAAAAATAACCTCTAAATGCTAAGCAGGAACAGTTAAGCACATTCAGCTATTCATTCATTTTTCCACTCAACAAATATTTTTTAACTGCCTACTATGTGTCAGAAATCGTGCTAGACTGAAGATGAAAAACATATGGTCCCAGCCTTAGGAAACTTTTAATGTTCTCACAAAGCAAGCTCTGCCAAGATAATGCCTCTAAAATTCTTGCTCTTTTATATACACACCTAGCATCCAATCTTTTAAAATATCTAGTTATAATGCTTTTCAAATTGAATCTTCTGGAATAGCTAGAGCAGAAAAATCACTCCATGTAATGGCAAATTAAGTAAAATGTGCTAGTTGTTTAACACATACTAGCAGTTAACAAGCATATATTGCTGATGCGTTAAGTTTTTAATCCACAAGAAAGATTCTGTTTAAGAAGTTATAAGAAATAGCCATTTTGAAAAATTTCATCTTGATATTTTTATCTCACTATATTTAAGAAATATTTTCATGGTCAATAACTGCCAATGTAAAATTTTTCTTACACCTTTAAGTGCTTTTAAAAACGATCTTGGAAATTTTCTAAAGTGAATTAAGCTGCAGATCTACTATTATGTGTTTGTTATACCTGTTAGGTCAAAATTCACTTAAATACTATGCCTAGTGTTAAATATAAGAAAAGTAAATATTGTTTTGACATCAGAATTTTGCTTTTTTTATTGTTGTTCAAGTACAGTAGTCTCCATTTCACCCCACCATGGCCCCCACCTCACCCATCCCTGCCTCCTACCCTCAAACCTACCCCCTTTGGTGTTGCTCCTGTGTCCTTTATACCTGTTCCTTGATGGACCTTCATGAACAAACTGAGAAAATTTTGCTTTTGTTAGTAATATTTTATCCACTTCATAACTCACGTTGTTGAACATCAAAATACATGAGATGCCTTTTAAGGATACCCCTTCTTACTTTCTGGAGAATTTTCATGATGTAACTGAGGGTAGAACATTAATTTAGAAAAAACAAATTACAAAATTAACTTTGGTGATTTTTTCTTTGTAGAAACTCTTTAGAACAAGGTAAACTTAAAAGGAAAATTAGATTTCAGAGTCTAAAAATAAGTACATTTCCCATAATATATATATTATATAGTTTTATATATTAAACACATATATTACATATCTATATACATTTCTGTCTAAATTATAATCAGATTTGCACATAGAAAGTGATGAATGAAGAGGAGTGTCCATCACCAAAAATGGTTACTGCTAGGTAGGTATTCCTACATGGTCTAAGCTATTGAGTTCAGCATAAATACAATTCATAGACATGAAAGTTTGAGCTCTACATCATGGCTCACACCAAGTGAATGTGTTGGTTCTGTTGTGTCTGATCTCAAGGCCAATAAACCTTTACAAATAGTTTCCTAAATCTAATTTAGAGAGGAAGAACAACATAGCGGATAAGGACCAGGCAAGCTAAACAGCCTGACTTCAAATCCCAATTCTACAATTTACTGGCTTTGGGAACTTCTCTGCTTCAAAATCCCTGTTTATAATTGGGGATGACTCCTTCTCTTCCAAAAAATAATCTCCCTTATGGTGGCATCATGAAAATTAAATGAGTTAATACACAAAGAAACACTTACAGTAATCCCAACAAGAGTTAGCTTGATTTTTCAATGTTCATGGAGCCAAAGCTATAAAAAGTGCCTTTGGCTTCTGGAAAATAAAATTGGTAAATGAGACACTCAGTGCTGTGAGTGTTTCCTATACGTTGTTCAGTGTTAAAATTGTTGGTTATCAAATTATCTCTAGTTAGACTTATCTAATGCAAAAGCCCAGAGAAAATAGAAACAATTTGAAAGAAAACATAAAAGTTTTGTTAAGCTTTCAAATACTCTCAAATATCTAGACCTAGATATTCCCATAACTGTGAAATCAAGCCAGGCAGATATTATTCTCATCTGCAGGTAATTATATGGATAAACATTTAAATGTTGGGATATTATTTTTTATCATGCTTTTCAAGAAAAGAAATAAAAGGTTATTAATTAATGACATGACTACTTTGAGACAGTGAATGCCAAAGAGAGCGTTGTCCAGCAGACCCACCCTATTCAAAGGGAACAGATTGTGATTATGTTCCTTAACTTCCTGGCCAAAGTCAAACTTTAGAGACATATTTTAAAGAATGAATGGGACTGTCCATGAGATTAGCACAAGGAGAATGGGAAGTAGTTTCTTTTTAAATTTACTTTAAATGGCAGTGTCTTGGGCCAGTTTCTGAATATGTTTAATTACTAAAAATAAAAGGGAAATTTTTGTTTTCCAATTTATGCAACTATATATCTTGAGGTTCTTTACCTTAAATTATGAGAAGTTAGGTCTTAAAAATCCTACTTCAAATGCATAAAATAAAAGGAATCTCTGAAGCAAGTATGCTGCATCCAGGTTAAGAATGCACATAGCTATCCTCAGACTTGCCTGAATATACAGAAATAAGAATCCCTGTTAAGCCTCAAATGAATTCAGGAAAAGTATAAAACTTGCTGTCCACACTACCCAGAAACTGGATAATTCAGAGAACTGCTCTAATGGAGCTAACACTGTTCTAGATGTTTACATGTTCTTATTTAACTTATCTGGCAGGAGGTAAGCTAAGCTACTTCTTGGTATTGCTGCCTCCACATTTGTGTTATTTGACCAAGCAGCTAGGCCCTCATGCAAATGCATTCCCTGGATAACAGCCCTCATAATCACAAACAAATATAAGTTTCTTATGTGGCTTCCTCAACAGCCTTTAAGATCAATCATCTCTCCTGTTTCCCTGTGCCTCCCAGTAATGATCCCCTTAGAGAAGACCCCCTGGAGGTTAACAATCCTTTTGTTTGAGCTAACCAATCTGGCTTTAACCCAGAAACCCCAAAGCACCCAAATAAAGTGTAGTCCAGGTCCTGCCTTCCTCTCTGCCTACACCATGCCTTGATCTCTCCTTGTGACCCCTTGGGTCATGCCATGCACTTACTTCTTTTAAGACCTGTGAGTAATCAACATCTCTATGACATTTTCCTTTGTAGTATGTACTTGAACCATGGCTTACCATCCAGCACCCTGTACCACACTTAAAAAACCTTATTTTAACAAAGTCATAACAAAGTTTGGTAATGAATATTATAGACTGAGCACTTTTATATAGAAAATAAAATTAATTTATTATGGTAAGTTACAGTTACCATTAGATTCTAATTATTATAAATCCTTAATATTTCCCAAATTACTGATTTCCATGGTTATAGCAGATATTCTAGGTAATCTCTTCTGTCCTATTAAAGTAGATGTAGTGGATAGAAGTAAATATAAAATCTACCACAGTTAGGGAGAATACTAGGATGATTTGACTGCTACTGTAAATGAAACTGGCTGAGTGAATCATATGCTTAGGACTTAGAGTTGCCTGTGGAGGAGCCATCAGAAACAGAGGTCACACCAACTGGATTGACAGCTCAGAGATACCAAAAGAATGGCTTGCAAAATTATTCTCAAGCAGATGTAATACTGTCTTTAAGTTAAATGGGGGCATCATAATTTTGATATTGCATAGATTTGCATCTATTTATAATTTTTTTCAGTAGCAATTTAAAAATAAAGAAGATTGTTATGTCACAATGAGTGGTCATTATATCTTTTACATAAGAATTGCCATAACAGATGCTAAAATCAATACTGAAATAAAAATAAACCATCCATGAAATCTTTTCTAGGAGAGAAATACCAATAGTTCATTAACTTTTGCTGCATTTCAGATTCATGTCACCACCCTCAGTGGTGACACTCAGAGTGGATTTTTTGGATAAATAATGTCACTGTGAGTGGATTTTAGCTTATGAGTTGTAGAGAATACAACTCCTATTGAAAATATGTGAAAATGACATATTCTTATGACACGTGTATCATTGTATGTAGTTCTAAATACTACATACAAACACGCATTAATGCAATAAATCATATAGTACTATCAAAACACTTTAGGTGAATTTGCTTATGCTCATGGCATTTAAGTAAATTTTGTAATTTTTTTATGGGTAGTGTGGGAGATTAAAGATAGTTCAAACTCTTTGTCTCCTATGTAAAAGTAGAGTCTCTGACACCCCACAGAATTTGGGTGAGTGCTGTGACTTTTTAATCAATAACATATAGCCACAGTGATGTTGTGGGCAGATGCTAGATCTGGACATAAAGAGGCTAGGAGTGCCTACTTACTGTTTCTTGAAACATTCTCTCTGGAAGTCCTCAGCTGAAAAATTTAAATTCTGACTATCCTGAGATTATATGAGTCTGACTGGCACATACAGGTACCTTCTTTGGCAGATCCTGGCCAAGCTCAGCCTTTCAGACATCCCCACCAAAGCTCCAAGTGTGTTAGCAGAGCCATGTTGGACCTTCCAGACCAGCCCATCTGCCTCTGAATACCAAGGTGGCCTCAGTCAAAGCCACATGGAACAAAATAGTCCAGCTGAGCTGAGCTCTGCCTGCATTCTTGACCCAGAAGATCATGAGGTATGGTAAATTAAAGGTGGGCTGTAAATATCTACTACTGCTTCATTTTAATCATATTTTCTATATAAGTAAAGCCAACAAAAGCATTTCTGTTAATCTCAGATAAATATGATTTCCCAGCAGCTTTGGCTCCTTCAAAATAACAAAAATATTACAGAATTCTCGAAACACACACACACACACACACACACACACAACAGAATAAAAGATGGGTCTCTGCTTAAATGTCATCTTCTCAGAGAAACCTTCCCTAACTAACCTACTTGTACATTATCCTTCATTGATTTCCTTATTCTGCTTAATTCTTCTTTATTATACTTACCACTATTAACATTACATTAAATGTGCAATGCCCACCCCAGCTTGTACATGTGGCTTCCCTGAGTGTTCTGTATTTTGTTTTCTGCATAGAACAGTCACTGGCTCGTAAAAGTCTCAAAAATATTTGCTGAAAAACTAAAACTTTTTCTTCAGGTATTTTACCTGAATATTATAATTTTTATTTTTACACATAAAAATATATCACCCCAATATTTTTAGTTTTTAAGAAATGAGTAATATATGCATTTATTGATGTTTTTATTTTTAGAGATTACTACAAATATTTACTTGGTATTCATTTGTATAATCAAAGCCATTTAGAAATTCACTTACTTTTATATATTGCATGAAATCTTAGAGTTCTCTCTGTAGTAATAATTAACTATAATTTTTCCTCATCTTCACTTGATTTGTTTAATTTACATGACAATAAATTATATGTGAAATACTGGCCCCTAAACTTCATGTGATTATCTGTATAATTTATGATCATGAGAATGTCAAGACTTTTATTTCAACAATGTGAGTTTACAATACATTGAAAGGTTAGGCTGATAAAATTAATTGTCCTATTTGACAAAGGGTGGAAAAATTTAGAAGGCTTTTAAGAGAAAATGAAATTGACTTTGAAATGGCAAAACATGCAGTGGCTCCCCATTAGGTTTAAAAGAACAGGCTATTATCAACCTATTCATAAAATCTCAGTGTGGTACCATTCTCCTATTAATGTTTTGTGCAGAGGGGCTGGAATTATTTTGTATGCTTATCCTTTGTTTTTCTGCCACTTTCTCTTTCCCATGTTTATGTTACAAGAGAGAAGTCAGGACAATAAAAGAAGACAACTGACAAAGACCACATAGGTTTGAAGCTTTAGAACTAGGAGCAGGGAGCACAAATTCTCCAGGCCTGTTGTTTGCATGCCTAACACTACATTTCACTTTAAAATTTAGTTAAACTGCAGGGGAAGCTACATTATTACTTTCCTGAATTAATTTCTCTTCCCCATGCAACAATGACTGTTCTTCTCAACTACTCTCATAATGGGGAGTAAACAACCAACCACCTCAGCAACATATATTATTAAGATTCTTCCTTTTTTTAGGCCAGCTGTCCCTGGAATTATATTTTACAAATACAATTCTACACAGCTCCTCTCAGTTGAACACAATAATGTAATTTTACTGAATGACTCTGCAGAAGGCCTAATTATTTCTTGAAGCAGGACTCCTGATGCTATTTGGCGTTTAATTCATGACCACATGCTGAAGGTTATTATCTGTATGGCAACCAATTGAAATGTTTTCTAAAAGTATTTCATATACTTTTTAGCTGGTGACTTTTAAAGACAATTGTATTTTGCTTCTCAAACACACCTGAGTTCTCTATTATAATAGAAAATTAAATCACAAGCCTTCTATATGTTGAATTAAATCCATTTTAATTTAAAAATATGTACTAATACTAATAGTGAAAGTGCACCTGTGTCATCAATAAATGATACAGTTTAATTTAAAAAAATTGTAAATCTCTGTCAATGACTGGGAAGGGTATTATTCATTCTGGGAGTCTTGTGAAAATGTCAATTAAAAATTATCTCTTCTTGAAATATGTAAAGCCTGTTTAGATTTTTGGGGGACATGAGAATATATTGTCTTAGGCCATGATCATTTTTTTACAAAGACACATATCCATATATTTATTTTTCATTTAAAAATCTATGCATATAAAATACCACAATAAAAGCAGTAGTTAATATATAGCAAGTGATTACTATGTACCAGGAAAACATCATCTTTGAGATAAGTTATCTCTCTAAATCTTCACAATGGTCCTGAGAAAAAATTTCATTTTACAGATTTGAATTTCAAAACTTGGAAAGATTTACTGGCTGCAAAATGATAAACAGGTAGTGAATGGCAAACACAGGATTCTAGTCAGGAGATCTGCTATCACAGATCTAGCTCATAACATATGCTGACATGTATTTAGATTAGGTTGTCAATTATTGAGACATGTAACTGTCTCAGTAGTACATAGGTAGAGAGTAAGTGGAGCCACACATCTAATTCAGATGTATCCACTAGGAAGGAACAGCTTCATAGGCTCTCCAGAGGACAGTTATATCCTTCAACAAATGGATGCTAATCCTCAAGTAGGCAGGAAAGACCAGTTTCCAATTGTTTAGAGTGTTGTCCTGATATGCCAAGGCTTCAAGTGATCTTCTTTGGTCAGGGAACATACAGGAAGCAACCAATGAATGCATTAATAAAGGGAACAATAAATTGATACTTCTCTCTCTCAAATCAACAAATTAAAAACTAAAATAATAAGGGGGAAATTCCTTTACTGGACGCATGCACAGTAGAAACCAGATGACAAGACAAAACTATGGGGGCATGCACAATAGGACCCAAAATGGCACATGAAGTGGATGAGTCTAGCCTGGGAAAATATGGGAAAAGGACCAGATAGGATAAAGGCATAAAACCTAGGAAGATCCAGGAAAGAGACGGGGTAGGGGGAGGGCACAGACACAAGTCCACAAAACACCAGAAGACAGACTGGGTTGTTTGAAAGAAAGTCTACTCTCTCCCAAGCCCAAGGAAATACAGTTAAATCTTAACAAGGGGCCTAGTTGTGGAGGCTCACTCTCTCCTGTTAGCAGCCCTGTGGGCCAAAGTGCAGCTTCCTGGCAGAATAGGCACAGACATGGTGGTGGGCTACTGGAATCTCAGCTGCCGCGCTAATAGCATAGCATCTCTGGGTTGTAGCTCTCCTCCTGAGCTTTGTGGGGCCAAGTGTGGGCCTGTAGTCCCAGAAGCTGGACTTCTTCCACAGCAAGAAGGAGATGAGCCACCTGGTCATGGATGAGACATTGCCTAAGCCCTTCCTTTGTTTTTGTTCTAATAAATGTTGCCAGTATATCTCAAATCCTCCTATGCATGTATTCTTGAAATGCATTTTCTACAATACCATGGAAGGATCCTATTTCCTTAGGCAACATAATTTTCTACAAGATGGGTAGACTTTTTGAAAGGATTATAGGGTAAAAATAAAATATTCCATGTGGATGTTGGGTCTTTAAAAAGAGACAAAAACAATGGCAATAATATTAACAAAGTACAATTCTAGAATAAAAGATTAATAAAATTTATCATTCCTATAAGATTTAATTCTATACCTGTGGAAATTAAATGTAGTGCATCTTTTTCCTATAGATGTCAATATAAATTATTCACTCTCTGATATATTAGGTAGTTATGTTTGAGGGGACAAATTACGCACGTCAGGATTGAAGATGAAAATGATGTTTAGCTCTAGAATTTTTAAAAAAATGGAGTTGTAAATGTTATGGTACAGAAAAACTTCCTCTACTGGATGCTAGCAGAGCCAAACGCTGGACACTGAGAATTGCAGTGGAGAAATATTGCCTATTTTTTTGATGCATGGCTCCGTCCAGGAAAAAGGGAACTAACCCCCAAAAGCCAGAACTCCTCAATGGTATGTAGGTTAGAGATTATATAAGGCAATATCACAAAACACCATGAGTTAGTTAGGAGCTCAGTGTCATGCTGGGAGCTGATTGGTCAGAGGTGAGGAAAGGTTAATGAATCATTTCGTTAGGTCTTGAGGACAATTGTGACGTCTGGTGCAGTGTCTGGTTTCATGAGAAAGTAGCCAGGGGGTTGTTCCACCTTATGGCTCAGGAACTGAAACATAATTGAGGTCAAGATGTTATCGTTAGCCTTCTAGAGGTCTAGACCATGTGATCATTAGTCAGGTCTGAGCTACTGTCTTCTGCTGCCTTGGGGGATGCTGACTACATGAGGAGAAAGCCAGGTCTCTGAGGGGGATTTAGAGAGAAGGAGATGATTTTTAGAGTTTAGATTTTTAAATTTAATCAAATTCATAAGGACCCTCAGTTTCACAAATAATAGTATAGTTAAATAATAGTAAAGTTAAAATACAAGTGTGTCTCATAGAAGAAAGCAAAACATCTTTCACTTTCCAAATAGTTCTAGAACCTCAGCAAACCATCTCAACAGTTGAGGCATATTCTCTTGTTACAGAATTATGTCTGTTGAAATGGCATTAAAGTATACCTACAAACCTCACAAATTCTATCATAGAGGTTTGTTTATGAGAATAATTAGCTATTAGCTTTGCCTACAAGAATATATTTATTTATATTATGTGGAAGTATTTAATTCACATTGAATTAGTTTTTGCTCTGACAAGTATGATTTCATACCAAGAA
This sequence comes from Trachops cirrhosus, assembly GCA_028533065.1. Lineage (NCBI taxonomy): Eukaryota > Metazoa > Chordata > Mammalia > Chiroptera > Phyllostomidae > Trachops > Trachops cirrhosus. Next base: position 125,939,121 of record CM052539.1, read on the forward strand.
GACAGAAAAATATCTATGTTAATGAAGTTCCCAAGGAAAATATTCTTCTGTTCCGTAGAAATATTATTGTGAATTATTTTCTTAGCATGCAAATGATGGAAGTCAAATAGTTGTGACATATTTAATATTGCATACAAGCATATCGTTTAAATGTTTTAATTTATTAAATAAGAAATTTAGAAAATATAATTTGTAACTGAATGAAATAATACTTTTCAATGGACATTATAATAACAATGTAAAAATAAATCGATGCAAAGTGAGAGTCAAAGGAAGAGATATATGATTTGAGTAAACACCCTCAGACTGCAATGCTATTAACTATGTGATGAATATAGTTCTCTCTATGCTTTATATCCAGGTGGATAAAATGATAACTACAATTTATGAAGCCATAAAAACATGAATATTTAAAATTTATTTTATCACAAGAGACTTATTACATTATTAAACACAAGATACTTCATGTGTATGAAGAGGCATCCTGTGAATAAATGTAACTGTCTTTTTAGGTCTTACTACATTTTAAAAGTATTTTTAAGTATTAGTGAAAAATAAATCAAATTCATATATATGCGTATAACTTTTAACACATAGAACACATAGTCACTCTGGGTGTAAGAACCTAATGTCTTGTCTATGCCACAATAATGATAAAATCATAGAATAGTCTTTCAAGTCATTTATACCACTTTACAGTGAGTGAATTATTCAGATTATATATTTTTTTGCAAATGTAATTACTTTTATAATAACAGATCATTAATTTGAATGAAAATATTGCATTCTACAAAAGAGATGATGGCTAGTGTAGCTCAGTGGATTGAGCATGGGCATATGAGCCAAAGGGTGGTCGGTTTGACTCCTAGTCAGGGCACATGTCTGGGTTGCAGGTAAGATCCTCGGAAGGGAGCATACAAGAGGCAACCACACATTAATGTTTCTCTCCCTATCATCCTCCTTCCCTTCTCCTCTCTCTTAGAATAAATAAATAAAATCTTTAAAAAAAGAGAGAGATGATGCTATACAGCAGTTTTCAGCAATGAATCTGGTGCAATACTTTTGTTACATAGTAAAAACTATCTCATCAAGTAACTGGTACAATGGTCTTAGAATAAAATAAAGTATTTGAGTAACTAATCTTCAGGTTAAGTTAAAGGGGGAAATTAAACCTAGCACCCAAGCACTGAAAAAACTATATTTTAAGAGTTTTAAAAAATTATTCAGATAAAGTGATTTTAGATCATGTTATAAAGAAAATCTCAGTGTATTTTATAGTGCTCATTCTTTAACTAAATCAACAAAATTATACATTTTTATAAAAACCATTTCAATTAAATAATTAGAATTTATGATTATGTTTATAAGATCTTCAGGTAAAGTTACCTTCTGCTCTGTCAAAAACAAGAAGACTTTTAAATGAAAAGTAATGCTATTAAATACATGTTTGTATGCAATCTTTACATTTATGAAAACTATAGAAAATAATTTTTGTCTCATTCATTGAGATACCCAAGATCTAGGAAAGTGAATGACAACTGGTAATAAGTATTTTTATAGGTATTAAGTATTTTTTATAAGTAATAATGCTTTTGTCCTATAATTAATGCTCAATATTTGTATCATTTCTTATATTCCTTAAGGCCTCTCCATGTCAATACTTAATTAAAAAGATAAGATGGGGCTGGAGATGGGCTGAAGGCCAGCAGGAAGGGAAATGGGGACATATGTAATAGTACCAGCAATAAAAATGAATTAAAAAATTAAAAGAGCAAACAAACAAAAACAATAATTCAAAATATCAGACTAGTTTCTGTTGAGACAATATATAACTTAGATATTTGACCTATTCCAATACGTTCCCCACATTATTTTAGCAACATGAAACACAATATTTCGAGTTGAAAAACAGCATTTTTACCATGGGTCAGTCAAAAAGTCAGCATTATTACCTTTTGAGTATATCTTTGTGTTTGTGCTAAAAAAATTACCCAATGATGACTTAAAACTGATGAGGCTAAGTGACTCTAAAATTATAGTTTAGGCTACTGTGCAAATGACTCTTCATGTTCTAAAAACTCTATGTGTCATCTGCATTCCTTATGAAAATGAGCATTAAAAAGTTCATGTAAACATAGATCAGATAACATGTACTCAATATGCCCAAATTAGGTTTAAAGTTTATATAGACTTTTCCTTCTTTTTTAACAAAGCTGTGGGGCTTCATGCTTTTCAATAAATAATGATGTACAATTTGTACTACAAGCCCATAAATTGAGTGTTTCCTTGTTTATTTTTAATTTAGCAGTTTGTTTACAGCATAGTGATTATGAGCTTGGACTCCAGTTTTGGGCTAACTGTGTGACCTTAGTTTATTGAAATCTTTTGTGATTCACTTTCCTCTGTAAAATGGACATTAAAATATCACTTAATTCATTATTGCTCTTTTGAGGATTAAATGAAATAATATGTGTAACATTTTTGGAATGTTTCCTGAGGGGTGTTTTTAAATAACTAGGACATACAGTAATGGACCTATTGATACATTGGGATAATTTTCTACTTCTGCATATGCATGTTGTATTAGTTTGCAAGGGCTGTCACAACAAAATACCAGACAGCAGAAAATTCTATTTTCACAGTTTGGTAGGCTGAAAGGTCAATACTGAAGTCAGCAAGTTTCGGTTCTCCTGAGTCCTTTCTCCTTGGCTTGCAGATGGTCGCTAACTTGCTATGTCCTCATCTGGTCTTTCCTTTGGGTACAAGCATCCCTTGAGTCTCTCCTGAGATTTTCTCTTCCTATAAGGACACTAGTTAGATTGGATTAGTGCCAACCCCAAAGACCTCATTTTAACTTGTACATGTCTTTAAAAGGCCTATTTCCAAATGCACTCACAATCTACAGTAGTGGGAGTTAGAGCTTCAACATATGAATTTTGAATTTAGGAGACACAGTTCAACCCTAACACATGTGAACAAATTTGACAAAATTCTCCAAACATTGTCACCCATTATGTCAAGCTTTTTATAATCCCTATGTTATTTAATTATTATAATCATCCTATAGAAGATTTATCATTTATTTATTTATGAGGATTCCAAGACTGAGATAAAGGTTACCTTACTCAGAGGAACTAAAAAGATGACAAGTTGAGAATACAGGTTGTGAATTATGTCTTCTGACTAACTCACTGTTTAAGTTTTTCTCAGCACATTGTGGTTTATCTTAAATTGTTATTGGTCAAGTCACTTGCCATATAAGCCTTTCCAACATCCATGTTTTCTGTAGATATTGTTTTTATTTTTTGTTTGCTTTTTAGTTTTCTTCACTGGCTAAGCTAGATTGTTTTATTAGTTTGTATATAGATGAAACTTTGTGGAATTTAATTTTCCTTTTCATTGGCGTAATTGAGTTTTTGATTTTTAATTTATAAATGATTATCAAAATAAAAATCAATTAATCTTTCTTACAGCATTTACTATTTCTTTCCTAGGTTCACTGGATCCAGCACTGTGTAATTTCTACTTAGCTAACTATTTTGAATAATGGGAAAATACAATACGATTATCAGGAATTCCTGGAAAATGAGAATTAAACAAGTTTATTGAAGATAAGGCTGAATGAGACATAGAGTTCTGGACTCCATTGCCCTATCTTTGTCATCGCTATCATCTCCTATCTGCCCATACTTCTAAAGTAAACTAATATGTAAAGAGAATTGATACTATGGCCTTTTAAAAAATGTTACTTTGGGGAAGAAAACAGGACTCATAAATTAGGCCTTCTTCTATTTTTGAAAATGGATTTTGAAGGTAGCACTGATTTTCAGAACAGCATTGATGTCAACAAATAAATGTTGTCATCTCAAATGACTCATTTGGTGGAACTGGTTTACATGCCAGTCTGTGGTCTGATCTAAATGCGTGCTCTCCTAAAAATATAGATTTTGAAATTTTCTTTTCATGCTTTCAAACTTTTTTCTCCCCTGTGATAATACCACTGAGCATAGTGAAAGACATAATTTATCACAATAACAGCATTTTTATGAACAGAAGGTACAAAACTACTTTTACTTCTACATTATTTTTTTCTCTTTTTTGTACATATTCCCTCTTCAGAGGCCTTTTTTTTTTAAATAGTAAAAACAGAATAGTCTCCCCACTATATGTCTTTACCAGCAAGTTGTTCCAAGATGTCAAAATCTATGGCAGTTTTCAGTTTTGATAATATATGACTTTACATTATGCAACCAGTTACACATTATTTAAAACAGTGAAAAATAGCCCAGCTGACTACTCATAAAAAAATCTCAGTAAAATATTATTTTCATTTATATTTTATCATTTATGTCTTGCTACAGTGGTAGTATATGGGAATTTAGGAAATTATAAAGATATTGAGTATCTGTGCTATACTGTATTCCAGGGAGAAGCAACATGATGTCTAATTCATTATTTCATTTTCGTATAGGACTTGTGGTGAGAATTAATTAATGCACATATACATATAGAGAGGAGACCTAAAAAGAGGAATGAACACAAATAGTATTTGAAAAAATAAACATAATTTTACTGAGTTCTAAGTAGCTTTGAATATTTGTACACAACTTTAATCATGACAAATTTATATACAAAATGAGAAAATATATTAATAATTACTATAATTTAGAAATATAGGTAACTCTAAAAAGTATAGTTGAAATTTACTTGTGAATCTTGATACTGAATTTGAGGTGAAATTTAGACACCTCAAACCTAAATTTTCTGTAGAAGAAATTGTGAGTTATTTTTGGCTAAGTATAAATGAGTTTTAATATTCATGTACATTATTATATCCTCTGTAAAATGTATGCTTCAATATTAATAACAATAATTTTTAAAGTATCAAAACATTTCTTAATATTCTATCATTTCCATCAACCATCATTTAAAAAATATTTTAAAGCAATCTTCCAGTCATTCACTACATCTTTCCCCTTAACAAAATGAAAACAAATGAACTTTTGAACATGGATTGGAAATGTGTGTGTAGTAAATCTAGGTTTGCATTTTATGTTTTGTTACATCCTGTAGTTTGTAATTAGGTGTATTTTATGAAAAATAACACTCTTCTTGTGATATTGAAATATGATTATCCAAGCAAATGTAACAACAGTCTGAACCTCATCAGTCTGAGTTCCCAAGACGAGCCAGTAAAAAGGCTCCTAGCTAGAAGCCAACCTAAAGTACATGCGGTGTCTCAACTCTCAGAAGTTACTTTTAATTGGATGTAAAGGGTAATTAATTAAAGGGCTGGTTATAAAATGATTTGCAGTGTATGTAAGTAGATTCAGGCATTTATTCAAGTTTGTGAGTACTTTTTCAATGAACAGTAGCCATATGTATAAATATCCCTCTTTAAACCAAGCCAATCATTCACATTTGAAAGACTAATGTGTTTGAAGGGAAAATTACTAGTAGTACATGATTTCTATTTCCAGCTTCTCCATCATCACCACCACCACCATCATCATCATCTTCTATTGACACTTACTGAGCAATATGTATAGAATGTTATATGCTAGACTTTTGTTATCCATGGCATTGAAAATCTCAGATTGAAGACAATTGCACTGATCTGAATTAATACTAGAATTTAGTATGCTTATTATAAAACTTTTCTCTAGATCAAAAGCTATACATAGCTTCATGTATATTAAAGATGTTCTACATTCAATGAAAAAATAGATTAACAGAGTGTATAAAAATGCCTTCCATTTCTATTGTGTCCAATTTTCTATTTAAACTAAAATTCTGTTAATGTTAATAATTAAAATAAATTTGGGCAAGTATTCTAATTTATATGAGTTACAACTCTGGACATACTTATCTATATAGTTAAAATTGTTTTTATAATGAGGCAAAATAAACTTTTCAAATAATACAAATTTGTGTTAAATTTCTAGAAATTTCTAAAATACGAAATGCATTTTGAGGCAAGTTCAAACTTATATCAAACAAGTATGTAGTACTTCTTTAGATTCTTTATAAGAGGTCTATCTAAACTTTCAAATCTCATCAAATCAAGTTAACTAGTGAACCAGAGGTTAAGCAAAAATAACACAATTATAACATGGTTTCCTTTCTTGAAAAAAAAAGAGTGAGGAACATACCCCTCACAGTTATTAGAAGGTATATGTAGTCTAAGGCAGGACTATTATGAACAGCTGTTAGCCACCATGCATAAATTGGCTGTGAATATCTGAAATTGTTGTCCATAGTAATAGGAAATTCACGGTTATTTTACACCTTTTGAGAAGCTTTAGTTCCAGCCTATCAAAACTCATTCTTTCCTGGAGGAAGCTCAGAATTACATGGCTTCCACATCTGCAGATCATGTTGTGCTTCTCAATCATCTATCTTCACTAAGACCCGCACAATAAGATCACTGTTTTCAGACATTTTCTCAAGCCATGTTTGTTTTCAGCGGGAAGGGACAAGAGGGCAAGAGAAACAAAAGCGCACTGCACTGTCACAAGATTAGCGTCCATTTTTCAGCCTCTGTAAAACTGATAATGGAATCATGAACAAGAAGTTTTCTTTGTTTTTAATTTGTTAACTAGCCTGACCTATTAGAAAAGAATATTTGTATTTTACTATCATGAAGACCTTCTTGCTATTTTCATAGTTATAGCTTTCTGTAGATCTTTATAGAGGGAAATCTATTCACTGAGTAGTATGAAATGCTGTTTTTTATTATAAAATATTAACATCAGTCAAGCTTTACCAAGAAGAATCTTTTTTAGAGAAAATATTTTATTAGCCTGCTTATAGATTTTTTCTCAGTTGAATATTTTTTATCTCAAAATGCTAGCAAACAATAAATGATTCTTAACAGATTTTGCATTATTCCTGAGAATATCTATCAGATATAAAAATTATATAAGAAAAATCATTAAAAACCACATTAAAACTATCTAAAAATAATGGTTTATTTTGAGTTTTGGGATTTTCTTTCTTGCAATTTCTATAATGAGTTTTCATCTATTTGTTATTTTAAATAAATTAATGCAAAGGACTTTACAAAATCTATTGTAAGGTACAAATAAACACTGAATATTTTTTTAACCAAACTTTTCAGAGAAAATAATCTTTTACTTTAGCAGTCACTGAAATTTTCTGTAAAAGTCCAAATTCCCCTATGGTTAATTGGACTTCATCAAGTGGAATGGGCAGAAGAACACTGAAGGTTTTTTGCTATTTTTAACATACCTATCACCAGCTTTCCATGCTACTCAATCAGTCTATAACTGTACTGGGAACTGGATGAACATGACTAACTCATATTTTACAAGACTAATTGAATTTGGGTTGAAAAAAGTGCCCTTTGAAAATCAACTGCAAGGTTATTTTCCAAATATGTTTTATGAGCTATGCCAAGTATCAACTCATTTGTCTTTTATACAATTTTTTTAACATATTGTATAAATCAAACTCAGAAATATTATGGAGAGGAAAATATAAAGAAATTTACAGTGAAGTAAAAGATAATGATGACTAAAATGTATGTTTTAAACCAAGAGTACAAAATTCTTATTCAATGTCACTAGCAAATTGTCATTTATCTAATAAGAGTAGCTCATCTTATTTTTCATTGTGCCTATATGAAAACCCTGCCAGAAGGAGGGGGAGCAGAAATGTCTTTTGATGGTGATTTGCTGATCATTAAAAAAACCTCAAAACAATTTCATCAAAATCAGAATCTACCCACATAAAGACAGCCAGTTCCACTGTTTGCCATTTCTCTTAGAATTTAGGGGAAATTAGTTGACTTATGGCAAAAGATTAACTAGCAAAACAGGATGTAAAGAGCAGTTCTTTTGCCATGGCAGGCTTCTTCCTGTGTCATTCCTACACAGTTGAATTTAGAGGTTTGTATCCCCTTGACTCTAGACGTTGATCTTCAGTCCACATACATTTTGCCCGTTTTTTTTAGCTCATCTTGTAATTGCTTTTATTATTTCACTGATTCATGCTTTCTTGTCCTTTAATATTTTTGTATGGCCCAATTTTAAACCCCTCACTCTTACTTCCAAACTGAAAAATATTGCTTTTGAAGATAGGAGTAATATTTTTCTCTAAAATTCTCTTTTTGTTATTGTTGTTCAATTACACTTGTCTCCATTTTCCCCACACTACTCTCCCCTGCCCCATACCCATCCACCTCCCACCCTGAATCCCACCCCCCTTGGCTTTTTCCATGGGTCCTTTATACATGTTCCTTGATAACACTCTCCCTTCTTTCCCCCATTTTTCTCCAACCCCTCCCCTCTGGTTTCTGTCAGCCTTTTCTTTATTTCCATATATCTGGTTATATTTTGCTTGCTCGCTTTATTGATTAGGTTCCATTTATAGGTGAGATCATATGGTATATGTCTTTCACAGCTTGGCTTATTTCACTCAGCATAATGCTCTCCAGTTCCATCTGTGCTTTCATGAAGGGTAGAGCTCCTTCTTTCTTTCTGCTGAGTAATATCCCATTGTGTAAATGTACCATGGTTTTTTGATCCACTCATTTACCATCTCAGATATTCCATACAGCAATATTTTCACCAATATGCCCCCTAGAGCAAGAGACATAAAGGATAGAATAAACAAATGGGACTTCATCAAAATAAAAAGCTTCTGCACAGCTAAAGAAAACATCAGCGAAATGAAAAGGGAACCAACCATATGGGAAAATATATTTGCTAATGACACCTTGGACAAGGGTTTGATCTCCAAAATATATAAAGAACTCACACAACTCCACTCCAGGAAGACAAACAATGTAAAATTCTTTATTTTATACTAGATCAGAATTGTCATAGAATGGGAAGGATTCATAATTCTTGTTTGATTAGCTAAGCTTTGATTTTAGCTTGGCCAGTTGGCTTTGATTTCTCATGTTCCTCACAATTTCTTCCCCCATCAATGAATTTTTTCCCCTCTCATATTAATCCCCATTGTTCCAGTCCAATATTTAAGAACTCAGCTTTGCTCCTTAGCATTCTGTTGGTTCACTGTTTGACTCTAATGGAGTGGATTTCTCAACACTTGGTTTCTGTGCATTTATGTCTTAGGAGAATATTTCGTAGTCTTCTGTCCAATTTCCTGTTCTACATAGGCTTTCGCATTTGCTCTCAGCTTATTAAGAAAGTATTTTTAAGATAATCAATGGAAGTAAACATTATAAGAAGTTTAATAACTTATAAATTGACTATAAAGCCACTGTTTGCTCTCCCCAGCCTACTTGGACTTAGAGAAATAAAGTGTTTTGATTTGAAAAAGCTTCTTACAAATACCTTTTCTTATTTTGGATTATGTTTAGTTGCTTTAATAAAGATTAAAAGCCTTCAAAATTTGAAGAAAATTTTTAGTGTTTGCAGCTCAACTTATCAAAATCATTTATACGTTAAATGTTCTGTTCTAAACACACACTGCTTAAGATCAGACAGTTCAAAAAATCTGTATTAAATCTGCCATTTAATTAAAAAAACTTTAATACATCCTCTGAGAGAGCTGGGAAAATTGCCATGGTGCCTGCCAATATCACACATTTAAAGGAAGAAGAGGTGAAGCTGTTTTAAAAATCTAAACCCCACGTTCCACAATAAGACAAATGACACAACCTGTCTTGTAGATCTGCCACGTATTTCAACAAGCTGCGTATATGCACCACTTAGCACAAGCTGCCACACAGACCTGTTGGGCAGTATAACCTGCCACATTAAAAAACAAAACAAAACAAAAAACCCCTGCTACCTAGACTCCCAAGAAAGCAATTGTTAGATTCTGTGATTATAATCTTTTTCAACAATTCAGGGTTTCTTTTTCCTGCAATACCACCATTTGAATAACTATTTACTTTAGTCTGTTTGGGCTGATATAGCAAAATACCATCAATCAGGTAGCTCATGAACTATGGAAGTTTATTCCTCACAGTTCCAGAGGCTGGGAAGGACAAGATGAAACATTTGGCAGATTCAGTGTCTGGTGTCTAGATATGAGTCTTTTTTCCAAATAGTTCATTTATTATTGTATTTTTCCCCATTACCATTTATCTCCCTTATACACCCTCCCAACTCCATCAACCCCCACACTAGTCACAACACTGCTGTCCCTGTCCATGAGTTCTTTTTCTTTTTTGCTCAATCCCTCCACCCACCCAAACCCTCCCCCTAGTGCTGTCAGGTGTCTCTATGAGTCTGACTCTAATTTGTTTGTTAGTTCAGTTTGTTCATTAGATTCCACATATGAGTGAAATTGTATGGCATTTGTCTTTGTCTGACTGCCTTATTTCACTTAGCCTAATGGTCTCCGAGTCCATCCATGCTGTCACAAAGCGTAAAATTCTCTTCTTTTTCAAAGACTGAGTAGTAGTCCATTGTGTAAATGCACCATGAATGTACTGTTTATCCATTTATCTACTGATAGATAATTGGTCTGTTTCCAAATCTTGGCTATTGTAAATAATGCTACATTGAACTTTGAGGTGCATATATACTTTTAAATTAGTGTTTTGGGTTTCTTTGGATGATTTCCGTAAGTGGAACAGCTGGGTCCTAAGGCAGTTTCATCTTTAATTGTGAAGTAATTTTTATACTACTTTCCACAGTGGCTACAAGAATCTACATTCACATCAACAATGTAAAAGTGTTTTCTCTTCTTCACATCCTTGCCAGCACTTGTTGATTTATTGATAATAGCCATTCTGACATGTGTGAGGTGATATTTCATTGTGGTTATAATTTGCATTTCTCTGATGATTAGTGACGTTGAACACCTTTTCATAAGTCTGTTGGCCATCTGTACATTCTCTTTGGAAAAGTGATGTACAGGGTCTTTGGATAGGGTCTTTGCCCATTATTTTATTGGATTTTTTCTTTTTTTGGTGTTGAGTTTTAAAAGTTCTTTATATATTTTGGATATTAACCCTTTATATGATGTATCAGAGAACATGTTGTCCCATTCAGCAGGTTGTCTTTTCCTTTTGTTGATGGTTTCCTTTGCTGTGCAAAATCTTTTTAGTTTGATATACTCCCATTTGTTTGGTTTTCTTTTGTTTACCTTGCCCGAGAAGATATATCAGAAAAAATATTTCTATGAGAAATGTCTGAGATTTTACTGCCTATGTGATTTTTATGGTTGTGAGTCTAACATTTAAGTCTTTAATTTTTTAGAGTTTATTCTTCCATGTGGCATAAGAAGGTGGTCTCTTGTCATTTTATTCGCACGTATCTGTCCAATTTCCCCAACACTACTTATTGAATAAATTATGTTTTTACATCCTCTGTCAAATATTAATTGACTAAAAAACATGGATTTTTTTCTGGGCTCTCTAATGTATTCCATTCATCTGTGTGTCTGTTTTCTTGCCAGTACTATGCTGTTTCAATGACTATGGCCTTATAGTATAGTTTGTTATTAGGTAGCATGATTCTATAGCTTTGTTCTTCTTTCTGAAGGTCACTGTTGTTATTCAGGGTCTTTTGTGGTTTCATATAAATTTTTGAAATATTTGTTCTACTTGTGTGAAATATTTCATTGGTATCTTGGTAAGAATTGCATTGAATCTATAGATTGCTTTGGTTAGTATAAACATTTTAATGATGTTAATTCTTCTTATCTATGAACACAATAAATGCTCCTACTTATTTGTATCTTTTTCATTTTCTTTCTTTAGTGTCTTATAATTTTCCAAATGCAGTTCTTTTACATTCTTGGTCAAATTTACTCATAGGTATTGTATTCTTTTTGAAGCAACTGTGAATGAGATTATGTTCTTAATTTCCCTTTCTGATATTTTATTATTGGCATATAAAATGCAACTGATTTCTGGATATTAATTTTGTATCCTGCTATTTTGCTGAATTCATTGATCAACTCTAGCAGTTTTTGGGGGGAATCTTTAGAGTTCTCTATATACAGTATCATGTCATCTGCAAATGATGACAATTTTACTTCCTCCTTTCCAATTTTGGGTTTGTCATATATGGCCTTTATTATGTTTAGGTATGTTCCCTCTATTTCCACTTTATTAATAGTGTTTTATCATAAATGAATGCTGTGTTTTATCAAATGTTTTTCTGCCTCTATTGATAGGATTATTAGTTTTTTATACTTCATTTTCTTTACATGGTGTATCACATTTTTGATTTGCAGATGTTGTACCAACCTTGCATCCCCAGAATAAATCCAACTTGATCATGGTGCATGATCATTTTCATGTATTGCTGTGTTAAGTTTACTGATATTGTGTTGAGGATTTTAGTACGTATGTTCATTAGCGATAGTGGCCTATAATTTCCTTTTTTTGTAGTATTTTTATTTGGCATTGGAATTAAGGTAATGCTGGCCTCATAAAATGAGCTTGGGAGTCTTCACTTCTTTTGAATTTTTTGGAATAGTTGAGAAAGAGAGGTGTTAGTTTTTCTCAGAATGTTTGGTAAAATTCACCTGTAAAGCTATCCAGCCCTGTTTATTTTTTTATTATTATTTTTTTTTACGGGGGAGGGTGCGGGAGGAGTGTTTTTATTACTGCTACAATTTCACTAGGTGTAATCTGCCTAATCAGATTCTCTGATTCTTCCTGATTTTAGTGTTGGAAGATAGAATGTTTCTAGGAATTTATCCATTTCCTCCAGATTGTCCAATTTGTTGGCACATAGTTGTTCATAATATATTTTTTACAACTCTTTGAGTATTTAGTGTCAGTTGTTAGTTCTCTTTTATTCCTTTTTGATTTTATTCATTTGGGTACTCTCTGTTTTTTTCTTGATGAGTCTAGATAAAGATCTGTCAATCTTGTTTCTTTTCAAAGAATCAGCTCTTGGAGTCATTTATCTTTTGTGTTGTTTTTTCAAATCTATTTTATTTATTTCTGCTTTGATCTTTATTATTTGCTCCCCTCTACACACTTTGGGTTATTCTTATTGTTCTTTGTCACATTTCTTTAAGTGTAAAGTTAGATTGTTTATTTGAGTTTTTTCTTCTTTCTTGAGATAGACCTGTAATGCTATGAATTTCCTTCTTATGATTGCTTTCCCTTTGTCCCACAGATTTTGGGTTGTTGTGTGCTCATTTTTACTTGTTTCAGTGTATCTTTTGATTTCCTCTTTGATTTCATTGTTAACCCATTCATTGTTCAATAACATGTTATTTAACTTTTATGTTTTTGTGTTTTTTTATTTTTCTTTTAGTGATTGATTTCTAGTTTCATAGCAGTATGCTCAGAGAAGATGCTTGATATGATTTCAATCTTTTTAAATTTATTGAGAGTTGTTTTGTGTCTTAACATGTAGTATACCCTAGAAAATGTTCCATATGCACTTGAAAAGTATGTATATTCTGCTGTTTTGGAATAAAATGCTCTGAAGATATCAATTAAAATACATTTGGTCTAGTGTGGCAGTTAAGACTGCCATCTCCTTGCAGATTTTCTTTCTGGAAGATCTATCCATAGATGTCAATGGGGTGTTAAAATCTTTCCCTTTATGTCCATCAATATTTGCTTTACTTATTTAGGTGCTGCTAGGTTTGGTGCATAAATGTTTACCAGGGTTATATATTTTGTTGGATTGTTCCTCTTGTTATTATGTAGTGTCCTATTTTGTCTCTTACTATATCCTTTGTTTTAAAGTCTATTATCAGATATAAGTACAGCTACCCCATCTTTTTTTCATTTGCATTTGCATGAAATATATTTTCTGAAACCTTTACTTTTAGTCTGTGTGTATCTTTCCTTCTGTGGTGGGTCTCTTGAAAACAGCATAGACTATGGATCTTGTTTTCTTATCCACTTAGCTACCTTATGTCTTTCAATTGGAGCATTTAATCCATTTACATTTAAAGTGATTATAAGTGTGTGTGTGTATACATATACATATACATATACATATACATATATATAAAATCATTTTATTTTTTAACTATGTTCCTCTGCTTTTTTCTTTTTCTTCTCCTTCATCACCCTCACCTTCACCTGCCCCCTCCTTCCTCTTCCTCTTTTCCCTTTTTTCCTTCTACTTTTTCTTTTTCTTTTTCTTTTTCTTCTTCTTTTCAAAGCAGACCCTGTAACATTTGTTGCAATACTTGTTCGGTGGTAACAAACTCCTTTAGCTTTTATTGCTTGGGAAGCTCTTTAATTCTTCTTCAATTTATTTTTTTAGGTTGTGATTTTTATATCTATTTTTTATTTTAAATTATATTTTATTTTTTGTGCTATTACAATTGTCCTAAGGTTTTCCCCTTTGACCCCTCCACCCACTCTCCCTCAAGCAATCTCCATACAGTTGCCCATGTCTATCAGTCATTCACATATTTTCTTTGGCTACTTTATTCCTTATGCTGTACTTTATATCCCTGTGACTCTTCTGTAACTACCAATTGGTACTTCTTAAACCATTTACTTTTTCACTTATCCCCCTAAAGTTCCTCCCATCTGCCAACTATCAAACCATTTTCTGTATCTATGATTCTGTTTCTGTCTTGCTTATTAGTTTGTTTTGTTTTTTAGATTTGATTATTGATAAATATGTATTTATTACCATTTTAACATTCACATTTTGATCTTCTTCTTCTTCTTAAGAAATGCGCTGCAAGGTTTCATATAATACTACTTTGGTGATGATGAACTCCTTTAGCTTTTTCTTGTCTGGGAAGATCTTTATCTGACTTTCAATTCTAAATGATAGTTTTGCTGGGTATTGTAATCTTGGATGTAGGTCCTTGCTTTTCATGACCTCAAATATTTCTTGCCAATCCCTTCTAGCCTGAAAAGTTTCTTTTGAGAAATTAGCTGCAAGTCAGTTATTCAGAACATAAAGAAGCAAAAGCAACCAATCAGACAGCAGGAAGAAAAATGAATTTAAAACAATGAGGATAAGAGCCTCCCAGACAATGTCAGGTGTACCAACATTCACTTTATAGAGGTGCCAGAAGGAGAAGAGAAGAAAAAAGAAATTGGAAGCCCTTTTAAAAAAATAATGAAAGAAATCTTCCCTAATTCATTGAAGGAAATAGAGATAAAGTCCAGGAAGCACAGAGAGTCCCAAACAAGATGGACTGAAAGAGGTCCATTCCAAAACATATTATAATTAAAATGGTGAAGGTTAAATACATATAGGGAAACTTAAAAGCAGCAAGGGAAAAACAATTAGTTACCTACAAGGGAGCCCCCACAAGATGCTCCTTCAATTTTAAATGATAGCTTTGCTGCATAACATAGCTTTGGTGAAGGTCCTTGCTTTTCATCACTTTGAATATTCCATGTCAATTCCTTCAAGCCTGAAATATTTCTGTTGAGAAATTACATGAAACTCATATGGAATCTCTTTTTTAGATAACTAACTGCCTCTCTGTTGTGACTTTTAAAATTCTATCCTTGTCTTTAAGCTCTGCTATTTTAATTACAATGTGTCTTAGTATGATCGTCTTTGGGTCTATCTTGTTTGGGTCTCTGCACTTCTGGACTTCTGTGTCTTTTTGCTTCACTATATTAGGGAACTTTTTGGCCTTTTTTTCTTCAAATAGGTTCTCAATCCCTTGCTCACTCTCTTCTCCTTCTGGTATCCCTATGATGCAGATGTTTTTATACTTCAGGTTGTCACAAAGGTTCCTTAACCAATGCTCATTTTTTAAATTCTTTCTCTTTTTTTTGGTACTCTGATTTGGTATTTTTTTAAATCTTGTCTTCCAAATTGCTGATTTGATCCTCTGCTTCTTCTAACCTACTGTTTATTCCTTCCTGTGTGTTATGTATTTCTTATATTGCATTCTTTATTTCTTACTGGTCCTTTTTTTATGATTTCATGTCTTTTTTTTCATGCTGTCCATCTTATAATCATTACTTTGGTTTCCATCCTTACAGTCATTACTTTGAACTCTATATCTAATAAATTGCTTGCCTCCATTTCATTTAGCTTTCCTCTGGAGAAGTCTCCTTTTTTTTTTTAATTTGAAGACTCTTTGTCTTTCCATTTTGGCTAGCTCTTTGTGTTCATTTCTATATATTAGGTAGATATGCAAACACTCTGGTATAGCCCTATATCAGACACTGTCTGTGACTGGCCCTGGGTGACCTCTCTGGATCTATCAGTCATCCACACTTGTATTGCCCCCTGCTGGGACTGAGTACATGCTGAAAAGACCAAGATGCTCACCAAGGCCTGCTTTGACCAGCACAAGGCCCGGCAGAGCATCAGCTAAATTCTGTAACCTCCCAGAGATCTGCTTCCACCTGTAGGCTGTCTGTTAGGCTTAATCACTGGAAGAGCCTTCAACTGTACTCCTCATCAGGGCTTAAGCTACACAGGGTGGTGGTGTGAGAGGGATTTCT
Source organism: Trachops cirrhosus (assembly GCA_028533065.1). Classification (NCBI taxonomy): domain Eukaryota; kingdom Metazoa; phylum Chordata; class Mammalia; order Chiroptera; family Phyllostomidae; genus Trachops; species Trachops cirrhosus. The sequence goes on from CM052539.1 coordinate 125,955,478, forward strand.
GCAGGCAGAGCTATTGCTTCCCCTCAGACTAATGCCACATGGAGTGGTGTGTGCTGCCCTAGAAAGGTGGCTTCTGCTGTATGGAGAGGTGACTGAGCACAGGGATCCTGGTGGCTGATCCTTCAGCTCTCTTCCCAGAGGCACTAACCCCATATTCTCATGCTACTTTAGTCTGCTCTACCTTCCTTCCTCCAGAGCCCGGGGTACCTGGGTGCAAACAAAATTCTGTGTGTTAGCCTTTTAAAAATGTGCTATATCTCTAGCCATCTCTCTGTGGTAGACAGAAACCCCACTGTTTTTCACAGCTGGATGTTACATGGGCTCTTTTCTCAGTTCTGGTGCTGAAAAACAGCCCTCTCATGCATCTGCCCTTCCTACCAGTCTTGTGGTAATGTTGTTTCTTCTGTAAGTCCTTGGTTATAAGGCTTCTCTCCAGCTAGTCTTCAGTTGTTTATTCAGGATGATTTTTCTATAATTTAGTTGTCATTCCAGTTTGATCCTGGGATGGAGTTAGTGTAACTTTTACCTATTCCACTGCCATCTTGGATATCTCCCATCATCAGTCTTTTTGAGGCAGTCTCACATGGAGGAGAGGGTTGGGAACTTTCTGGGCTCTCTTTTATAAGGGCACTATCTTATTAATAAGGGCTCACCAGTCATGATCACTTCCCCAAGGTCCCACCTCCAAACACAAATCACATTGGGGATTAAGTTTCAAATATAAATTTTGGGGAGGCATAACATTAAGTGCATGGCACTTTTCAATTTATTTTATAAACTATTGACTATTTTCCTAATACATACCAGGCACTACACAAGATGCTGTGGATATAAGAGAGTAAGACACCATTCTGACTATCAAACATCACAGACTAGTAAGCATGATAATAAAAACAGAACTTATTTTTAGAGTAACAGAGGTATTTCTCTGTTACAGTTTCTCAGCGTATAGAGATATTCAGTTATAATAGGATTATTTTTAGTAATAGAAGTAAATTTATAGTTGGCTCATACTATGGCCATGCCTAAAAAAGGATCTTTTCAATGTTCTAGTAATGATCCTCTAGGGTTTTCAATGTATTCTCACAAATGTTCACAAAAACTGATCTATAAAATCAATGTATGTAAATTCCTTAATTTACAGTAAAAATAATATTGTATGAGTATTAGACATTATATTAATTTCCCAAGCATATTTTTCTCCTTACATGCAAGCTGTAGTAAATGCCACATTATTAGAATATTGCTTTGTAAGAAGAGTATCAGAATGAGGGACTATTTCTGTTTGTTCCTTATCTGTATATGTCTATTTGTCCACTTCTGAAAAACCTGGTGGACAAGATGCTGATGTAGGCCCAGCAAAAAAAGCCTTCATAGAAATTCTATTACTTGGAAAGCACCATCCCAAACAGGTTGAAACATGCCCTCTGTTCATTGGCTCAGTATTCACGTTCAAGAAACTATTGGGATTAAATTAATCAAAAGTGATAAATTATATGCTAAATAGCTTTCCTATATTGCTCATAATTGACACACAGTTTTTTTCTTAAGGCTACCACTTTCTCTGCATCTTTCAGGTTTGAAGTCACTTTCCTGATTGGCAGGAAACAGAATCGTGTCTTTTTACTTCTCCAATTCAGTGCCATGATAATGATTACATACCTGATTAATAAAATGTTCTCCTCCATTAAGATTCACACCATTATGTCCTGTTTTCTTTTGCTTCTTCTTTTTCTTCACTTCTCCTGCTTTCTAGGTCAATCCTCCTTATGCCCCCGAGAATTTGTCAAGAGAGTAAATCACATTCCTTTCTATCCAAATTCCTTTCTCACTATGCCCACTCTGAACTAACATCAACAATTCTGTTAGTGTGGAATTTTCATAGTCCAGAAGTTATTCTGACTCCTCATTGTGACTGTGGTGCAATTAATTAAATGTTATGTTTGTAGCTAGAATGTTTTAGAGAAATATTATTTTATTATATTTACATTGTTAAAGTCATTCCTCAATATCCTTTATGTATTGCTTATAGGTATTGGCTGAATTTGTGTCAGGAAGTGAGTTTCAGTTTTTCTCAGTGGAGAAGTAATAAAAGAATTACCAAAAGCTTTATCAGAGTTTAGTTTTAAAAGACCAGTAGGTCTTTTTAGTAGTTCATCATGCTGGTCAGATGAACAAGGCCTCCAGGTGGAAACCACATCAACAAAGACATAAAGTCATAAACTAGCATGCCAGATCATGAAGTGCATATGAATAAATGGTTAGAAATAAGACTGAACATACAGATATTCTTGACTGCTGTTCTCACCTTTGGTTTCACCCACCCACCTACATATGTAGACTAAGTCTTTGATATGGCCTGTATTAATAATCAATTTGCAAAGGGGAAGGGTGTTTGTCATCTGAGTTCTTAAAGTTTGCTCCATTATGTCCATAAAAAATATTCATCTTTTTTTTCTGACATTTAGTCAATGCACATTTGCCACACCTCAGGCAAATGTTGGGCCAAAATAAGGCAGTTGCCAGATAATGGAGAGCTAGTATATTCAAATTTTGTCTTATTATTAAAGTGATTGGAAATCCAACACACATTATTAAGGGGAACTGGGTAGCCTGAGTTTCTGAATAGATGGTGCTGACATTAACTTCACAATACCTCATCGACAACGTTGAAAACATAGTTAATTTTATCTCATTATTCTTATTGTAAGTTAAATAATTCTTAAGATAAAACTATTCTGAAAGAGTGGAGGGTAGTAAGGACAAGAGAAAACAGCTTTAACAGACTTGCCATTCAGAGTGCTAGTAGAGACAATACACCTTTTCCAGTTGAAAGGAATTTCACAACATGGTTTAGCCTTCTTCCATAGACAGCATGAGGTGTCATATGTCTATTTTTAATGTGCTTGCATGCTATATCCTGTTGACAGTCTGTACCAAAAACATGACTCTTTTCTCCCAACTCCTGATGACCTGCTTAGTCACCAGATCTTACCTTCGTTATCTGACCTGTTTCTAGATCAGGAAACTGCAGGGATTTACTTCTTCATGGTTTGAAAGATACAAAAAAAAAATGATCCTCCTATCCCCTTCCCCTCTGACAACCATTATCTATGACTTTATTTCTGTTTGGTTTGTGGCGGGGAAGGGGTGAAAAAGGTGGAGGGGATTAAGAAATACAAACTACCAGTTCTAAAAAAGTCATGGGGATATAATATACAGCACAATGAATATAGTCAATAATAATAACAATATGTGGTAATTATAACAATAGCGATAACAATATATGGTGACAGGTAGTTCCTAGACTTTTCATAGTGATGAATTCATAAGGTATATACATGTCTAAACATGATGTCATATACCTAAAACTAATATAATATTGTATGCCAACATAATTTAAAAATTTTTAAAAACTGAAAAATTAAAAATGCATAAAAATTTAAAAAAGTAAATTTTATGGAGAACAACTCTGGAAATAGTTATGATAAGTAAATAAAGTACTATCATGACTCAGAAAATACCAACAATGATCCATCTGTTACTTTAATAAGAAGAATATATGATTGTTGTTACAAAGATTCTTGATAGAGGAAGTTTGGCTGAATTAGATGGTCAATCTGTTAACCAGGCCGCTCTAAGTAATATATGTTTTACAACTGATAAACTTTCCCTTGGGTTCTGCACAACCTTGCAGGAACCAGAGACACTGATCTACTGTTGAGAAAACCAATTGCCTTGCAGACACAACAGTTTTGTTTTGTTTGCTTTGTTTTCTTTTCTGGCCAGTTTTATAGATTCTGTAAAATGAGGACTACCACTCTAGTTGGTCCCTGGCCATCTACTAAACTGAATATGTTAATACAGTATAGTCAGCTGAAGCCCAGAAATTACAATAATGAAATCATGATTATATTTCATAAAAAATGTAAAAAGCCTTAAGCTTTCATAAAGACTTCAACATATTTGAAATATGGAAAACATTTAATGAATTGGAAGTCATAATATTATAGCTTCATCTAGCTCTCAAATGCTATGACATTAATTGTACTTTAATAAACTTTACAAAGAAGACTCATCAGTGTGAAATACACACCTCATCTAGGAAGAATGATAATAATAAAATAAATAGTCATATGGTACATTTGCTCAGAACCTGTGGACCCCTATGTGCTGGGGGAATTTGAAAATATTACAGTGAACCTGAAAAATCTTTTTATATGTGTCCCCCAGGCACCATCTACAGAGGAAATAATATATCTCTACTACTGTTTTACAAATCTATGAAGATTTTTATTATTAGTTAATTCATTTTAAATCTTTCAGAAGTAAATTCAGTGGTTTTCCTACCTACAAACACAAAATACTATGAAAAGCATAAAGATAAACCTAGCAATATCCTAACATAAAGCATGATAGAACATACTCTATTTGGTATGCAATCAGACCTCAGGACTGACATAAACATGAGAGGATATACTTGTGTAGAAATGCTGAGCTACCTCACTGTCAGGTTTTTAATCTTCTGGGTCATTGTGACCCAATCTCTTGTAGTACAAGAGCTGGAGAGCAAGTCACCAATTAGAAACGAGCATCAACATCTATTGCGGATAAAGCAGAGGTTGAATGCAAGTGCAGTACAGAAGCCGTATAAATCTCCTTGTCTAGTCAACTTGTGCCTGTTCACCTAAGCCTAAGGAGATTGATATGTGCTCTCTTGTCTTTTGACCCAGCAGAGTAGATATGATTGCTCTGGAGGGGATGCTTTAGAGAGTACATTTAATATTAGAAATCCAGGAAATAGTTTTAAATTTTTGAAACATCTCAAAGTTTTTAGGGTAGCCTAATATAATTATAAGTATTAATATTTGACCATGGCCTGATTTATTACCTTCCCTAGTACATAAAAATGGCATGTATGTTCTTTAGTAAAATGGAGATTGAATATTATAATTCAATAATACTCTATCAAATACAGCAAAAGAAGACATTATTCAACCTCCTGTCACCCCAGGAATGTTTTTCCATGTATAAAAACTGAAAAATCAAAACAAACAAATAAATTGTTTTGGGTATACAATGCCAAATATCCCACCAGCCCCATTTCACTGAATTTGGTGACTGTTTCCTTAACAAAGAGATTAAACCACCTGCTCATCTGTGTGTGTGTTAGTGCATCTTAAAGATACAGACAACATTGTTTCTCTGCTACAGTGAGTTGGCATTATCCTGCTGACATAAACAAATCCCATCATGAAAGAGGGTATCTCATGTAAACACTTTCAAACTAACTGTTTTGATGTGTGTAAAATATTTATTAAGATGAATTTGAAGAGTTTAATCAGCTAAAATTTTCATGCTGATTTTTGTACTTCTCCAAAGTCAATTCACAGCAGGTAAAAAGACCCTTGCTTACTGTAGGTCAGTGATGTTGGAGGTTCAAAATGGAAAGGAGAACACATGAAAATGATTTAAAATTCTGAATCAACCTATATGTTAAGAGATATTTAATAATAGGCAAGTATTCTTCTAAGGATATTACAAATATTAACTCATTTAATTTTTCCTAACATCTTGTCCTAGTTAGCTTGGGTTTTTATTATAAAAATATGGTAGATGGGGTAGCTTATAACAAACATTTATTTTTTACTGTTATGAAGGCTGGGAATTTCAAGACCAGGGTGCAATAATAGTCAGATTTTGGGGAACGTCTTCTTTCTAGTTTCCTCACACAGAAGAGAAAGAAAGAGATCGGCCTCATCCTCTTTCTAAAAATCAAGTCATTAATCTCATTATGAGGACCACATTCTTATGACCTAACCTAATCATAATTACTTCCTAAAGGCCCAACTGCCAAATACAAGGGTGGGGCAAAAGTAGGTTCAGAGTTGTTTGTATGGAAAAATAATACAATGATTAATAAATAATACAACAGTAAACTCTGTGTTTTACAAACTTACCACTTGTAAGTCTTCTTTTGCTCTATGCTGTATATATTGGAGATTAAAGTTTAAACAAATAAATTTTGAGTTGACACATTTAGCCCAAAGCATAGCCTATGAGGAAAACTTTATTAATATTATTGTATCAGTGAGTAAGTTGCAGAGAAGAGATTAAATGCCTTGCCCAAAGTAGCACAGCTTCTTTAATGGATAAAACCAGGATTTAAATCTCAAATAGTCTCACTCCAGTCTGAGCTTCACCTGTACCCGGCACTGGAAGTTACTAAAAAGTTATCCTAAAAATGTGATAGAAAGCTCAGAAACTGGAATTTACTCTTGTATCATATATTATTTGTAAGTTCCATGGATTTCTAAGGAGGTAGTATATAAAAATAAAGATCATAAAAATCAATCTTTTAACTCATTATGTTTTTATTATGCCATGCAAAATAATTTTTGCCAGCCTGATTTATTTCTCAGACATCTGCAATACATACTGTGACCTTGTTCCCAAGTTGTACTATCAACTGCTAAACAGAGCACGGGTGCTGGCTACTGCCACGTGGGAATAAATAAAAGAACAGTGACAGACACAGTTCATCTTCTGTATCAACTTAGAGGGTGTTATTTGGGTGAATTAACATTTCAGTTAGTGAATTTGAGTAAGCAGATCACTATTTATATGTGAGGGAGTCTCATCTAATTAGTTGAAAGTCTGAATAAAAAAGGACTGCAGCCTCCCTGAGCAAGAGGAATTCTCCAGAAGACTGCCAGGCTGCCTTTGGACTTCATTTGCATGATTGGTTTTCCTGGATTTCTACTGGTCCACACAACAGTTTTTGAAACTTCCAGCCTCCATAATCATGTGAACCAATTCCTTATAATACATAAATCTCTTTGTGTATGTGTATGTGTGTGTAATACCTATATACATAGGAGATATATATACACACACATATATATAACATGCATAGTATGTATACATACCTATATATATGCATAGGATACAATAGGATATATATCAGTTTTTGGGGGGGAACGTTGACTAATACATTATGTTAATTGATACTTGATTGAATAAAAAAGCAAATATACCTATAGAACACTCAACATGAAATCTAAAAGAGAAATATACAAGTAAAGGTAATAATAATATCACTGTCTATGGATTTTACTCTTAATTGAAGGATTTGAGTAAATGGCTGTGAAGATCAACAGAATAATGTTGGAGGTTCAGAATGGAAGGGGAACACATGAAAATGATTTAAAATTTTGAAGCCAGCTGTATGTTAAGAGATATTCTTGGTCAAATGGAGAAGTGTAATTGAGGAGGAACATGAACTACATCACAGCTTGGGGGAGGAGATGCAATTCATAGGACAATTTAGGGAAATGCTTCTCCCTAAACTGTGGGATGCAGCACAGTCCAGGACCAGACTGGTTGAATTCTCTCTGAAAATAAAATGAACTGCAGCCTGAGAATGAAAAGAGAAATATTAAAACTGAGAAAATGCTGTAAAGAAAGAATTGTAAAACCTGGTGATGTGGGAGGTAGAGGTTTGAGGATTCAAAAAATAATATTTAGATTACGGGCCTGAAGAACACAGAGTACGGGGTTTGAACTCCCAAAAAATTCAACTGGATTTTGAGAATCCTCCACAATATCCTGAAAGAACTATAATTAATTTTTTGGAATTTATGGAATGGTTCTTATATTCTTGAGGCAGCCCATAGTCCATTCTGTAATAATAAGTAGGTTGTCAGATTTATTACTGTATGTAAATGAGAAAATATTACTTGGTAAAATATGCTTGGATCACCCAACTTTTTATAGTGACATTTCAAGTTCTAAATCACAGTAAGCAAATATCAATTTTATACTTTCCCAACCACGTAACTAATTCCCTGTTTTATAATTTTATTGTAACTACTTTTTAGGTTTGGCCAATGGGGGTGTGCACTGCTACATTAATCTGAGGATTTATTAGGTTTCATTTTTACAAGGAAAGTTTCAGTATAAAAAATATACAGTGGAAAATACATGGGAACAGTCATTAATAACAGCTCAGTTCTAAGTTATGGATAGATTTATTATTTAAAATTAAATATATATTTTGTCATAGGTTATTATATGAGGAACATACAGAGGAAAATTATATGTTGAATTTCTTCTAGAGGTTTATTCAAAATAATTCAGTAATGAAAATATACTTACATGGGTTTCTGGTACTTCTAGAATATTCTGGCACTAATTGTGCTTAACAAACAAACAAACAAACCCTACCCTGTTACATGTCAGTGGAAGCAGTGACTTAGCAGACACACCCCTTGGCAATGCTACTTCAATCAAATAGCAGATCCAAATGCCGTTGTGGCATTGTCAATTCTCACATTTTATGTGGCATGGTCCAGGCTACAAGACAACTATCGCTAGCCAATGTTTTTATCCTCCTAATTCTTTTTGCTTATGGAGATAAATCTGCAATAGAGATTTAGCTCCAAGCTGGCTTCTTGATCGAGACAACATGATACAGAGTTGAATCAAGCGAATGCACTCTGGACACAAACTGCCTGCCTTTCTGTCCTGGCCTGCTGTTTCCTAGCTGTGTTAACATGAGTAAGTTACTTAATCATATTATACTTCAGTGTTTTTATCTGAACATTGGGCAAAATCATAGTACCTACCTTGTAGGATTTTCATGAAAATTAAATGAGCCCCATAGTCCAGGTATTCTAGAAAGCAGAGCATGAGGAAAGATTTAAGAGGCTAACACTTTACTTTGGTAGTTCAAGCCAGGAGTGGTAATAGTGAGAAATAAAGGAAATTGCAATAGAAAAGGAGGTAAAGTGACATAATATGTTGTTTATCAGTCTGTCTTTTATTCCACAACAGTGGCTTACAGACAGAGTTGGGTCTCTTGGCAGGTGAATTCATTCTATATGTGGGAATAAATCAGGAACAGACACAGAAAAGAGAAGGGAAAAATTATCTTCCTTACTTCTCACTGGCTCTTTTTAGCTGGTCAGACTTCCTGAAATTCCAGGTTGCCCTGCAGCCCTTGGTGTTTCTTCAAGAAACTCTGCAGAGAAGTTCACTCGAGTTTGAAAGTAGAGGAGTCCCAGTGTGAATAGGGAGGAGGCCACCAGGAATCTGACAAGGTGCCCAAGTGCTTAACACAATGAATTCAGAAGACTACCCAACAATGATAAATAATATGTGTTAGCTATTACTAATCTGAGACACACTAATGAGAATGTGAAATAAGAATGACTCTTGTAAATAAAGGGTTGCACTTGGTAGTGATCCTCGTGAAATTCTAATTGTCCCAAGATCATCTCTGGTGTCATGGGTTTAGAAACACAATGGGAGAGCTGGAAATGGTCAATTTTTTTCAAGTTCTCCAATGAAAACACAGAGACTTATTCCAGAATAGGCTCAGCTCTAATTTTAATGATGGCCAATGCACCCAGGGGTGCTTATACAGAGGAGAGGAGAGTAATTCTTTCACGGTTTTGGAGTGGATACCAGAACAAGAATTGGGGAACAGTATTTAACTTTCTCTCCAAAAATATCCATTTAGTAGTATCTTTTTCTGGCTTCAAGGCTTGTGAGTTGCTGGAATGCATTGCTAAACAGAAGAAATGGAGTCATGGAGTGTGATATGAAAGGACAGGTAGCCATACCTTTGGGGAGCAAACAAAGCACAGAAAGTTTCTGGTAAATGGAGTCCTGTTCAGAATCACGAGGATGGACCATGATGGTGACCTGGTGGTGACGATTACCTGGTGAAAGCTACAGATGCTTCAAGAAAAAACAAGTACAAATATAAGAGTGCAAAATTTATCTCTGTCCAGCCATAGAACCTACACAAGATTTTGCCAGACTGTTGCAGTATAGTTTTTTCAAGTCACTAATGCCAGACATTAACCTTCTATAAATATGGGATTTCAAACTTACTATATAAATCTAACTCATCCAGATACTGACATAAAGTTCCTTTTCTATTGTTTTAACCATTTTTTAGAAAAAATATTTTTTAAAAGAATACTGTTCTGTTTCATTCTGTTTCCTTAATATCACTCACGGAAAGAAACTAAATATATCAGGCCTGACTGCATGCTAAGTGGGATTCCCTCCTTGAAGACATTTTTGCATCTTCAGGGGATTAAACTGGCAGCTGTCAGGCTGTTCTCATGCAAACCACAGAATGTGCCCTTCCTTCTTTGAGTCTGATGGAGATTTAAGCCAGATGCTTAAAAGAGAGAACTGGATTTCAAAATGTTACAGTTGACAGGGGGAGAGTAAGTTACAGGGGGAAAAGAGTGCATTTTTCCAGCGTCCTAAAGTATGTAAAGTTTGGGAATGTGTATTGTTAGTATATAAATTATCTAACACACAATACGTGGTTACCATCAAATTAAAGATTTGGGATACTTATTTGGCCACATGGGTTTCCTCCTGGTCATGCTGTTTTCTTGGCTTCAAGGAAAATGAGTTTGATTTGGAGAAGCTTGCCACAAAAACCCCAAGTTTTCTTTTATGAAATAAAATAGAAACTGAAATAAGCATAGATGAGATTACCATGAAATAATCATTGCTCAAAGTTTAGGGTCTATAATCTAAATGTATAATTCCTATCTTCAGTTTTTTGAACATATGAATTATGTTATGAAAAACTTCCATGAAGAATTTTTTATTGTAACTTTTATAAATAGAAAATAATAGTGCTCCTCACCATGTTTTTTTTAATTTAACAATGAATAGTAAATGAATAAGATTTTTTCAAATTATGGGTTTATATTTTAATGTCTAAAATCTGTGATTTAGCTATTCATATCTAAATTAATTAAAAATAAATTCAATCTAAAAGAATATATTAACATATTTCACTTTGTAGTCAGATTTTGGAACATTTTGTTAACTTTACCCCATCTATATCTAATACTTTTGCTAAAATTATAAAACTTTTTCTCCACAGTACCAGACCCTATGGGTTAATACATCATTGTTTAAAATATAAAACCTTACTCTTGACATCATTAAACCTGAGATTAAATTGCAGGAATTAGAGTTTGGTATGCATGCCAGTTTGAATTAGCCATTTGATTCTGTAAGTTATCTAAAAATGTACAAAATTTCCTGCTTCCCTATTAATAATTATATTTCTTTAAATTGTACTTTATCATTTCTCTTAATAAGCCACAACTAAGCAATATATTATAGATAAGCTTCAAACACAATGTAAGTTTAAAAATATATCTCCAAATAACATTTTAAATATTTCAGACATGAATTACCAAATTTTCATAGCATGCTAATAGCAAAATTAAAAACCAACATTCACATTGCTGAAGAATTGCAAAACTGTTATGTGCATTAAAGAAGAGAATTGTAGGATTGTACATTTAGACTAAGTATCTTAAAATATAGGTATTCACACATATTCACTTTTGATTTAAGATTTTAAAAAAGCTGCAAAGATATTTTCTGTAAAAATCACTTGAAATATATTGATAAAATGATTAACTTCTCACCTCTCCCTAATCCCCTTTATAGTTATTTGTTTTGCTACCTGATAGGAAAGTGAGATAGCTACTTTTCAAATTTCCTATTAGAAACTAATTCTACAAGTGTAATCCCAGTGTTCATGACACTGGATTTAGAGGTTTAGATTATCTCCAACCAAAATCAATCTATCTGTTTCTCTAACCTTTTTATCTGTAGTATATATGTATTATATATGAATATATACAATTTCATATTCCTAGTTGAAAATAGTAAAGCTGTAATAAACATTACAATTTTACCTAAAGATTATAGGTTTTTCTTTTTCTGCGCATGCAAGAAACCTGCCCCTTGAAGTAGGCATGACCACGTAAATTGCTTTGGCCCATGAGATGTGAGCAGAATCATTTAAGAGCCAGGATGCAGTTTACTCTTCCCTCTTCCCCACAGCAAAGGCTGAGTCTCTGGAGGAAGGTGACACAAGAAGCACCTTTTCCCAGTATGTGGTGGACATTTGGTCTTAACGAAAATAAACCTTTCTTTTTCAAATCACTAATTTTTATTACTACAGTTGATTCTGGGCTTTTTTGGTTGTATCATTCTTTTTATCTCCCTCTCTGTTGCTTTCTCCGTCTGCTTTTCTCTTCCTCATTTTTTCCCACTCAAATGCTTACAGAACATAAACTAGTATGGTAAATTTTTCCTCAGTTAATGGTGTAAGTTGGAAACAGAATATTATGGCTAATTGAAATCCAGTTAGAAAGACAACAGCATCCTTTTCTTTTTTTCTGTATATAAAATTATCCTCCTCCCCCAACTACAACCCCTTGGAACTTTCTCCCCACTTCTGTATGGTCAGTTATTAATCAGCACCCACTTCCCAATGGCTTGTCATTGGACTACTTACACAGAAACTGAGCAAGAGAAGTGGATCAAGAAAGGAGCACAAAGAGAATGAAAAACATAGAAAGCTTGGTATAGAGAAAAAACTGTGTAAATCTGAAATGACTTCAGTAAGTATTGTAGTCTCATATCAGTTCTATTACTAAATAATAAGATGAATCAATACAATTATTTATAATTTGTCACCATCTGTCAAAATCCATGGTCCCATCCCTATTTAAAGATTAAAATTACTAGAGTTGCATTTCTAACTTATAATGTGGCCCAAGACACACCTTAAATCATTTGAATCAATTCTCAGAAGCAGCTAAGGCAATTTTTGGGGGGGCGTTGCTGGGGATGGTGACTATCAGATGAAAATATATTTTGACATGATTCCTATTATAGCATAGGTAATGATAAAGTCTGTGGCAAATGTGGACTTTAAATGCACAAAAGGTTTGAAGTATTGTATAATATCAATGCTTTGTTCAAAAGTTGTTTTTATTATTTTATAATTCCAACTTGCCCTACAAACACCTAGGTACACCAAATGAACTTAATGGTTAAAATGGATAATACGACACAAAAGTGTCTATGCATTTCACCATAGGAAAACTTTTCTCAGGTCACAACATGATAATTGGGAAAAGTGTTCCAATGGCAGAGAAAAGATTACTTTAGTTTTCTATTTTGAGGAGAAACTCCTCTCCATCCTTGTCCTTACACTTTTTATGCTTTTTTTATTTTCCACTTATTGGTCTTCATTTCTAGACACCATAACTGACATATGCAATTTTAATTACTTGGTATCAAAAATGTCTTCTGAAGAAAAAAGCATATTATCATCCATATTGTAGCAAATTGCAGGTATTTTGGACCAGCTGCTTCCTGCTTCAGGCACACTGAGAGTGTCAAGGGGTGTCAAGACGTACTACCCACTTGGATCTGAAGGTCACAGACTATAGGTCAGAGGGTTTCTGCCACCAGAGTTTCAAGTGTTTTGTTTTTGTTCAGTTCATATTTCATCTATACTCCTTTTCCACTTTTTTTCCTTAAAAGAGCAGAGATAGATTGTAATTCCAATTTTTATTGGCAAAAATAACTTTCATTTTAATTGGAAAATTTAATTTTAAGTTATATATCCACTATAGGATTTTTCCATTTTATTTATTTTTAGACTTGATTTTCATGACATTATTATCATCATGGGTAAAATTGCTTTTGTGTGTGTGCATTTAATGATACTTAGCTATTGACTTTTTATAGGGCATAGGAACATCTCATTAGTTTAATTACCTAAAATGATATAAGGGCCACACAATTGAAACTAGGGAGAATTTTTAAAAATGTATGTGTATTATTTTAAAATTAGTTTACTTAAGTTATTCTAAATATAAATCAATAAATATACTAGGAATTTGTTTTTGTTTTCAGTTTCCTAGAAAACAGACTCTGAGGAGGTGTCGAGCGTGCAGAATCCTTATTACAGAGCACCCCTGGATCAATCTCTGTGGAAAGGAGGGCACAGAGGCAGGATTAGACAGTGGAGGAAGCCATGTTTCAGGGCAGACCTAACTCATCTTACAACTAGGGAAAGGAGGGAAGGAAGCCGGGTTGGGCAAAGGGGGATATCAAGCTGTAGGGCAGATCTAACTCATCCCAGTTGACCTCACATGCTGTTTTGGAGCTCGAATGCCTTTTAGAGTTGCCCTCAGTTGGGTCATGAGAGCCAGACCTTTATATTCCCACATCTATCAAGTCATTAGGTAATGTGTGCACTTGGGAATATGAATATGGCCTTAAGGAAATGTGACCTTAAGTAGTTGTGCTTTGCTTCTGAGGTGATCTCTGAAGAGTATTATGAAGACTGGCTGTGGACATACCTCCCATAGCTGGGGTAGCAAGCCTTTTCTTAAAGGACTATCTGGATGCTACATGACTGATAAGTATATATGTGTTTATACAGTATGTAGGTATAAATTTATGTTGATCTCTCTCATTAGATGTGAAAAAAGATGTCCTAGATGATATTTTAAATTTTTCTGGGAATTAATTATTCCTTTAATGTCCAATCAGAGCCTTTTTAATATTCTATGTTGGTAGGTTACTCTATTAATTTCCTATTTGTCTTTTTATACCATTTCAAAAGTAACAACCATTATTTGTGAAATGAAATGTATCAGAATAAAAAATACTTAAATGTTTCAAATGAGAAAGATAAACTACAGCCTAACCAGAGTTATGCACACATACCTTCACCCAAGATTTATTTCATTAAATTAAAATGGTCCTATCTATGGCTAAATAACTTTGTTCTCAGCTGATAAATATAAATGGAAAGCCACAGTAACTATTAAAGACCCATTAAATAATACATATTCTGATCCAATGACAAATCTAGTTCTTATTGCCGTACATCCAACATTTTTGGTAAGAAGATGTAGGGGATGAGGTGAGAAAGAACTAATATGGAATGCTGTACTTGTTTAGACCTTGGAGCCAAAAGAATATGCAGAAGAAATAACTTACACAGAAGAGTCAAGTAATTATAGGTGGAAAGAGGGGCAAACCATCAAGGTGTATTTTTAAATGTTTTATTCTGAGTCATCCTTTTCCAACTCTAAGCCCTGTGGGGCATTTTCTTTCCCTGTAATGGAGAGGAAGAATCAAAAGGACTAATTGCCAAGGGAAGTGTCGTGGGAAAGGAAGAAACAAAAAGGAAATGAAGTAAGAGTATAAGAAAATACAAAACACGAAACAAAAGAAAAATAGAAGGATCCATCAACAAAAAGAAGAGAGAGGAAAGAAGAAAGGGGAATATAGAAAGAAGCAA
Organism: Trachops cirrhosus; assembly: GCA_028533065.1. NCBI lineage: Eukaryota > Metazoa > Chordata > Mammalia > Chiroptera > Phyllostomidae > Trachops > Trachops cirrhosus. Next base: position 125,970,644 of record CM052539.1, read on the forward strand.
AAGAGAAAATGGGAGAAGGTAGCAGAAAATGATTGTGTGAGTTTGTAACGTGTTCGAGGCAATTATATGCAGACAAAATCCTTCCACTGAAAAGCAGTGTGACAACTGGCTCAACTTTTTAAACTATCCTTTGCATTACTTTTATGGATGGCTTTTCCACGGGGAAAATGGTGAAGTATTTAAGGGTAGGATATAGTTTGAAAATATAGAAACAGGTATCACTGGGCTTTATAATTTTTCTGGCCCTTTAGCATAACACAAATATCTGCCTCTAATTTCAATTCAGAAGTATCTACTGGTACTATAGTGGAAATGCCTACAGCTTAAAAATATCACATAAGAACTTTAATTGCTGACTATAAACCTACATAAAAAATGACCCTGAGGAACTCATATTTCAGGCTTAGTACTTTCATAAGTGGTAGTCAAACATACAATTACTGGAGACTATCCCTGAGATACAATCAAGCTTTATGACTCACTGGTTCTGTGAATCTTGATCCAAATCTTTAACTTTAATTTCTTAACCACTGGTTTCCATATGTATGTAATTGACATAATAATCTTTATTCATATGGTTATTTCGAGATTAAATGAGACAATATTTTTAAAGGATTTAATACAATGCATGGCTCATGGTACTTTGTCAATCCATTTTATCAGTTAAAATAATCATATTGCATATTTTAAAATATGTTTTAATATTTAACATCAAACATTTGAGAGCAGTTTGTTGATTCTGCCATCTGTCAATACTATCTATTCATTCCTGATACTGGTCAGTAAAATGCTGTCCTCAGATATATGCCAATTTATCATTGAACTAATAATTCTAAAGGTGCTTTAGCTATCTGGTATTTGGGAATATTGTCTGTAAACATAGACATCGCAACTTCACATGAAAGGAGAAGAGCTGTGGATAATTGTGTCCCAGTGATGTTGATTTGTAAGGGAAGGCCCTGTGGAATAGTATGCAGAGTACTCCATGTGTTATTCACTATACATTTTAGTTCAGTGGACAATGGAGATTTCTTCCAGGAAAATTCTATCCAAAATAGAGAATGGCTAGCCCTAGGAGCCAGACAGAGCTGAAAAAGTCCCTGAAATATGACTTGGTTTTTTAAACCTGATAGTATATTTTAACATAATACATAATTATAAGAGCATGTAAGAATTTCAAATTTCATTTAGAATGTTGCTATTTCTCCACAATGGGGAAAAACACTTACTTAAATGGCCTTGGCTTAAGGTAACATATGTTAAATATGTGTAAATTTTAAATTTCCAGATGCACAGAAATTACATTTTCTCTTTTAAAATTTTTCAAGGGCAACCTATTCAAGAATACCTTTAATTTTTGCCAATATAACTTTTAAAGGAAAATACATACACCTATTAAAATTCAACTCTTCCCAAGGTGTTAATCCATCCAGGTCTATAACACTGATTAAAAGTTGTGACAGTCAAAGAGTTGTGATAGTACCACATAAATTCTAAGCTTCTCTATGAAATCACACCTTGTTCACTTTGTATACTTAAATGTTTAGTGTCACCTCATTATGTTCTATCCTGAAATGCTGATGTATTTCAGGTGCCATTCTAGGCACTAAGAAGTGTTAAATAATAAAATGAGTAAAAAATTATGATTCTTCCTTTCAAGGAACTTAACAATCCTAAATATGTATGAACTTATTTTGACATAGGCACCTATTTTTATGGTAATAAAATATACAATTGTATTACATAAAATTACTACATTGACAATTTTTTTAAAGATTTTATTTATTTTTAGAGAGAGGGAAAAGGAAGGAAAAGGAGAGGGAGAGAAACATCAATGTGTGGTTGCCTCTTACATGCTGCTACTGGGGACCTAGCCCACAACTCAGGCATGTGCTCCTACTGGTAATCGAACTGGTGACCCTTTGGTGTACAGGCTGGCACTCAATCCACTGAGCCACACAAGCCAGGCCCACTTTAACAATTTTTAAGTGTACAGTTCTGTGGCATTAAGCACCTTCACATTGTTGTGCTAACATCCTCACTATTCATCTCTAGAACATTTTCCATCTTTCTGAACTAAAACTCTGCACCCACTAAACACTAGCTCTCCATTTTCAAATCTCTCACCCCTAGAAACCATCATTCTACTTTCTACCTCTATGAATCTGACTACTCCAGGAGTGTTATTTGTTTTTGGCTTATTTCACTTAGGATAATATCAATAAGGTTATTAATGTTACAGCATGTGTCAAAATTTCTTTCCCTTTTTTTTTCCAATATGTAACTCAACAAAACATCATTTGCACACTGCAGTGTGCACCTATGGCCCAAAGCAAAGCCTCTTTCTATCCTCATTTATCATCCCTTTTCCTCTTGTACCTTCCCCACCCCTCTTTGCCTCTGGGTATCACCACATTGTTGTCTGTGTCTGTATTTTATATATATATATATATATATATAAAATTTTATGTCCAGAATGTCTCTAGCCATGTACTATGAAAAATAGAGACATTTATTGAAGAAGATACAGAACATGAAACATTGTACATAGGACAATGATGCCTCAGTCCCCTTCAAAGTAGACACCTTGGGATGTCACACAATTCCCCCAATCGCCGTCGGGTGTCCTGTTGTATTTTCCTGAATCTTATCGATGGTCTGAAATCTGTTCCCTTCCAAAGGTGATTTTAGTTTTTGGAAAAGCCAGAAGTCACAGGGCACAAAATCTACGCTGTAGTGGGGCTGAGTTACCTGGGTGATTTGACTTCTTATCAAAAACTGCATGAAATGTGATACATGAGTGGGTATGTTGTCCTGATGAAGCTGTCAATCACCAGTTGCCCTTAGCTGCAGTCTTCTGAATCATCTGAATAGTTTCTATTGAGCTTAACGCAAGATATGATGCAGATTCATTGCTCTACTCACTCAGTCATTTTGAATGTGATGGCCACACAGTACACATGCTCATTCAATGGCACCTACCATCCCCACTAACTTGTACTGTGAAGTCATCATTGTTCACACTTGTGCATTCCATTCCACTTTCCTTGGCTGCCAGGTTACAATGATTCACAAACTGTTCTCATTATATTAACAATGGCTGTACTTTTCCCAGATATATATATATATATATATATATATATATATATATATATATATATATATATATATATATATATTTGCTTAATCCCTTCATCTATTTTTTCACCCAGTCTCTCAACTCTCCTCCCCTCTGACAGCCATCAGTCTGTTCTATGTATCTATGCTTCTGTTTCTATATCATTTGTTAAGTTATTTTGTTCATTACATTCCACATATAAGTGAATGTAATGTTCATTACATTCCACATACGGTATTTATCTTTCTTGACTGGCTTATTTACCTTAGCATAATATTCTCCAGTTCATCCATACAGTTGCAAAATGGAAACATTTCTCTGCAAAACAGGAACAAGACAGAAATATCCATTTTCACCACTCTTATCCAACATAGTACTGAAAGTTCTAGCTGCAGCAATCAGACAAAAAGAAGAAATAAAAGGTATTAAAGTTGGAAAGGAGGAAATAAACTGTCATTACATACAGATGACATGATACTGTATATGAAAAAAAACAATTAGAACTGATAAATGAATTAAGTAGCAGGATACAAAACTAATATTCAGAAACCAGTGGCATTTTATACATTGATAGTGAACTACCAGAAAGAGAAATTAATAAAACAATTAAATTTACTATTGCAGCAAAACAATAAGATACCTAGAAATAAATTTAACCAAGGAAGAAAAAGGCTTTCACTAGGAAAATTATTGGATACTGAAGAAAGAAATCGAGGAAGAATATACTGTGTTCATGGATACAAAGAATGAACACTATTAAACATTATTAAAATGTCCATACTACCCAAGACAATTTACAGACTCAACACAATAGTTGTTATAATACCAATCAAATATCTCATTGAAGTAAAATGAATACTCTGAAAATTTACATGGAACCGCAAAAGACCCACAGCAATCTTGAGAAAGAAGAATCAAGGTGGTGGTATCACACTACCTGAGATAAAACTATACTATAAGGCCAGAGTAATCAAAACAGTCAGGTACTAATGTGAGAACAGCCACAGAGATCAATGGAACAGAATAGAGACCCCAGAAATAAACCCACAACTTTATGGTCAATTAATATTTGACAAAGAAGGCAAGAACAAGCAATGAAGTTAAGATAGTCTCTTCAATAAATGGTATTGGGAAAAATTGGACAGATACAGCAGAAAAATGAAACTAGACTACCAATTTACACGACACACAAGAATAAACTTAAAATGGATTAAAGATTTAAATGTTAGACTTGAAACCAAAAAATCCTAGAGAAAACATAAGCAGTGAAATTTCAGACTTTTATCACAGCAATATTTATACTGATATATGTCCTCAGGCAAGGGAAAAATGGAAAAAAAAAACCCAAATGGAACTACACCAAACTAAAAAGCTTTTACACAGCCAAAGAAACCATCAACAAAATGAAAAGGCAACCCACTGATTAGGAGAATATATTTTCCAATGATACATCTGATAAAGGGTTAATATCCAAAATATATAAAGAATTTATGTAGCTCAACACCTAGAAACCAAACAATCCAATTAAAAATGGGTAAAGGACCTAAATAGACACTTCTCCAAAGAGGAAATACAGATGGCCCACATACATATGAAACGACGCTCAATGTCACTAATCATCAGAGAGATGCAAATTAAAACCACAATGAGATATCATCTCACACCTGTCAGAATGGCTATCATCAGTACATCAACAAAGAAGTACTAGGGAGGATATGAAGAAAAGGGGACAATTGTGCACTGTTGGTGGAAATACAGATTGGTGCAACCACTGTGGAAAACAGTCAGAGTTATCTCAAAAATGGAACTACCTTTTTACCCAGCAATTCTACTTCTGAGACTATATCCAAAGAAACCAGAAACACTAATTTGAAAGAATATGAGCTTCCCTATGTTCATTGCAGTGTTATTTATAATAACCACAATCTGAAAACAGCCCAAGTGTCCATCAGTGGATGAGTGGATTAAAAAACTGTGCTACATTTACACAATGGAATACTACTTGGCCATAAAAAATATGTTTTTAAGTCTGAATAATATGCTGTTGATATGATATTTAGGTGCCTTTTATTTTTATGTTTGCTGGTGATTCCCTTTTGGAAAATTTTATATTGGAAGTTCTCTGCCATGAAGACTTTTGTTTATTTATTTATTTTAAATATTTTATTTATTTATTTTTAGACAGAGAGGAAGGGAGAGAAACATCAATGTGTCATTGCCTCTCATGTGGCCTCCACTGGGAACCTGGCACACAACCCAGGCCTGTGCTCTGACTGGGAATAGAACCAGCAACCTTTTGGTTCACAGGCTGGTGCTCAGTCCACTGAGCCACACCAGACAGGACATGAAGCCTTTTATTTTAAAAAATCAACTTTTTATTTTAGAATAGTTTTAGAATTAAAAAACAGTTGAAAAGAGAACAGTTTCTATATGACAAACAGACAATTTTTCCTATGTTAACATCTTTTTTTAAAGATTTTATTTATTTTTAGAGAGAGGGGAAGGAAGGGAGAAAGAGGAAGAGAAACATCAATGTGTGGTTGCCTCTCATGCAGCCTCCACTGGGGACCTGGCCCACAACTCAGGCATATGCCCTGACTGGGAATCGAACTGGTGACCCTTTGGTTCATAGCCCATGCTCAATCCACTGAGCTACACCAGCCAGGGCCTATGTTAGCATCTTATATTAGTATGTTTCATTTGTTACAACTAATGAAATGATATTAATTCATTATTTACAAAATTCTATATTTTATTTAGATTTCCTTAGGGTTTACCTAATATCCTCTTTGTGTTCCAGGATCCCATGTGGGATCCCATCTGAAATACCACATTACATTTGCTTATTATGTCTCCTTAGTTTCTCTTAGTTTGTGAATCTCAGACTTTCCTTGTTTTTAAAGACCTTGACAGTTTTCAAGAGTATGTTCAGGTATTTTGGATTGTCTGATATTTCTCTCATGGTTAGGCTGGGTTTATGGATTGTGGGGTGGGGGTGGGGCCACAGGAGTAAAGTGCCAGGCTCATCATGCCATATCAAAGGTATAGATGGTTGACATATCTTATTGCAACAGGGTGCAGAGCACAAGCCTCCTGAAAATAGGAAAACAACCCCCACAATCCTTGACTGGGGGAAGGGAAGAGTGAATGGTACAGAGTTTAAGATACATGTGTAACAAGGCAAGCTAATAGCATGCCTTCCTGAAGGGAAAAGGGCTGCCACCTGTGCAAATTGTGTACATGACTCTGAGAACGTTCCATGACATGTGACATAGGCCAGAGGAGCTCATACTGTGCCTGTGCAAGAGGCAGGGTGCTCACCCAAGATGTCCATGCATCTCTGGGAACTTTTGCCCTGACTAAAGATGGCAGCCAAAGAGGGTAAAAGGCACTGGGGAACTGGAAAAGTGGTGGACACTAAGCACCAGAGGAAGGGCTGGATATGAGGTCACTCAGGAAGTTCCAGGACGAGCATTTAAATTTGGGCGAGCTAAGAGAGGAACCATGAGGTCTGCTGAAGAGACAAGAAGTCCATGGGGAGGTCTAAAGCCAGCGAGTGTGAAATGAGGTTGATCTGGAAGTCTGCCTGGAAAAGCTGGGGACAGAGCTGATGGAGCTTCAGGGACCTGCCTAGCCACCAGGATTCATGAGGAATGCTTGGAGCTGAGCTGAGGGATGCTGAGCTGAGCAATGTTGATCTGCAGACTTCTGCTTTTCTGAAAGAAGGTAACTCTGAGTGGTGTATTCTGAAACTGGCCTGGTTTGGCAAACGGAGGCAGGGCTATGTGTTTTTGCGTGTTTTTTGAAGGGAGTGGGACATAACAGCAGAAATCTGCCATTATTCTAAATCTGTATAACCTTTAAATAAACAACACCTTTCTTTTTTTCACCAAATTCTTGCATTGGGAGCCATGCCTCTTGGCGGTGGGCAATCAAATTCCACAGCTGTTACAGAACACCTCTGGTGCAGTTCTGTAATATTATCAATGATTATGTTAACCCTAATCACCTGGGTTGAGGTTCTGTCTGTCAGGTCTCTCCACTGTAAACACACTGGTGAGTGTTTGCCAAATTTCCCATTGTAAAACCGCTTTCTTTCTTCTTTTTTTTCCTTATGGTACTCTTGGAGAGCAAGTCCTTAAGCATAATTGACATTAATGGTTAGAGTGATGCTCCCCTCTTTGAGGGAGGATTATCTACAGAATTACTTGAAATTCTTCTATACAAGAGATTTATCAATTCTCACACTTTTATTTACTTTTTTGCAATCATTTTTTTTAAACTAGTGTAGCTGAAACCATTTTAAGGGAAGGAAATTACATCATTTCATGTTTATTATGCCCCAGGACCTGTGTTAAGTATAGTTATAAACTTATTGGAACTTACATAGTTTTCTTCACATTGCTACTTTAGTAACTTCAGTTTCTACAAATATACATCTTACTATTTAGTCTATGTAACTGAGATTTGACGTTACTTTAGGACTGAAAAATAGATGGGCTTTTGGATTTATTTTTTCAGTAACTCCTATGCTAAGATTCTTAAGTACAAGACTCATAGAATCCTTAAAAACAATCTAACAGGGTAGAGATAATTGCAATTATGAACCTAAGAAGTTTTGCTGATCAGCTTTTCTAATGCATGTCTAGCACGTGGTAGGAGAGCAGGTCTGTCTCATTCCAAACTCTGCCTTTTATGCCCAGAGTTTCATTGACCTCTGTGCTGTAAGAATCTATATCATTTATAGCTTGTTTAAGCATTGAATTTTTAGAGAACAAGTTAGACCTGTAGGTCTGGGCCTCTTGGCTAGCTGAGAGCCTTGGGAAGATTGCTCACACACTCGAAACATTTTGATTTTTTTATCTATACATCAGGGGTGAGCAGTGATTAGTAATAATAATATTAATAGCTATTGTAAGGAATAAAACATTGATGATTGGTGAGAGTTCTTCACATGGTGCCTGGTACAAAGTGGGTACTGACTTTGTGTTACCAATATCATTATTGCGTTCTTTACTTCCGTATTTGTTGATGTGAGATATGTTTCCTAGAAGACAAGCCTGAGACATTCATCTGCAAGTGATTAGGACTTGAGGTAGGTAGGAAAGGGAAGGGAAGGCGAGCTAAGGAGTGACCCCATGGAGAGCTCTGGAGCACAAGTTGCTCTGCTAAACTTGTTCCACTTAAAAGTTATAGAGCTGAACTTCTGTACATTGCACTGGTTCACCATTGCTATGGGCTGTGGAGGGAGGGATGGGAGGATGGTGATGGTGTAAAATCTAAGAACTGCCAGGTAGTTCAAAGACCATCCTCTGAATAAGGTTGTCTCAGGCGCGAGGCATCACCAGAAAGTAGCGCAGAACCAGTAAGAGCAACCGGAGGAGACCTGGTGAGACACATCTTCCCAACTACATAGTGAACTCCGTATAGAGAAGACATTTAGTAGAATTACAGGTACTTCTTTAACTCTGCAGATTAGAGCAATGAGTTTAAAAAAGAAAAACTGGGCACTGTATCTTTGCTTGAAACCTTTTTCTTTAGCAAAATAATCCATTTTGTTGTAGTTATTGCATTTTTACATGATTTTTTTTCACATTAATCAGTGGTAGAGATGGCTTAGTTCTCTTCCTGGAAACTAAAATGTTTATCAAGAACTATTCATAGAATCATGCTGATCGAACTACTATTTCCACAAAATATCACAAAGGTTATATGGCTGTGGTTCTCAAGCTCATGGTACATTACCCCTCCTCCCTGTTTACTACCTCTCCTTTGACCCCACCAACAGACTCTCTGATTCATTTGGTGTGGGGTGAGGCTTGGGTTTTAACTTACTTTGAACACTCTGCAGCCAACCTTGAGAACAACCAGATTGCAGTGAAAAATAGCCAATTGGGAAATTTCAAATTCTCTAAATCCTACAAAATGCAAGCAAAAGAAAAAATCTGACTCATCTTGAAGTTGTTGTGTTGGAAAATGTCAAAAGGTGTATAATGATTTTTTAAATAAAAATGGTAATAAAAATATAGGTTGTATCAGTATGCATGATGATCCTAAAAATGAAGGCATTTTATCACCTTTCCTACTCTCTCCCAAATAGGAGTCCTGCGTCTAAAAAATACTATTTTAAGTAAACTGACAGTACACATTCTTGGACCTGCTGATAATGTAGTTAAAATGTTAGATCAGGTACGTATGTGAATACAACCAAAGTAAAAAGTATGTGAATGCAACCTGTATAAGTAAAACATTAATCACTCAAAACTAAAAACAAATGCTTGAGGGAGACTCAAGCTGGTATTATCTAGTTGGGATGATTAAAACAGTTCTAAAATAATTGTAATAAAATGAAAAGTCAGTAAAATGCATGTCATAATATTTTCCTTTCTGTGGAATTAATATTAGAAGTTTCTAATTACTTTATTGACTGTTAAAGGAATGATAATGTATTAATAAGTTTCTAAATAATCTGTAATTTTCCTCCAATATGTCTATCTATCAACATTATCTCTTAAGTAATAACTGCACTTCTAAGAAGTAAAATTATAAAATTATCAAAGATAAAAATACATGCTACGTATTTATTTTCTAAAAACATATTGAACTCTAGCTTCTTCAGGGAGTAAGAACATTGAGGATTGAAAATACTAGAAAAATGTTAAAATATAGAACCTTCCAAAAATACATGGACATCAATTTTTTTAAAGTTTAATCCTGATTGTCACTATAATTCTATGAAGATTACATTTTAAAAATGCCAGTTTTGTTTTTCCTGGCCACAAAAAATAAAAGAAAAGGAAGAAAAGAAAAGAAAGGTACTATTAGGTTTCTGCTGGCTTTTCTAACTTTGCCAGATAAATGTCTCAATTGAAAACTGAGCTGTGATTTATTGGGCTTGAAATATGAAGCATATCTTTCATGTTGGAATTTTAAATATCTTATTAAGCAACAGTAAGGTCTATTCGGTACTTAATCAAAACAAACCACAAAACAAGTATGTGTGGCACTTCACCCTCTCTCAGGAACCACCCACTAATGGAGATGCAGGAAGGAAATATTCTCACACTCTCTAATTGCTGTATTTTTCTTTCCAGCAGAGTTTCCAAAACTATTGTCTCTTAGATTAGTGAGCATTTGGATTTACATAAACATATATGCTTATTGTAGCAAGTTTTAGGGCACAAAACCTATGTTTTTCATAAAATATATGTGACAAAGTAGCCTATAATTGCCCTCAATAAAATGAAGAAAGTGGGTCTCTATATTTTGAGGGGTTCGCCAAAAATAAGGTAGCATATGTTAACTTTATTTTCACTAAAGTTTCAACATACATTTTTTCAAATCTTATAAAAGGGAAAATGTCTGCCTGCCTCTGTAAAAATCTTTCATGGGTATTTTAGATGTTTGGAAAATATTGCTTCTTGTGTTTTTTAAATGAAATCTAGTCATTTAAAATATACATTTCACCTTAATTTTTTCCTTTTTTGATTTTCTTTTCTGTGATGGTGATGGTGTTAAATGATATTAGGGAAAATGGGCTTACAATTTGAATTTATCAATCCATTGAAAGAACATAGAAAACTAAGGAAAGACGATAGAAACATAATATTAACAAATATAATAAGGCAAGAATTCTCGCAACATACTGAAATATGAACAGGACTGAATAAAAATGAATGTTTTGTTCAAAAAAGCCATGAGCAACCCTGGAATGATAAGTACAGAATTATGCTCACCTTTATGTGAATTAAAGAGTTTAACTATGACTGGCTATTTAATTGGTCTGGTTGTAACACCGCTGTTACCTCCCTCAGGATATGTAGAATTGGATAAATGGAAATTCAGAGCTTTTATTAAATTTTAATTGTATTTTATTAAGGCACAGAAAATAAGACATTTTTGTGGTTTTATTATTATCATAGTAATTTGCCAAAAGAAAGACTTTAATGGTTTAAATACTAATTTATTCAAAGGTAGATTAAGCTTTACAGAAAAAAAAAGGTTGCTCAGAGATTTGCACATGCTGAGGAATAAAAGATAACATTTGCTATAATAACCCATGCTGATCCTTTAAAGAAGAAAACAGCTGGATTAAGGAAAATCTGCATTTCATGAAAAGCCAAAGGAATAAATAAAGCCATGGCAAAGACAAATACATATTTATTCATTTGTTCATTCAACAAATGTTTATTAATTGCTTGCTTTGTCTACAAGTAACTTTTTATCATTGGCTATACAAACTCAAACTACACATAGTTCTGCCCCTGAGGGGGTTAGTGGGAGACAGAGCGTGTGAACCAACAATAGTACAGGATAGTGCTATAAAGGCTTGGTGTTCTATAGAATTCCAGAGCAACATCTGGGAGTGAGGGGGAGAGGGAAAGTTTATCCAGTAATTCTTATATTTACACTGAATTTTGAGGCAATAGGAGATAGATAATGTAAAGGGGATAGTCAGTCCAGTGCAATATAGTCAAGCACAAAAACAGCAGGAACTAGAGAAGTAGAAAAGGGCCAGATAACAAAACACCCTTTTTGCCAGAATAAGGAGTTTGAAATGTATCCTGAAATTTTGAAGGAGCCACTGAGAGTCCTTTTTCTTAAACTGAGGTAAAATGTATAGTGAAATATATTCACTGGAGGCTTCTTGTAGGCCAAGATTATAGTGAAAGTTGCATGTCAGAAAGATTGCTTGGGCAGCGGTATGAAGATCACACCATTTACCATCTGTCTTTAGAGTCATCATCTTATACCAGGTGTCTCAGAGACTTTTGTTGTTCATGAACTATCTACATGCTACCATACTCATCCTACCCCTTTCAGTTAGGTAAGGCCATGTGAGTGGTTCTGGACTATGGGCTGGGCCAAGGGATAATAAGATTTGGCATGAGCTCATCCAGCTTTCATTCTCTTCTTTGATGCAAATGTACAACTGTCCCTTGTATGGGTCAGCCTCTCTCAACCTGACTCCCTGAATGACTGTGTGGAGCAGGGCCCACTTATCCCCTCCTTTACCTTTCACCCATGTAACTAGGTGAGTTACAATGTAAGTTGAAAAATCTTTGTTCTAACCTAACATGACTAATGCATTCTGATCACTTCCTTTATTCTTCGAAAAGTTCAGTTCCTGTCACTTTCTACCATTAGGTGTGTCACAATTCTTGGCAATTTTAATACCTATGCTGATGGTACTTCCAGTATTTCAGGTGTTCTTTTACTTGACTTTTGCTTGTCAAGTAATCTTGTCCGCTACACAACCTCAGCCATTCACTCCCATGATGTACACTAGTTTTTTTATGATCACCAAACATTTCCATTTTAAGCATCTTCCTCTCTGACTCCCCTATCTTTCTAACCAACTCCATATAATATCCCAACATGTACTATTCTTCAACTTCATTGGTACTTACTGTCTATTAAGCCAAAATTTCACTCTCTCACTCCCCTCATGCCCTTATTTTCTTATCTCTCTAGATTCTAAGGCCATTGTTATGATTACTTCCTTACAAATTTCATTAATTCATTTGCCCTTTTTTTGTTTTAAATACTCCCCTTGGAAAACTTCAAATCTAGCTAAAATCAATACTTCCATTCCTGCATCTGAACCTTTGAAAATGTCGTATCCATATGCACATGGATAGACATATGTGTGTGGATATATGTCTACATGTGTATCCATATGGATAGGGATATATATGTGTGTGTATATATATATGGATATATCCATCTATATTCATCCATATATCCATCTATCTGTATTTTTAGTATATAATTTTAGCTCATTATTTAGGTCACTTTATTTTAGGTTATCTTTTTTGTTTATTAATTAAGCATTGAGATGTCTTCACAACTAGATTTTAGTTATTTATTTTTAGACAAAGGGGAAGGGAGGGAGAAAGAGAGGGAGAGAAACAATGTGTGGTTGCCTCTCATGCACCCCCAACTGGGGGGACCTGGCCTGCAACCCAAGTGTATGCCCTGGCTTGGAATTGAACCAACAACCCTTTGGTTCACAGGCTGGAGCTCAGTCCACTGAGCCACACCAGCCAGGGCTACAATTAGATTTTTAATTTAATATATTTTAAGCATTATTCCACTAATTATGTTCCTATAGCACATCATATTCAGAATAAATCTCATTTTATTTAAAAGTTAAATTCTCAAAATAATAAAATACTATGTTGATGAGTATATTTATTTTAAAAGAAGAAACACAAAATGTTTTTATGGTAAACATTGTGAGCTTGTTACTTCTTAGTTGTGGTAATATAGAATATTTCTACTTTGTCGTCATATCTGATTTTCTTTCAATAAAATAAATTATCAGTAGATTTTAGTGTAAACATCGTCTACAGATGTTTAGTTTTGCTATCCTAGTTGCTATGGCCATTTTATGGAGAGGTCCAAAAATATACCAATGCCAGTGACATTTTTCTCATTCTCTTTTGAAAACACTCTAATTATTACCCTCCCTGTGCAATGTGCATGGAATTGCACTCTTGTCAAAATGCCTAAGCTCCTCTCTGTTGCTAAATGCAATATTAAATTGCTAGTCACCTTCATTATTAATCTACAAGAATCTTTTGGCATGGTTGATCAATTCCTCCTCCTTGAAACACTGTTTCGACTTGGCTACTGGGACACCTATTCTTGTGATTTTTTTCTTCCTCACTGTCTATGCCTCTTGAATGTTGTTTTGCTGATTTCTCATCTCTTGGCTTCTGAACTCAGTGTCAACATTAGAACATCCAAACCTGTAGAGGTTTTTTATAAAAATATGTTTGAGCCAAACAGAGAATATGTCTGGAAGCAAGAGCTCAACAGAATGAGAAAAAATGCACCATTAGAATGGCACTTTGCAGCTTCTTTTATGCATTTAGAATTAAGGAGAGAATGTAAAAAAGATTACATGAAGGTGAGAGAAAACCAAGTGGGGATTGGATTAGAAGATAGTTAAAATTATGTGCTCTCTTGAGAGAGATTTCTTTTGAAGGGTCTGAAAAGAGGCATTTTAAAGGTGTGTTAATCTAGATGCACAGAAACAATGGACAGGGCTTGTTTCAGGCAAAGATACACCTTTTACTATATACCTGGGGTATGACCACCCACCATGGTCTTCACAGTTAGGAATTTAAGATTAGATCACTCTGTGATGTTACTTCCATAGAACCCCATTTTCCTCCACAAATGGAACTCACTAGGGTTCACTCCTTGGATTTCATATACTGGTACATATGAAATATATAAGATCTGTCTGGAAAAAATACAACCATTGTTAATATAATGAGAATGGTTTGCATGGCATCAATGTGACCTGGCAGCCAAGAAGACTGGACTGGAATGTGTATGCCTGAACAATGACAACTTCACTGTACTAGTGGGGGTGGTAGACTCTGTAGAGTGAGCATGTGTACTGTGTGGCTGTCACATTCAAAATGACTGAGAGAGTAGAGCAACAAATCTGCATCAAATTTTGCATTAAGCTCAAATATTCCTCCATGGAAACTACTCAGGTGATTCAGAAGGTCACAGATATGGGCAACTGGTGATTGGCAGCTTCATCACAATAATGCACTGCTCATGCATTATGTCCCATGCAGAGTTTTCCAGCAAAACATCAATTCACCAAGGTGACTGAGCTCCCTACAGCCCAGATTTGGTGCCCTGTGACTTCTGGCTTTTCCCAAAACTAAAATCACCTTTGAAAGGGAAGAGATTTCAGACCACCAGTGACATTCAGGAAAATACAATGGGACAGCTGATGGTGATTGAGAGAATTGTGTGAGGTCCCAAGGTGCCCACTTTGAAGGGGACTGAAGCATCACTGTCCTATGTACAATGTTTCTTGTATCTTCTACAATAAATGTATCTATTTTTCATAGTACGTATCTGGATATTTTCTAGACAGATCTTATATATATGAAATACATATAAAATATATATTCTCTGGTGATTTTGTCTTTGATCTTTATATATCAACTATATCATTTGTATGGTATATAAACTCCTAGTTGTTTTTCTAGCCAGCCTTTTTCCATGAACACCAACTTCATATAGCTACTTGTTTATATCACTTACATCTAATAGGCATTTCAAACATAACAAGTCCAAAATTAATTTCCTCATTTTACCCATCAAACCTGCTCCTCACACAGTTGCCCAATCTCAGTTAATGAAAGCAGCATCTTTTCACTTGCTCAGAATAAGAATCTTAGGGGAAATATTTGACCCCTCACACTCCACGTACAATAAGTATTACTGATTTGTACAATCAGAAGTAATATTGGCTTTAATTTAAAATATATCCAACTTGGATGTTTCTCACCATTTTCACTGCCATGACGTTTCACTGCCACCACCAGCTCAGTCAACATTATTGCAAAAGTCTACTAACCTGTCTCCTTGCTTCAGGTTTTGTACTAATTGCCCAGTTTATTCACCACATATTGGTGGTTTTAAAAATGCATGTTAATCATTTCATCCATCTGCTCAGAACTCTCCAATAATATTTCATGTCATTCAGAGTAAAGTGCAAAGTTTGTAGAATGTTCCACAAACTCTTACATAACAGGACCTCCTTCATATTTCTGACCTTATTCTCTCCTCTTCTTATCTTAGCCTTTGTTATTTCAGCTATAACCTCATTCTTCTGAAAATAAGTCAGATATACTCTTGCCTCAGAGATTTTTAGATGCTCTTTTCACTGCTGAACATGCCTTCTACCCAATACTCATACACTCAGTCTCTTATGTAATTCTGTGTTTTGTTTGTTTTCTTAAAAATGTTACTCAGATAAGATAATTAGCTTCTTAGACTTTCCTGGTCACCCTATTTAAAATAGCTACCTCCCATCATGCTTTATTTTACTTATTTCTATCAACTAATCATACAAATTATTAATTTGTTCATATCTCCTTTTACTGCAATGTAAGCTCCATGAGAATGAGGATGTTTTTTGTTGTTTCTTACTATAGTTCTAATAATGTGACACTACTACGTCATTATATTTTCTAGGATGATTGACTAAAATGTATAAATTTGACCTTCAAAATATAAAGAATAGTTTCTGACATGTACATTTTTAATTGAATTCAACTTATACTCTACCTATATTAATGTGTTTTTTTCTAAAATGAACATTGTTGAATTATTTATCACATTGTGATTATAGTGATGGAATCATAAGATTTTATAGCTGGTACAGCATTAGAGATGATTAAAATTAAAGCCTCAATGAGATATCACCTTATACCTGTCAGAATTGCTACCATCAATAAATCAATAGACAAGTGTTGGAGAGAATGTGGAGAAAAGGGAACCCTAGTGCACTATTGGTGGGAATGCAGTCTGGTGGAAATACACTGTGGGAAATGATATGGATTATTTTTCATAGATTATTATACTCATATAGTAAAATGATACTCCAATCACATTTTTGAATTTTTTGCAGTTTTTTTTATGTCAAGCACATATTTTGTTCCAAGACCTGTGGGATTAAGAGGTAAAAAAGAAGATAAGAGAAGAATCAAAGTTTTTAAATTTTTCAAAAAAATTAAAATTATTATTTTAAAAGTGAAGAGATTCAGAATATGCTACTCTAAAACATGGCAACTTGGCATACTGATTATTTTCAGCTGCACTTGAGAAATGGCAGGTACAGGAAGGCTTTTCTGACCTCTCTTCTCTATTGAAATAGGTCATAAGACGCTCAGGTGAAAAGTGCCCTCCCTGTACCCAGAAGGAAGGAACAACCTTATATCTGAAGATAAAGGGATGCCAGGAGGAATCTGAAGATCAAGGCACTGCTACTTCCCCTAGTTTACCACCCTTAGCACAGACCCTTTTGTCTTTTCTTTTCCATAACTTTCTACTCTTCATCAAACCTAGTATAAAAACTCTCAGGCTTACCCATTCTTCTGGTTTTCATCTTCTTATGAAGGTTCCAGGTCACATAAAACTTTATTAAATAAATGGGTATGCCTTTCTTTAGTTAACCTGTCTTTCACAGTCTAATTTACAGTGCTCCAGTCAGAAAACCTAGGAACATATTAATAAAAATAATTTTCTTCTTCCTACAAAAGTATTAAAACTTTTTTATTCTAAACCAGAATAAGATGTTCTAGATAATCTTATTGAGAAATAACACAAATGAAAGTATTCTGCTTTATATATATGCATATAAGTATATAACACACAGTATCTACTTAATTAAATACATATAAATATATGTATATATTTAAACATATAAATATGCATACACATTTAATTAAATATATAAACATATATGTACATAGCCAGTTAGCTTAAAAATAGGTAGATGTTTTAAATTTGAGACTGGTTTTTTTAGCTGACATATATTTCAAAGTTTCATATTCACTTACACATATCTGTGTATATGAAGACATCAGATTTTTTTCCTCTGACTATATATAACTGAATCATACTTTTTTAAGTTAGGGGGTTTAATTAGGTTTTGGTCTTGACTTTTAGTCCTTTCAATGTTTTTCCTTTTTATTGAAGTATTGAGGTAACACTGGTTAACAAAATCACTCAGGTTTCCAGTGCACAATTCCACAACGCAGCCTCTGTACCCTGTATTGTTCAGCACAAGTCAACACTCCTTCCATTACCATTTATCTCCCCCCACCCCTGCCATACCCTCCTGCACGTTCCCCCTACCTCCAGCAATCCCCACACTTCTGTCCCTGTTCATGAGTCTTGGTTTTTTCACTTGACTGTGAAATACAGGCTCTGGGTTAAAGGGCTTGAAATCTTATCATCCTAAAGCCAGTAAGTGACAGAGAGGTTTTTCAATAGCACTATAGAAACCACTTACATTGAGTAAATTACATGCCACAGTAAAACAATTTTTCAGAAAGCTTTATACAAAATAAAGGGTGTTGGAATTCTATCAATTTAGTTTCTTCATTCATGGAAGTGCTGAAGTTTTACACAAGTGTCAGATTGTATTACACTATCATATTTAAAGTGCAATGTAAATTATAGTTAAGCAACAAAGTGTGGAATTATAAGCCACAGCAATTATGCAACAAAAAAATTAAAAACACAAAAATTTATTATTTCAAAATGCAAAATAATAGGTGAACCTGCCAGTTTACTGGCAAATATATTATTTATGAAACTATAGTTGATATTCCATATTATATGTGTTTCAGGTATATAACGTATTTATTTAATACTTATGTACTTTACATTTATTAACCATGATAAATCTAGTAACATCTGTCACCATAAGTTATGATACTATTCACTGTATTTTCTATGGTGTATATTATGTCCCTGGAACTTTTGTATTTTATAACTAAAAGTTTGTACCTCTTATTTCCTTTCATATTTTTTTAAACCATCCCCACACAACCTTCCCTCTGGCACTATCAGTCTGTTCTCTGTACCTATGAGTGTATTTCTTCTGTTTCTGTTTTGTTTTATTTGTTGGTTTATTTGTTTTTTAGATTCCACATATAAGTGAAATCATACATCTGCCCTTCTGTCTGACTTAGTTTGTTAAGCATAATACCATATAAGGTATGATGGTATTATATATGTTATATATATTTCTTAGCCATAAAAAAGAATCAAATCTTTATATATTCATCTACCAACATATACTTTGTTTGCTTTGATTTTGTATTTTTGCATCTTGGCTATTGTCATTGACCCTACAATGAACATAAGGGTGCAAATATCTTTTCAATTAGTGTTTTCTTTTTCTTCAGATAGATAGATACCCAGAAGTGTAAATGCTCAGTCATATGGTAGTTCTATTTTTAGTTTTGAGGAATCTCCCTAATGTTTTCCATAGCAGGTGCTTCAGTTTGCAATCTCATAAGTGGTGAATGAGGGCTAACTCATTCTCTATAGCCTTGCCAACACTTGTTATTTTATTTTTTATTTTTTGCTGATAGCCAATCTGACAGGTGTGAGATAATATTTCATTGTAGTTTTGATTTGCATTTCCTCAGTGATTAAGGATGCGGAGCATCTTTTCATGTGTCTGTTGCCTATCCATATATCTTCTTGGAACATGTCTATTCAGGTCCTTCACCTATTTTTTAATTAGATTGTTTGTTGTTTTAATATTGAGTTGTATATGGTTTTTATATATTGTGAAAATTAAGGAAATCTTAATTCCACTCAGCCAGTTCACTGGCTATAATGAAAAATTAAAAATACTAGTTGTCATAAGAAATCAAAAAATTTAAACCAAAACACTTGGAACATAAAATAATTTTTAAATTAGACCTTATTTGACCGATATCATATTAAACATACACAGTGTTTAAGCTTTTATCTTCATACAAAAAATAATATAAGATGAAATATCTTGTTAAGAATGTTAGGAATGTTTATATTCTAATTGCCAGACGATCACAGCATTCCACTATCAGTGACCCTGATCCACTTCTTATTTCTCATGTAACGGCCACTCATAGTTCTACGTCCATACATAGCTCTGTGGCATCTGCATTGGAAGGGGAGGAATTCTAGCACGGCCACAAATGACAATGGTTAATGTGGGAAGGAATGGGGAATCTTCAAATAGTAAACATATGTAAAAATGTCCTTGTCCTGCTTCCAAACAGCTGTCAGTCACAGGCTATGGGCAACAAGACACTTCCAAGAACAAAAGTTAGCCATCTCTTCCTGCCTGTCATCTTCACAGAGGATTCACAGCAAGCAGAATAGCAAGATGGCTAACTGGGAAGTCCACACTTGGGGGACATATACCAATAAGAATGGCCTAATCAAACAAACCAGGATGGTAGAACACTTTTTGTTGGGTGCTTGTTTAGCACTCATGATTCCAGGGGCTAGGAGGACAATGGATGTCCCAAGACAATTTACAACTAGTTTGTATCAAACCCTCAGTTTTGGTTCAGGCCTGGGCCCCTTGCTTTGCACTGTCAAAAACGTCTAAGATCTGGGTGTTGTGCTCCACAGATAAAGACAATGCCTTGTTCTTCTTCCTTTTTACAAATAGGATTACAGTGCTATTTGTTGTCTTGCTTAAAACACACTTTTTTTGTTGTTCTTGTCTACCCTCAAGTGCTTGATTGACAATACCCCAGGAGATGTCATAGTTTCTGTAGCAATCATTGTGGTGTCCTTGAGCAAGAGAATGATTCTCTCCCAGGTGATCTGTCAATGTACCAGGAGGGCCTCTTGCAGGGCTCACTTATACAATGCTTTAACATCAGCTGATGTCTATTTGAAGAGCAGATAAGAAAGAAGACATTAAATGGTATAGGGGAAAAAAGAGGGAAACTAAGTTCATTGAGGGCCTCCATCTGAAAGCAGCATGTGTGGAATGTCAATTTAATAATAGAATTGACAGCTTTCCTCTGGTGTCACTCTGTCACAATAGCTTCTTTGACAACTTATAAAATGGATTCTTTGTAGATGTCAATGAGTGGCACTACATACATTTGTGAATGCCTTGAATAACTAACATTCTTCCTCATGCCACATTTCCAGGATCTGTCCCAAGAATCTTTTCAAACTGACCAGGGAACTGGTGTATGAGGACCCAGTGTACCTTGTACCTACCCCAACCCAAATACAGTACATAATATTGGAAACCCATCATCATCAGGTCAAAAAACAGAATGTTAACTAGTTTGGAAAATATTAATTGGACAGAAGATATTTTTATATTATATTACTCTACTAATACACAAAATGCATCTAATCACTTATTAACTTTGTGATGAGCTCAGAATAAGCTGATTTCATAGTTCAATAATATATTTGGTGTGTGTATGTACACACACACATATATACACACACATATATAAATATATAATATATATCATATATGTAAAATTCTCATAAACTGACTCAATGAATAATGTATATAAGCAGAGACAAGAATTTTTAATTCTCGAATTAATTCTCGAATCCTTGAATGACACTGAGCAAAAAAATATTTTCTTAGCACTAAATTTATAGATTATATCACTTAGATTATGTTTTTGTTGTTAAACTTATTTTTCTGACCTATTAGAATTGAGTTAGTCAGGAAAATAAAGTAAAAACAATACAAAATTAATTTCCCAAATGTCCAAGGTAATATCCTATTTAAACTTCAGTGATTCATCCTATGTATTGGAAAATAATTTAATTTTCTTATTTTAGCAGTATTATCACTGCCCAAGTTGTTATTCATAAATGAGCAACTATGTACAAAGCATTTGAGAAAAAATAGAAATATATAAATTTTATTTATTATTTGACATAGTAATATGTGACATAGTAATATTTGACATTGACATCTTCATAAAACATTGATTTGAGCAGATCAATGATAGTTTCTTTACTGTCCTTAAACTAAAATTATAAAATATATAGAATTGTATTTTCATGATAAGAATACTGAGTACATTTTTCTTAAGTGGCAGGTGACAGGAAAACATGTATATTATATTTTTTCAAAGACATATTCATCAACTCATTGATTCTTTCAAATGTGTTTGGTTTCTTTGAAGAATAGTTTTAAGAATCCTAAATGGTTATATAACAAGATATGAATTTTTATCTGTAAATAATAGATACCATTTATAAATTATTTTTAACTAAATTATTTTTACTCTGCTATTACCTGTTTATCTATTTAACCTGCCTATTCACTTCACTCAGTAATATTCAACATTGCACTATGTAGAATTAATTTTAATTTTGGGTGGAAAGAAGAGAAGCATAAAGTAATTTTACTATTAATTTGTGAAGTTCTGAAACTGGCAGGAAAGTCAAGGATTCATGAATCTAACTTTATTATTTTAACTTGTAGGAAATGGAAGCCACAAAGTTAACTAACTTTCCGAATTTTGGATAAAATTTCTGTGAGTGATTACAATACAGAACATGTTGATCAGATATTATCAAATAAAGTTTTTAATAACAATATAGAAAGACAGCTAAATTATTTATCTGTGAAACATCCCCATTATACGTTACAGTTGCCCTTTATATGTGGACTACTAGGCAGTCTGCAGCAAAATGGATATGTACAAACCCATTCTCTGAAAATATTCAATATACATCAAATGTAACACAGGTAACTAACCAGTATTTACTCTGTTTTCAATACTGATTTGTCTTAACAGTTAACTAAACTGATTAAAATAACATATTACCTTAAGGGTATATGAAGAATTGAGAGCATGATTATTTTATATTTAATATATAATATTAATTAACAAATAAGACAACCTATGGAAAAGAAGGAAATGTTTGCAAATTATATATCTGATAAGGGACTAAAATCCAAAATATATAGGGAACTCATACAACTCAGGAGAATAAAAAGATATTTGAAGACAATTAAGGCAAGTTGTCTGTATCATTAAGACTGATCACACTTTTGAGAAATGAAATTCTCACCATCCAATATATTTGTGTGTTTATAAAACTTTGTATGAAGACTCTACTTGCTCCACAATTATATTGGTGAACACATTAAGACTGATAATCACACATCACATCCTTTGCACATTTTAAAATTAAGTTTATTAGATTATGTGTACATATTAAATAAATAATAAAGTTAAAAATAGTGGCAGGAAGCCCTGACCAGGTGGCTCAGTTGGTTGGAGTGCCGTCTCACACACCAAAAGGTTGCAGGTTTGATTCCTGGTCAGGGAACGTAGGGGAGGGGCAGAAGGCAAGGAGTGTGATCTATGTTTCTCCCTCTCTCCATTCCTCTCTCTTTCAAAAAAAAAAAATCAATAAACATATCATCAGATGAAGACTAAAAAAATAATGGCAAGAACATGCTTATAATCTTAGAAGAAGTGACATAAATATAGCTTACAAATATTTTAGTACATAGGGATAGGAATTAATTGATTTTAGTGATTATACTTATAATGCACATTTATTAATTTAGCAGACTTTTAGAAGCAAGAAATAGAAACTGATTCTAGCTGACTTAAACTAAAATACAAAAACCTAATTGAGAGGGCATAGAGTGGTTCCAAAAATCTCAGAGAAGGCCACAGAGCAAGGCTGAGAGTTATATCCACCCATCATTCAGTTGTTGACACCAGTCACTGCCACTGGGCTCTGGGACACTCACATTGTCCATCTCTCCAACTCCAGACTCTGGTGCTCAGCCTGTTAATATTATTGACTTTGGAAAACGAATGTAGCTACTGCCATTGCCATACCTGCTTTTCATCACCAAGCAAGATGCTGTATGACCCCAGATGTCTTGCTATTGTTTAAAGTCTAGGATAGAGGCATCTAATTGGAAAAATCTAGATCATGTGCATATATCTTTACCATAGGAGAATCTAGCAATGACACTTTTTGACCATTTTCAAATTCTACTGTGAGTAATGAATATCCCAATTCTAAAAATGGTTCAGAAGCTGGGCAACCAATAAATTAACAGAGTTCTGTTATCATTACAAAATTAAAAAATCCAATATCACAGATTGAAAGTAATCTTGAAAAAATTATGAATGGATTCATCTCAGAAAATATTTAATAACATTGATGGTAATTGGCCATACCCAAAATTAAAAGTGATTCTCCTACATGGCAGTATGATCTCAAATCATTTGCTAGCAGCGAGTATTAAATAGGATTCAGAGAAGTATACCATATTTCTAGGTAGTGATAGGGACTAAAAATCATATTTGGTCTCTAATAGCCTCATACTAAAAATGCCACAATTCACCTGGAAAATACTCACTCTCTTTAGAAAAATAGAAACTGTAAGTTTATATATTTGTGATGGATAAATATTGTATATTCTACACTCTCCTCATGCAAGTTTCCACAGTATTTGACATTTTTGCAAAATTCCTTGAACAATTTTAGCAAAATTCTTTTTGAGTATGTCACATTCAGTAAGGTGAGCAATTGACTATGTTTCAGTCTGT
The DNA here is from genome assembly GCA_028533065.1 of Trachops cirrhosus. Lineage (NCBI taxonomy): Eukaryota > Metazoa > Chordata > Mammalia > Chiroptera > Phyllostomidae > Trachops > Trachops cirrhosus. The sequence goes on from CM052539.1 coordinate 125,994,668, forward strand.
GACTGTGGACTAGTGCAGTCAAGTTTATTTTCCATAATGTTGGTACAATCTATACATTCTTTTTTAATTTTCATTATATGAATCACATTTGATCTACCCCCACTATAAAAATAGCAAGGCATAATTAAAAGATTCTGACTTACAGATGTTAGTGCAGAAACCCAATTGTCATTCAATCAGATGGTCTCACTGTATCCAGTAATTTCTAAATGGTGAAATCATGATAAAAATGAATCTATGTGAAGAGCTCTTTATGAAGACATTAGAAAATAGTATAAATGAGTGCTGCAAAGATTCTGACTGCATTATGGGAAACCAGGAAGTATATGGAGTTTAAGGGCAGAGATCATTACACATTAATTCAAAAAACATTTATTGAGTGCTTATGTGTGCCTGAGGTATTTGGTATGAATGACTAAACAGAACAGATTGCCCTCAAAAAAATAAAACAGAAAGTTGTCCTAATGGAAATTACAATCTAGTAGAACAAAGTGAATTGTAAACAGTAAATATTTTTCAAAGTATATGGTGACAAACGCTAAAAATGAAAAAGAATAGGAAAGAGAGTATTAAGAGTGCCAGGGACTCATGGGATATGGGGTGGGGTGAGGTTGCAAATTTAAATAGGATTATTTAGCATCATGGAAAATGTAATATTTGAGCAAGAGTGTTGAGGAAGAGATAAGACTATTCACCATGATAGTGTCCTGAGTAGGAGTATTTGAAGAAGAAAAAACATCCAGTGTAAAGGCAGGACAACACCTGCTGTGTTAAGGATTGGCATGAAGGCCAACATGACTGGTGTGTAGTGAAAAAAAGTGTGGAGTGTTGTAGGAGGTGGGGTCACACTGGTAAAGGAGCCAGATCTCAGAGGACTTCAAGGGTCTGTGTACATGGACAGGCCATATCTGAGTGACATGGGGACCTACTGGAAGATCTGGATCAGAGGAATGACACTGCCAGGTTTATAGTATATTTATTATTTTTAAAATATTTTATTATTTATGCTATAAAAATATCTCTAGATTTGTAATATTAACATTAAATTATAGAAGAGTAAGGGTAGATTCCTGAGATCTCTTAGGAGGCCATTGCCTTAATTTAGCTGAGGGATTTATAATGTGATTCTTTGTGTTCTTGTCGGGTCACCTGACTGTGGTAATCTTTAGAGTTCTGGGCTGGAGCTATGGTCCTCTGAATTCCAAATAGATTCTGCTACATAGCAGTTTGGACATAATACTTAGCATTGCTAAACCTTTTAGTCCTCATCAGTAAAATAAACAAACACATACATGTGAAGTTTGTACATAATTTGATGCATTGTAAGAGCATGATAAATGGAAGTTAGCTGTCACTATTTGTGGAAATGTGTTGCTGATGAGACTAGACCCCTTTACAAATTCCATCAAGGGATCACAGCGGTTCTGATGAGAAGAACACTCCCTGTGGATTCAAGCAGAGGACAGAATATGTAAGTGTAGCTTAATACTGTGATTTAATATTTGCAAAATATGTATTTTGTAAATTCAACTTTAGAAAAATTAAAGCTTTAAAATAGCTTTAAATGGCCACTGGGCTCATGTTTTGTGAATAAAGGCAGGGAGGGTGGAGATAGAATTTGGCCTCTCAATGTCTTTAAAGGCAATAGGAGCATGAGAATTTTATACTCATAAGTAGGCATAATGGATATTAGATTGAGAAAACTGGTTAAGTTTTCTTTGAAATCTTGTGCCAGTAAGAATAATATAAAACTAATATGAAATAAGCTATGAACTAATTAATTATAACACATTGCCTTTAAAAGTTAGTTTACCAATGTAGATATGTATTTTTGGAATCTAGGACATGAAAAATAACCAGAGTTAAGTTCTGATCTACCTTTAGAATATTCTCATGGTGGAGATAGACATGCCAAGCTATCAAGTTTACTAATATTAGGTAGTAGATTAAAAGACAGTTCAATTTTTTGTGTGTGAGTAGTTCAGAGATCAATGGATGCAAATTTAGTTTAACTGGTATGTGATCCTGGCAATTCAATATACAGATACAAATGTTTCAATTACTTATGTTGTCATCATGATCACAAGGCTGGATTTTAATAAATTTTCCTCTGAAAAACATCTTTATAAAGTATACCAAGTCCATGCTTTCTCGGTGAATTACACATTAGATGGTATTTAAATTAGTTTTGATTCCAAGCTCTTACATATTATAGTTCATTCTCATTCAATTCTTGATTAACTCTGAATGCATGACTTGGTTATTTGTAAAAGGTCAGCCACCAAAAATACTTAATGTTGATGTTGATAACTGGCATTCCTGGATACTCCAAGTTTAACATCTTTGGTCTGTGACTTTTCACTATGTGGGGAATTAAACCAGAAAAACTTTCATGCATCTTGTCTTTAAAAGAAACTCTGCTGAATTCACTGAAACAGTTTTCTTAGTCATTAGAGCCTCTTTTCTAGCACTCTGTTCTTTAGAGATGAGAAAACTCTAGTTAATTTCATTATTGTAGAGTGGAAGGTAGCACATTTCTCAGCATGTATTAATTTACTGACATCCTAATTGTAATGAGTGTCCTGTTAATTTACTTACCATAAAATTATTCCCCTAAGTACCTCACTTTAGATGAGCTAGAACAAAATCGAGTTTTTGCAACACAAAAGCAAGCATACTGATGGGATAAGTGAACTGTTTTTAAATGAGGCTATGGAGCAAGCACACCATAGTATTTCTAGTTTAAAAAAGGAATAATTTATTAAATGATAGTTTTCTAAATCCATATAAATTTGCCAGTTGCAGTAGGTTATTTCACATATTTTTGAATTTCATCAATGTAAGAAGTAAGTAAAAGGAATATAAGTGATATTTCAGTGTCCTGGAACAAACTGTTTTATGTTTGTTTATATTGTTAGAAATGTGTCACATGAAATAGTAAGCTCATTTCATTATAGTCGTGAAGCAAGATTAAAATGGATCAAGAACTGTATACAACCTGTGAGCTAGCCAAGTCAAACATGTATTAAGAAAGAAAACCCTCCGTAAATGTGATGCACAACATAACTGTAACTCTAACTGTGGCTCCCATGTCATTGGTAATTTTTAGTATTGTTCTCGTGTTATGCAAGTATAATTTATCAAAGATTATGACAGAAAAGTCAGATGACAAGTAAAACTTCTTTATCAAAATCCTCACATGAGAGGAATTGCTTTACCAGAATTTGGAAACAGAATTCATTATGTTAGAAAAGGTAGATTTAACTCAAATACACTGACAGCCACACTCCTCCACATATTTTTATACCATGTTACTGAGAAATGGTCATCCTTGGTACTTCTATAGAAACACTATGTAAGATGTCAAAATCATTGCTTATTCAATAAAATATATTTATTCAATTTGATTAAAAAAATTTCAACCAATGTTAGTCATCAAATGAATAGAATACCCATCTAATAACTTTTTTACAGTTCTCAGAGAAGACTATAAAGAAGAGAAGAATAAAAAATTGCCCATAAAAGCATAACTTCATCATAATGATATTAAAAATTTCAACAAAACAACTAACTTAAAGAATAGTTTGAATCAATAATAATTGTGTATAGCCTTATTGTGGTATTTTCCACACATTTACCATATAAATACTTTCCATATTATTTTTCTGATGCCATCTTTGGATTCATTCAAAATTATAAGAAGCAACTTTGAACATTACAGTTTCAATCAGTAAAGTCAGAGGTTTTTAAGAAAAGAACATATATTAATGTTTTTATTGTTATTAGTGCTGTAACCAATTACCGCAACATATTTATTATCTTTAAGTTTTGTTGTTCAGAAGTCCTACAAAGGTCTCACTGTGTCAAAATCAAGGTACGGGCAGGGCTGTGGTCTTTCCAGAGGCTCCAGGGAAGACTCCATGTCTTTCTTTTTTCTAGATTCTATAGCCTACCTACACTCCTTGGCTTGTCACCACTTTCCTCCATCTCAAAAGCCAGGAACTTCACCTCTCTCACACATTCATTCTTTTGTCACATCTCTATCTCCGATCCAACCTAGAAAAGTTCTTTGCTTTTAAGTACTCATCATTAAATTGAGCCAACCAGCATGATCCAGGATGATGTTCCTATTTCAAGACACAAAGTCCTTTTGCTATGTAAAGTAACATATTCACAGGTTCCAGGGTTGAGGTATGGACATCTTTGGGAGGTCGTTAATTTGTCTACTACACAGCAGAAATGCAGCACAATATTAAAGCATGTTAGACTGCAGTTATTGTAGTTGGTATCTTTGTTCCAGTTCCTCTCAGCATTATTGATTGGGTCTTTAGTTTTATGTTTATTCAGCTTATTCAGAAATTTAAAACTGATCCAACTCAAAAATCTGGAATCTGCCAAAAGGTATGGAAATAACCTGCTGCCTTTTAGTTCTACAAGAAGTCTGCAGAATTCTCTGGTTTGTTCCATACAGTCAGTAGTTTGGAAGATGCTCTCCAAAATGCTTGACAATGCTTGCAATTGAGAGAATGCAAAAAACATTTTCACTTACAAAGAACTTTACTTTGTAGTTGGACAAGGCTTTTTCTTTTGAAATAACTTAAACTTTTAATATTGTATAGTAAGTATATTGAAAGTAGTAGAGACTCTACAGTAAAGAACACCTAGCTGTGATGGTTTATATATTTTCTGAACTTGGTCAGTTCATTAGCTCTCTCATGCTTTGCTTTCTCACTCATATATATTCTACCATATCTTATCATGTAAGTGTGAGGGTGAGATGCACTGATGGTAGATTTGTAAGCAATAAAATGCTATACAAATGTTATTAATAATTTATTTTTTTAATTCACACTTGGATACAGTATTATTATTTTCATTTTAATTAGAATAGCAAGTCACATGCATGTGCATGCACAGAAAATAAGTGACTCGATTAACAATGCAGTTTAAGAAATAGTTCCAGGGCTTCCACATTTGCTGTCTTTCCCTCTGGTGTTTTCTTTATATAGAACCACTTTTTAAAAAATTCCTAATCCTCTCAAGGTGGGGCTTAGTTCTGGGGCAGGATCAGGAATTAAATTGCCCTAGGGGAGCATAGATTAAATTCCTGAGGCCATTGGGGTTGATAAACTAAGGTCCTCATTCCACTTTTACTTTGAAAGAACCATTTCAAAGTAAAGTATCTCAGAGCAAATTGTAGGCACTCAAGAGAGATAGGTCTGTAGTCAAGAGAGTGAAGTCATCTTGTCTTTTCAGTTTGCTCTAAGCAGGGAGGTGCAGGGAAAGTGTGGCTAGCAAAAAGGTTCATGTTGTCTTGGTGTCTTTGCAGTTTTTGCTTATCTGTGCTCACTTTAGTTAATATTTTAATTTTCAAAGTAATTTCTGATAAAGTTTTTGTGTAAAAGAAATACAACTGAAATTTCGACAAATTGTAAAGGAAAGGCCACGCAGTTGGATTTTTATAGCATCTTTCCTTTGGGGCTCAGGGCACCTGCTCCATTTGAAGTTCATATGATCTGCCCCATACAAACACATTATACTTTCCAAAAGATCTCTCTGACAGGGGGCTCACAATAAATTCCTCTTCAGCCAGACAAGTTAGCCTTTATTTTTTGTACTGCACTGGGTATCTCACATGACATTCCCAAATAAGGTATTGTACTACAAGCCTGCTATGATTGCTAGTAATGACTTAACTGCAGAGGAATTACAACAGTATGAATAACAGTGGTTTGCACTGTGAATGTCCTAGCTACTCCAAAAATGCCAGAGCAACAAATATAAAAAGCTTCTCATTTGCCAGTTTGAAAGGAGTAAAAGTCAGAAAACTACAACTGCTGCTAATCTGTAAACACTGATTGTTCATTCAACAGCAGGAAGCAAAACAAATGCAAAACAAGTGATGGCATTAGCCATTCTGCTGTTACATTAGGGGATTGAAAATAAAATAAAAATTATATTCAAATACAAGACATTTGGGCAGAAAATGACTTATGCCTACAAACTCGTTAAACAGGAACTTCACATGCATTTTGACGCTGGTTTTTGGAATGATCACTTTAACATTGTCATGTGCCTTATGTCTTTTCCTACATAGTCATATCTGACATTATAGATCAATGGCACAGAAGTACAAGATTAAATTTATGTTCTTAATTATCTTGTTATATCCCTTGTTTACTTCCAAAAAGAATTTGAGTTAATTTACAAAATTAATATGGCATCATTTTTTAAAAAGTATAGAACACTTATTAAAAAGACCAAATATTAAATAATGACATTATTTCTTGCATGACATATGAGGATAATTATGGATTAAAGTGTTTACCCACTCAATGTTCAGTAAATATTCCTAAAACATATGTACACTTCCAATGGTAATTTATTTATTGAGCTCATTTTTAAACTCTAGAATTGTAGTTGACAGTTAAAGATTGTAGATTACATGCAAACTTTGTATAACATTATAAATTAGAGCAGAGTCTTTAACAGACATTTACTTTGCAAGAGGGAAAAAGACTTCCCAGTCTAAAGAATAAATTTATGCTTCTTAGCTTCTAAAACTTTAAAATTGCTAGTATCATCAAATACAGGACTTTTCATTCTGTAACGAGTAACCTTTAATTCATAACTGTGCATGAATGCCATATTCTATTAATAAAAGGCAACCATACCTTGCTCTGCCAGCTTATTCATAAGCATTTGGGGCCCTAAAATAGAATAGATTTGTGGACTCACTAAAATATTTTGTCCACTTACTCAGACATTTTTTACCCAGGTATCTTTTTCACTAGAATTTATTTCAATCTGATTTAATTGCTTTTGTTCATGATCTCATGGGGGTGTTCACTTGTCTAAACATCTGTACGACCTCTTCTATACTATGGACCCAACCTCAGCATTATAAAGTCTTGGTGAATGAGATGAACAAAAGTAGGAAGTTACCTTAAAAGGTTACTGCTGTCTTTCACAATTGCAGTTACACCTGGAGATTTATTGGCACCATGTCGATCAGATGAGTTCAGAGAATTTTTATAGTTAAGACTGTGCTTCACCCACTCCTCTTGCTCTCCAGGTTTGAATACTTGGTTGCTCCCCCATTGGGCAAGAAATGGCTTACAACTGGGATTCTTGAATGCTAGCCAGAAAGGAATTGACTCAGAGAATTGCCATTTTCCAGAGTCCTATAACACACAGTAGACCTAATTATCCAAGCTGGATAATGAGAGACTGGCCTGACATGAACATTGGAGTATAGATCTAAATAAGAGTCATAACTAATTACATAGTAATCTTATAACAGGTAGGGATAGAAGGATATATCATATCCCATTTGACAATCTTTTGAGAGAATTATTGTTAATATTCATATAACAGCCCTAGGTCACCAAAATCACAGAAAAGCTATGCCATAAAAATGCCACTCCATATCATGTGTTAGACACAAAATATTTTCTAAGTATTTTTTTATTTTTAAAACTTGGTCAGGCATTGACAAACTATGGACAGCAGGCTAAAAGAGGCCTGCTTTCTAATCATGTAGGCCCACAGTCTACAAAATAATGTTCAAGTCATTGAAGACAATCAAAAGAACAATAATATATCATGACATGTGGAAATTATATGAAATTCAAAGTTTAGTTTCTGTAAATGAATATGCATTGGACATAGCCACACTCATTTATTTATGTGTTATTCATTACTGCTTTCACGCTACAACTGCAAAGTTGAGTAGCTGGAACAGAGACCATATGGCCCACGAAGTGCAATTACTATCTACTCCTTAACAGGAAAGAAAAAGAACAAGCTTGCCCACCTAACCCAGAAGTGGATTATTTACTCCTTAGGATTGTCCTATATTATTATTTTGTTCATTTTTAACTTTCCTTAGATTAACAATAACTAAATATAAGAGGTACTCAATGACAATTCCCTGTTGTTCACTCCCATGTGACCACCAATTCAGAATGGCATCAGCTACACTTGTTAACAGAGAATATTGTGGTTCAGAGGGATTTGGTAGCATGCAAGCAGGACTCCTTGTGTTTAGGACACAGTGGTTGCACATCGAGCAAATGCTCTGAATAATTCATTATTCTACTTAATCCACTTTCATTCTTCATATAGAGAGGATCATTGAAGAGAGAATGAAAAAAAAAACACACAATACCACAATAGAAAAATGCATAGAACATAGAAAAATACATAGAAAAAAGACAAGAAAATGGAAACAGTACTAATTTATATATAAAATTATCACATACTGTGTGACAAGAGCATATTATGATTTATTAATTTTTAATGCTTAAAACAGTTCTTTGTGGTGGTTATATTATTTACCATCTTGAGTTCAAAAGACAATCAGAAGAGTATGGTATCAGAAGAACTTAGAGATCCATGAAGAAGGAGGAAATGCAAATCTGTGGAAAGGGTTTCTTCATAACAGATATTGCAACATGGAGGTCACTAGAGACATTTTAAAGAATAATTTTAGTAAAATGGTGAGGGGATTGAAAGACACTTGGAGTGGTTTGAGGGGATAAGTATAGGACAATCTGAGTTGCTTTAGAGAAAGCAAACAGAGAAAATGAACAGAAGTGGGTGGCTGGTGGGAAATCTTAGGATTTTTTTAAAGATGGAGTGATATGAAGGCTTTGTTATTGTTATTTGTTCTACTGTTGGACAGACATTCTTTAGGAGTGGGAAAAACGGTGCAGAAAAAAAAAAGGGGGCGAATTGTGTATATAATTGTAAAAACCAAAGCCAATAAGAGTGAATGGAGATCTTCAGACTACATATGAAGAAACTGGCCTTAGGTAATAGCAAACTTATCCCTCTCTTTGCAGTAAGAGGAAAGAGATTGTGTGTGTACAGACACAGATAAATGACTGAATTTGGTTGCAGGAAGATAAGATCTACTCTTATAACAAATTATGTTCAATGACATTTGATATATCTTCAGTGTAAAGTGAGAGAGAGTAGTGTGTTTGGAGAGATAAGAAAAGGTGTGAAATAGTAGTTGAAGAGCTTGGGGAAGTGCAGTAGAATTGTTATGTGTGCTGAGTGCCCATTTGCAATTTGAAAACATAAATTCCAAGTGGGATCAGTCCACACAATGGAGGACTTTTTTTCTTCTCCAGCCATAAATAGCAGCTGAGGAGATGGGTCTGTGTATGGTCAGTGAATGATCAGATTTAACCACAGGTGATTTGCCAGCAAGTACGTCAGAGGAAGAGGAGGATAAGGGCATTAGCAAAGCGTGGGCCAGGGTGCTGTACAGTCATCCAAGGAATCTGAGGAATCTCAGTGGGGTAAAGAGAGCTGTGAGGACAGGGGTGTGTGTGGAAAAAGGTAAATAAAATGATGGATTTGGTGAGTGAAAAGCTAGAGTCAAGTACTGGAGGCCTATGGAAGGTGGACACTGAGCTGGAGTGTAATTACTTTAGTATCTGAACATGGAAGTTAGAATGTGGTGGTACAATGCAGTAATTAAAATGTAGATTTTTGAGGTGAGATTGATAGAAATGAAGACAAGATCCAGGAAGGAATAAGCTTAGAAGTGGAAAGATGGAAGTTTTTGGATGAATCCACTTGGAATTCTCAAGAATAACCAGGTTAATGAAGGAGAAATCAGTGAGTCAAGTACTAATGTTAACAAATGAAGGGTATTGCTGTGCATTTTTGCTTACAATGTTAAAGGGTGAGAGATTCTTTATTTTTTAAAAATTTTCATTGTATTTTTCCATTACCAATTGTCCCCCTTCTACCCCCTCCCCCTGCAATCACTACACTGTTGCCCATGTCCACTAGTCCTTTTTCCTTTTTGCTCAACCCCCTCCCCCAATCACCAGCCCCCTCACTGGCAGACCTGTCAGCCTGCTGTCTATCTATGAGTCGGTCTCTATTTTGCTTGTGAGTTCAGTTTGTACAATTGCCAAGATGTGGAAGCAGCTCAAGTGTCCATCAGTGGATGAGTGGATAAAACAGCTATAGGACATTTATGCAATGGAATACTACTCAGTCATAAAAAAGAAAATCTCCCTTTGAGAGATTCTTTATATCTTAATAAAGCATCATATTTTTCTGCCTTTCCAGAAATTGTAGACTAATATGTTTAGGGGTGAATAAATTCTGCTTTCACACCACTAAACAGTGCACATGAGCTATGAATGTGGAGTGACTTTGTATATGATATCAAAATGCCTGTAAAAAGTCTCTGAGAAACCTGAGAGTTATTGATTCATATGTACATATTTGGATCTTTCCAATTGCTTTGGTCTATTTAATGAAAGGGTTTTTCTCAGAAATAATCTGGCATTTGCATGTTATTTAAAAAATTGTTTTCCTAATTTATAATAAAAATTAAAGCAGTAATTTAAAAAATAAATAAATAATTTCAGCCTAGAATACAAAGCTTTCCTAAATGGGTATATTTTTTAAAATAGACAGTAAGTCAAGAAATAATAGCTCTACAATACAGTTGACTTAATTATTTCAAGAAATGTGAGGAAGCAGATTAGAACACATCTTACATTGAGGGCTAAGTTCAGTCACTTAATTAATAGTTTATTCATTTCTCTAAAAGTGTATAGTGGAGCAATGCACAGGTAGGCCCAGAGATAAAGCTAGGAGTGGTATGAAAAAGTATATTATAAAGGATAAAATATGCAGAACTATACTGTATATGCTGTCAGATAGCATTCCATCTCTAAAGGAATATAAAAGGCATGTGTAGAGCATATTCGGGAGATTTCACTTCCAGATTGGCATTAATGTTGATATGACTTAAAATGCATTGCTATAATCATTGACAGTTGATTGACTTTCTAAATAATATTTCTAAATATTTTTAAATATGTAAGTTTCTTTCTAATGAAGAAATTTACATAGTTCTTTTATAAAGCACAGCTTGTTTTAAAATAGTAGCATATTCGTAAAGTCCTAATAATGCAGCCTGTCTATAACTAACCAGTTAAAACATAAAACTGTAAGCAGTAAGTGTGCCATCTATTGGTGAAACAAGCACATTGTAGGAATATGAGAAAAGTGTGGACTAAGGGCAAGTTAAACAGACATCTTTTCATGTGTTGCATAAAGTTGCATTTCATTATACCAAAATATCATGATTTTCCCACAGAAAAAGTGGGCTCCTTGCATCTGTGTCATTAGCCCAGTAACAGGAGGGACATCGGATCAGAAGGGACATCATGGACGTGGTTGCAGCTCTCTATAACGTGCAGTGTCACTTTGCACATGTTTTACTTTTCTAGGTCCCACTTTCTCTCTATATAAAAATAAATTGTGAGAGAGATAGTGTGATCCATCAGTCTCTTTAAATTCTGTTTCACAAATTATAACTTGCATGAATGAGTAGCATGGTTCCACTTAAGAGAGTTTACCATAATTTTCATTTTACTTTTGGAGACACACAGATTCTTCTGATATAAACTGCAGAAGTTGTTGTACATAAGGTCTTACTTCTAGGGGCAACACATTATAATTGAACTTATAAATAAATAAGTCAAAAATATTTTTTAAAAATTGTAATTCTATACCTCCTTAAGCTATGTAATCATTAACTTTTGTTAATCTTTGAGCAGAAGGTTTACTGATTCTTGAGTTGGAAAGTTTTTTTAAAGAAGATATTAAAGTAGAAATTAAGAATTTATTCATTTACTTACTTTTATTTTTATTATTGATTTTTTAGAGAGAGAGGAAGTGGGGTGAGAGGGAGAGAGACATCGATTTGCTGTTACACTTATTTACACATTCATTGGTTGATTCTTTTATGTGCCTTGATTGGAGGGTTGAACCCAGAACCTTCACATATCATGGCGATGCTCTACCAACTGAGCTACCTGCCCAGGGCAAGACTTTATTTAAATTAAAGAAGATGTTGAAATCATTTGTTTAAATTTTTATTTAAAGAAAATAATTAGAAATATTTCTGGGTTTCATTGTCATTTTGTTTGTTTTCAAGTGCCATAAAGGTTTAGATTTCTCTTTGAGCAATGTTGTAAACAAAACATGTTCATTTCCCCAATCCATTTTAAAGTTAATATCTCTAAGAAGTGATGATGCCTTGTGAAGAATGAGGATTAGAGGGAATCTCACCAATGGCAGAGCAATCGATAAAACTTTTGGGGATATTGTTAACATGCTTTAATTCAATAATTTTTTTCTGTGATTTAATTTTTTTTATTTTAGATTATTCAGTACAGTTTATATCCTTTATTCCCATTCCAGCCCACCCACCCATCCCTCCCATTTCCAACCCCCCTAGTTTTGTCCATGTGTCCTCTATATTTGTTCCTGTAAACCCTTCCCTTCTCCCCTGAAATTCCCCGCCTCTCCCCTCTGGGCCCTGACAACCTGTCCTCTATTTCAGTGTCTTTTGTTATATTTTACTTGTTTCTTTCTTTTGTTGTTTAGGTTCCTGTTAAAGGCGAGATCATAT
>CM052539.1:126007224-126028821 GCA_028533065.1 Trachops cirrhosus
GGTATTTGTCTTTCACTGCCTGACTTATTTCACTTAGCACAATGCTTCCCAGCTCCATCCATGCTGTTGCAAAGCGTATGAGCTCCTTCTTTCTTTCGGCTGCATGGTATTCCATTGTGTAAATGTACCATAGTTTTTTGATCCATTCATTTACTGATGGGCACCTAGGTTGCTTCCAGCACTTAGCTATTGTAAATTGTGCTGCTATGAACATTGGGGTGGATTTAATTCTTAAGACATAGTCACAAGTTCACAGAGGGAGTCATGTACATGCAGGTTCAGTGTTATTTATAACATTGACTATTAAATATTAAATTAAAAATAGATGTGTGGTTATTCAACCATAGTGACAGCTTCAAAAATATAGAAAGAATATAGAAATTCAGAGAACATGGCTATAATATTTATGGCACATTCATCAGTTATCACAGTTGACATACTCATTAGCAAAAAAAAAAAAAAATCTGTCAGTGCCTCCATAGCAGAAATAAAAACAGAAAAGCTAATAAAATAAAAAGAATCTATAATTTCATATCTGAATAGTCTTAATATAACATATTACTCTGCTATTCAATTTAAATTTTAATTAGGAAGGTAACATTCATTAGCACTTTATTACATTTTGTTCTGAAGTTATTGTAAATCTGATACCTTGAGATCTGTACCAGTCCCTCTGCTCTTCTGGGATGTGGACTTCTCTAGGAAGTAATAGTACTCACTTGTTAAAACAAAATAACACATACAGACAAAGGCAAGACATGCTGAACTTTTTTCTTTTAAAGAAAAAATCCAATATATCTCAAATAGAAAAAAAAGGAAAAGAAAATATGTCTACTACAGAGCTTTTTTCTAACTTTAGCATTACTATTTTATCACTTTAATGTTTTAACCATCAAACTGTTAAGTGGTTAACAATGAGTCATTACAATACATTTTTCCTGGAGGACAAGGACGTGGAGTTTATGAGGTGGAGGTGACAACATTCACAAGACTCTGGAGTCTTCACACATGTTTCAGTAATCAAACTAAGCCTGAGGCATAAACAAGTTTAATCTCTGTGTTTATATTTCCTATTCATTCTTTTATGTTGAAAATCATTTCATCACAAATTTTGGACAGTTTACCATGGTATAAAACTAGACCTTCAAGTATATGTCTGCACTTCAAGTATATGTTCGAGTCTATTTTGTAACCAGAAGGAAATAAGATGTGAAAGAGCAATACAACCTTAGCAGTTGGATTTCTCCCAAGATCCCATTTATTCTGCACAAATATCTAACCTGAAGATCTAGGGCCTGGAAATTCACTTATTTCTTTAGCAAGAGCCATTTCTTTGGCACCTATTTTCAATGTTAAGTTGATTGTTTTATTTTCCATTCAGCTCACTATGAGTATTGTTTCAGCATATGTGTGCATATAAAGGAATAAAAACAAGTTGTAGAACAAAATCTATTTTCCACAGTCAAAGGAAATACAAATATTTTCTTGTATTCGTACAGGATGTCAATTAAAGATCTAAAATTTCTCTGTAAAATTATACCAGGCCAATTTTATAATCCTTTAAAATTTTGAATTATTGACACAACCAATACTCTTCATTCCTGCAGAGTAGTAATGGAGTGTGATGATGTCTGCTGAGACAACAGACGGGGAAGGGGCCATCTTCCTCAAAGTAGATCAAAATGAGACAGAAAGAAAAGTATTTCTAAAAATTCACCACACAACTTAAAAATAGTTTTATTCCTGTTACCTAGTAAATACACTTGGAGAAAATTATATCAAGGAGTAGAAGTAAAAAGGACATTTACACAGAGGACATATGTCAAAATGCTGTTTTAAAGCAATGAGAGTCTTTTTTTTTTAATTTTTTATTTTAGTTTATTCAGTACAGTTTCTATCCTTTATTCCCATTCCAGCCCACCCACCCATCCTCCCCTCCTCCCTTCCCTTTCCAACGCCCCTAGTTTTGTCCATGTGTCCTCTATATTTGTTCCTGTAAACCCTTCCCTTCTCCCCTGAAATTCCCTCCCCTCTCCCCTCTGGTCACTGACTACCTGTCCTCTATTTCAGTGTCTTTTGTTATATTTTACTTGGTTCTTTGTTTTGTTGTTTAGGTTCCTGTTAAAGGCGAGATCATATAGTATTTGTCTTTCACTACCTGGCTTATTTCGCTTAGCATAATGCTTTCCAACTCCATCCATGCTGTCTTAAGCAGGTACAAAGAAATAAAATTTTACTTCTATATTTCCATTTATCTGAACAGAATTTATAATTAACTAGAGATCTCTTTGCTTTCTCATGATATTCCAGGTATTGAAAAAGGCATTTGCTCTTTAAATTCTTTGATTTCAAGTACTCTGTAACCTTCTGAGTAAATTAACATTTGAGTCAAAATTTATCATGCTTTCTCAGTCTGATTTTTTTTAAAGTTTGATAGAAACAGTTTGGCTACTTTTCAATTATTCAAGCATGAAAGAACCACATTTTTCATACTTTTTAGACATGTTTGGAAATATTTCCCACCTTTGGTTAACCCAAGTTTATGCACAGAATGACAAGCCAATATCTGTCTACTGACTCCTTCATCTGTCAACCTATTTATTATCACTAGGGCCACAATGATCTCAAAAGACTGGGGATGGGGAATAAAATGAGGGTAGTGTGAATATGAATTAATCCTAGGAAAGAAAAAAAAGAAGCAGAAATAAGAAAACTTGGACTGTATTAGAGGAGATTCCTAGTCTCTCAATTTCTTCCCCTATCACATGATAAGTAGAAAAGAATGGAATTATCACAAGTGAGGTTACTCTGAGGGCAAATTTATCAGGTTAATTTCCCAGTATGACTTTTGGGGAAAAGAGTGAAGTTAGTAGAAAGGGAATATGATTAAGTGGAAACAGTAAATTGTTAATATTTTAGAGACAGGATTTTGATTTATTACAATCCTGAACAGAAAAAAGCAAAATTTATGAAAAATAGAAAAGTAGCATGGGCATCTTCTCTATTTAATAAATAATAAAAAATAATATATGATTTTAGCCTGGACAGTTTAACTTCGATTTCTTGGAAAATCCTGCAAAGACTCATTCAATAATCAGTTTGATATTACCTAGAAAGGAGGAAACAATAAGACAGTAAAAATAGCTGGGCTCTGTGAAGAATAAGTTGGGCCCAACTAATTTTATTCTCTCTGTGACAGAACAACAAGCTTCAAGGTAAGAGAAGAAATACCAGTACTAATATCTTTGAATTTCACAAATGATCTCTTTTCCATCTAAGGTGACCTTCTGTATCACAAGTAAGAATTGAAAAACTATCAACCTGTGGTACACGTGTCATGTTCCATGGGTTTCAATTGTTACTAGGGTCATTGTTACTTCATGAACAGTCTGACTCAACCACATAATATCTATTATTTTATGTTCAAATGTGTTTGAAGGAACTGTGTATCTCAGTTAATAATAGTGGGTCACTAGAAGTAAAATGTTTGAAGAAATATTTACAACAGTTCAGAACACCATAGTTAGGAGACCATGTCCTAAACTTCATCAACCAAAAAAGTTTTGATTTAATTAATCATTGAAAATAAGACTTAGGTGTGAATGTTCTGTCTTGGCTTTATTCATTTCTATTAGAATGAAAGGGAGACAAATGTTTTCTCAGTGAAAACAAAGTTTACCCTAACCTAAGAGATTTTAATGGTGCTATGTTGAGAAAAGTGTGGAACACTGAAATGGTTTGAAATAGTTCCAGTTTGAGAGAATAGGCTGGGAAGTTGATTAAAAGCATTTCTTGGTTTGCCTAGCTTTCACTTCTCTCTTCTTAGAATGTTTAAGTCATTAATGTTTTCATGGCTTTGAATACTTCTCCTCAGACACTCAGAATCCAAGTGTGACCACATCAAATGTCTAACTTATCCTAGATGCTTTTTTCTGTAAAATAAATTGAATGGGCGTAATCATTTCCAAGAGTCTTTGTATCTCTACAAAAAGTATGATTCTCTTTATCTCTAAGATCACTTAGCCTAATTAAAGCATGAACAATGATACTTAAGGTTTCATTTGGGCCTTGTAACAATGATATTTAGAAAATTATATTTGCTTGATATTTTCTTCTGCTTAATTTTGTATATGTTTCAAATGTAGGAATTTAGAGTGTATACAATATCACATTTAATGTTAATGGGAAAAATTAACTTAAGTATAACTAAGGTGTTTCTCAGGGCCTGTAATACCTTGTTCATTCTCAAAACACCTGAGTAAATTACAGGGTCAGCACAAATAACATCACTTTTTATTACATAAAAACATTTTATTAAAAATCATAAGCATGTAATTCTGTAACATAACAATATCACACTCAAGCATACCATATGACATTTTAGATGAAATATTCAAATTGCTGTCCATCTTATACAAGATATTCATGTATCATACCAACCACACTCAATGGCGTTACTTCTGCTGGACCCTGTACTAGGGATGCTTTAATGGTTAACAATCACTGAGAAAAGGAAGCTATTGGCATTTACTGCTGGAGGCAGGGATGCTAAACATTTCGTAATGCACAGGACAGCCCCTCCCAATAAAAGATTCCCCTTCCCAAAATCCAGTAGTGTCCTTGAAAAATACTGAAGTTCTGTCCTAATTTTCATTCTCAAAAATTTGAAGGCTTCTCCTTTTACCTTATAGCAGATATCATATGAATTACTACAAGGACTAGAAAAATTTTAGAAGGCTTGTGTTTCATGGCTAATCCAATTAATTAACAAATATCATAATCTGATAACAACCAGAAACATTTACTTCATGTGTAAATGTGGTGCTCAGCTTGAGCTTGGAAGTCTTTTCAATGTATTAGCTCAAGTGTTCTTCCCTAAAGGGGAAAACAATCAAGAAACTGTTGACCAGTGTGTCCAGGAGTTGTTGTTGTAAGTCTGTATACGGATCCTCTTCAGAGAGCACTTTGTGCTGATTATGTAGCAAAAACTTCTTGGACAGAAGCCATAGAAACTCTCAACAGCTGAGTAGAACTTGGCAGGGAATAAGAGAAAGAGGAAAAAATAACTTTGCTCTGTTGAGATATTATATAGATGGTTGAACTCTAAACTTCATGTGGATGAGGACATTGTCCTATAACTCCTTTATATTCTCTCCAGCATCTGGAAGAATTATAAACAGATTGCCAATATTTCATAAGAGTTAGGTAACTCCTAGATTGATAAATTCTCAAAATAGAATTAGATATTTAGGCCATTATGATACTGTGTGTTTTATTTATTTTATTTTTTTGTCCTCACCCGAGGATGTTTTTTCATTGTTTTTAGAGAGAGAGGAAAGGATAGAGAGTGTGTGAAACAGAGAGAGAGAAACATCAATTGACTGCTCTCTCTTATGTCCCCTGACTGGGGAGCAAACTCGAAATCCTGGTATGTGCCCTGACAAGGAATTGGACCTGCAATCTTTTGGTTTATGGGACAATGCTTCAACCAATGAGCCACAACATCCAGGGCCTGTGTATATTTCAATAAGCAGACAATGTCATTCGGTTAGCATTACCACTACCTTAGTGTTCAGTGGAATTTGAAATTTTCTGAAAAGTCAAAAGCTAAGAAATATTAGTAAACATACAAAAGTATAATAGAGAAATAACAGACAAAACATTCAGGGGCAATATTTACCATATTTACTGTCCATAAAATGAGAGTCAGTGAGGAGCCAACTATGGAACAATCTATTTAGAATGACATTAAGAACATCTGGGCTATAAGCAGTGTGTTTCTTAATAGCATGTGCTATAAGAAAGGGAATATCTTAATAAAAAATACAGAATGTGAAGGAAAACTATATTTCTTTCTCCTATACATTTGCTAGAGTCTTAGTAAATCCTTGCATACAGTTCATTCTTATTATAACCAGATGTGGAAAGTTCAGAGAACCTCAAATAAAACTTTATAGGTAGAACATAAGTTTAACTGATAATAAGAATGTATTTTTTTCTAATTTGATAGTCTTATCAATGCAAAAGAGAGTAGGAAGTTTCTAAAATAGAAAATCCTTTTAAATGGTGAATTTGCAGTTGCTAAGTTTCTTCTAACTTCAAGCAAAACAAAACAGACACATATTTAAAGTTTAGCAGAATGTAGTAAAACCTAGTGCTCTTATTTGTGAATTTTTTCTTCTTAGTTGAAATCTCTCAACATTCATTGTTATCTGGGAAAAACATAAAAAATTATTCATAAAAGGTGATGGTTATTCTTCTCATTAAAGTGATATTGTGAATGATTTTTTTAGGAAAAGTCTAAGTAGAGATATTTATTGTTTTTCCTCACTGAAAGCCCTTCTTTTGAGATGAAAGAATTCGTGGGAAACTTTTCCAGCTGTTGGTAAATTGACATGCACTAAGGATCAGTTTTTCTAGGATGATTATAGGAGCAATCTGAACACATTACAGGAACAAATCCAAACTAATATTAGATAAAAACAAATTATATATCAAAGTGTATTAAATAAAAAATATGCCCACATTAAAATGTGAAATGTTCTGCTTTTATATTTTCATGAGACAGAGATAGGGGCTGATTCTGCAGCCTAGAATGCAAAAGAAAAGGATTTGGGCAGCAGAATTCTGAGTGTGGAGGCAACCAACTGATACTTCTCTCTCGCATTGAAGTTTCTCACTCTCTTTCCCTCTCATTCTTCCTCTCTCTCTAAAATCAATAAACATACCCTCAGGTGAGAACCAATTATACACACACACACGTATCTCACTGGTTTGTAAATATAAGTATGATAATTTACCTATTTGAGGGGAGTATATTATCCATGGAATCAAGGACTAAAAGTCTTTGTATGTATGTATGTATGTATGTATCTTGGGATTATAGATATTTGAACAAATAATAACCTGTTTTTAGAAAATTTTTAGAGTTGACCTCCAAATTTCTGCTTAGTAAATCTGTGAGAAACTTCCTTATATCTAGCGTTATTAGTTATGTTAAATTGTAAGTCAGTAAGTCCAATTTTTCCCAATTCTTAAGGAGTTCAGGAAAACAGAAAACCCCTTTCTCCAACTAACTCTAAAATCATAATTTAAAAATTTAAAAAAAAAATTTCATATTCCAACACACCCATCTAAACAATAAAAAAAAGAAATGGGGAGGGAATAATGGAAGATAAGTCATAAGTGATGAGTATGGGAAGGAGAAGAAAAGACCAATTAGTTGAGATTGAACATAAGGATAAATCTGTAAAAATTCAAAAACAAGGTTAAGAAAATATTGAGTTAATGCAATACAAGTGAACCAACACTATTTCATCTAAGCTTTTCTAAAAACTGGGAATTAAAAATATCACTCATACATCAATGAAATCATTTTTTCTTTTCCATTAGAACTTTTGGTAACCAATTTTTTTTCACCTGTTTATTGGCATCTGGATATTGATTTGCTAAGGATGACAGAGCATATCAGTAGTGGAGACAAAACTGGATCCAAAGTTTACTAACTCAAACTAATTAATTTCCTAATTTTCTGTTTTAAAAATGTGCCTCTTTTTGATCAAATGGAAAATAAGTATTACCACAGAGAATATTCTAATTTTTTACCAAATTCTTCTAATATAGAAATAGGAACAATTCTTTAAATATCATAGCTGTTTGGAATTTTTTCTTTTTTTAATATTTTTTTTCAATTACCATTTAGTCTCCTTATAACCCCTCCCTCCGCAGTCACCACAGTGTTGCACATGTTCATGAGTCCTTTTTCCTTTTTGCTCAGTTCTTCTTCCCTTACTCTCTACCCTCTTAGCTGTTGTCCTGTTCTCTATCTATGAGTCTATCTCTGTTTTGTTTGTTAGTTCAGTTTGTTCATTAGATTCCACATATGAGTGAAATCATATGCTATTCGTCTTTCTCTGACTGGCTTATTTCACGTAGCATAATGTGCTCCAGGTCCACCCAGGTCCTTAACTGTTGCAAAGGGTAAAACTTTCTTCTTATTTTATAACCAAGTAGTATTCCATTGTGTAAATGTTACATAGTTGTTTTATTCACTTGCCTATTTACGGACACTTGAGCTGTTTCCATGTCTTGGCAATTGTAGACAATGCTGCAATGAACATAGGAGCACTTATGTTCTTTCAAATTAGTGTTTTGAATTCCTTGGGATATATTCTCAGAAGTGGGATCATTGGGCAAAGGCACATCCAGGTTTAATTTTTTGAGGTATCTCCATACTGCTTTCCACAGTGGCTATACCAGTCTGTATTTCCACCAACAATGCAAAAGGGTTCCCCTTTTTCCACATCCTCACCAGCACTTGTTGTTTGTTGATTTATTGATGATAGCCATTCAGATAGGTGTGAGATGATATCTCATTGTGGTCTTAATTTGCATTTTTCTGATGATTAGTGAGGTTGACAGAAAAAACTGAGGTAAAAAAATCTAACTTTACACTTAAAGGAACTTGAAAAAGAACAACAAATAAAGCCCAAAGTGAGTAGAAGGATGAAAATGGTAAATATCAGAGCAGAAATAAATGAAATAGAATCTAAAAAAAGATACAAAATGTCAATGAATCCAAGAGCTGGTTCTTTGAAAAGATAAACAAGATTGAGAAACCTTTAACCAGACTTATTGAAGGAAAAAAGGGAGAGGACCCAAATAAATAAAATCAGAAATGAAAGAGGAGAAATAACAACTGACACCAAAGAAATACAAATAATTGTAAGGAGATAGTATGAACAACTATATGCCAACAAACTGGACAACCTGGACAAGATGGATGATTCTTAGAGACATACAATCTTCTAACACTAAATCAGAAAGAATCAGATGATCTAAATAGACAGATTACACTTATTGAAATTGAAGCAGTAATCAAAAAACTCCTAACAAACAAAAGCCCTGGACTGGATGGCTTCACAGATAAATTTTACCAAATATTCCTGGAAGAATTAGCACCTCTCCTTCTCAAAGTATTTCAAAAAATTCAAGAGGAGAGAAAGCTCCCAAGCTCATTTTAGGAGGCCAGCATTATCCTAATTCCAAAACCATATAAAAACATTACAAAAAAGGAAAATTATAGTCCAATATCCCTGATGAACATAGATGCTAAAATCCTCAAGAAAAATTAGCAAACTGAATATAGCAATTCAGCAAACATATCATACAACATGATCAAATGGGATTTATCCTGGAAATACAAGGTTGGTACAATGTTTGTAAATCAATAAATGTGATTCACCACATAAACAAACTGAAGGATAAAAACCACATGATTATATCAATAGATGCAGGAAGAGCATTTGATAAAATCCAGCACCCTTTTGTGATAACACTCAGTGAAGTGGCAATAGAGGGAACATACTTAAACATGATAAAAGCCATATATGACAAACCCTCTACCAGCATCATACTCAAAAGGTAAAAACTGTCTGAAATTTTTGATGAATTAATAACCCTATGTAAATATTAAGATAATTTGAAAGTCATCAATGTGTAGTAAATTTTACTTGTAATTTACAATGATAAAATGTCATTTAAATACATTTATATATGTAAAAAATAATAAAGTATACTATTAGAGTTTATAAAAATAATAATAGTTAATATTGAATTATTAATAGTTAGAAAGATAAAAGTTTAAATTAATATAGGAGTAAAGCACAAGAGAGAACATGTGCTGTGTGAGGCGGCAAAGGGTTGGTTTTCATTTTACTTTTTCTCAAGTATTGTCCTATACAGAATACACAGTTTGATAGTACTCACACATACATACACACACGATGCATACGTGTCAGAAATGTATTGCATAACGCTATATATGTGTGTATGCTTATACCAAAAAAAGTATAAAATTCTCCATACTGAAATTATAATTGAAAAAATTTATAAAGCATGATTTATTGATAACTAAAACATGAATAAGTCATATTTAATGTATATATGTAATTCCAGTAAGATCTACATGTACTTTCTAATCTCTGAGTATGTAATGGAAATTTTCTGATCTTTTTCTGCCATCTAGTGGTGTACTCAATACTATGTTTTTTTAAAAGGCCAGTGTAAAACTTTCATGGAATTGAAATCACAGATTTAGTTCATTTGACAAATATAAAGTTGTGAAAAAACAAAAAGACAAAATCAGTGTGTAAATCACATGGAACTTACATATTACTTAGTCAATTGTAAAGTTTTTAAAGGCTTCTTAGAAAATGTAGATGTTAGGATTAGCACCAGCTGGCTGTAGCTGTTGCCCTTCTGTCATAATATGCCAAACACCGAAGAAACGAAATGTAAAATACTGTAATATGATGTTTTAATGTTCTAGAGAGCTCTCATGTAGTTTTGTATCTGTAATTGTACAGCACTTATCATGTGGCACGGTTTTTGTTTTTCGGGTTTTGTTTTTGTTTTTGTAGTAGTACATGCAAAACAAAGTAAAGAACACAGTTCTTTATGGTACATATCTTGAATAAGTATCTGTATGGTTTCACTGACTATTTGGTGTCCTAACACTAACCTTAGGAATTAATTGTCCCTAAGGGCAGAAAAAATACTTGAAGCAATTTAGAAGTCTAGAAAAACTATTGGCTGCACGTTTAATCTTTCCTGGCTGGGATGGAGTGTGCCTTCTTCAGTGAAAGGGAAGCCAAGAGTGAAAGTAGCTATAAGTGGCTTAAATATAAAGACAAAATGCTACTCATTTCTAAAATCAAACACATCAAAATGAAAGGTTCAGTAGCATGGACTACTTAAAATACTCATCATGTTCAAAGATAATATTGACAAGTTAATATACTTCCTTTGAAATGTTTGCCCAGAAAAAGAGTCTGTTTTTATCTCCAGCCCTACCCAATACATTCTCTTTTTTTGAACAAAAGCTGGTGCATGTGAACAACTCACTGGGTCTTCACTGCCAAATGTGGCTAAGAGAAGGAACTTTTCTTAATGTAATGAAAATTGGCACATATAAATATTAAAATTTCCTGGAATGTGAAGACAATTGATAACACCTATTACGATGACCTATTGTGACAAAAGAAGGGGATTTATTATAAAAGGAATGTAAACACATGCCTTTTTTGTTTTAATATTAATAGAAAAGTAAACAAAGATTATTATGCATTTCCTTAAGAAACTTGAGTTTACTCATTTGAGTCCATTAGTTGCTTTACTTTTAATTTGTAAATTATTTTACTTATACATAATTAGCATCAATAATCTAGTTTTTACACCATTATATGATAACCTGAAAGAAAATTACAATTTTTATAAAACTGTATAAATGGATAAAATGCACATTTTGATAGGAGATAATCTCTTCAACATTAACTGTGGATAACTCTACTACTGCTTATAAAAATTATAAAAGTGAAACTGCAGGTAGATTATTAAAAGTTGTATCATTTTCCAAAGAACATAGTGAAAAATGTTGGAATCACCAATGAGTTCAAAAGGAGAAGCAAAAGCACTGACGTGCCATTCTGTGCTTGATGCACAGCAGCTCATTCATAGGCCCAGGATCGGCTTGCACCTCTTTTGAAATAGGCATTGTATCAGCATATTTTAAATTATATTGCAAAGAACTAGTATATTTTAGTAATTATGCATAGAAATTAATGTCATCTAATATGTCATTTCTTTATTTGAAATAATTTTCAGGTACTAAAAATGTAACAGATATTTCCATAAAGTCACAGAGATGATTTTCAAAATTGTGTTCCTCATTCGTAGCACATATGTGGTATTTCATTTATATTTATGGTATCTTTATTCCAAAATTGTTAGCAATTGTCAAATCATTTGAAAAGTAATAAATATTATTGTACATATAGAATTGTTTTACATAGGTCAAAATGTAGTTGCCAATAAGTATCTCCTTATTAGGCATATTGCAAGTAGAAAACAAGTGAAATTTCCCTCCATTGAAAACACATATCTATCCATTTATTAAACCCAATGAAGCAAAATATCATCGTGTCAGACATCAGACTGCCTAGTGAATACACCAGCCAATGACATCCAGTTCTCAGGAAGCAGCCCTTAGTCATCCTAGCAATAGCAGTCACTGATACATATGTTTTTCCAAGGCAAAGTTACTAATTTTGAACTTTAGGTATCACAACAAATTCTTTTATATAATGCACTTTCTAGCAGCAAGACTTCTAAATTGAAGAAATGTATACACATGTTAATACTAATTTCTTAATTTTTTTTACATTTTATTTTTTGAAATTATTTTTATTGTTGTTCAAGTACAGTTGTCTCCATTTTACCCCACCACTCCTCCACACCCCAGTCATCCCCACTTCTCACCCATGATCCCACCCCGCCTTGGTTTTGTCCATGTGTCCTTTATAGTTGTTCCTGAAAACCCTTCCCCTTTCCCCCATTATCCCCTCCCATCTCCCCTCTGGTTACTGCCAGTTTGTTCTTAATTTCAATGTCTCTGGCTACATTTTGCTTGCTTGTTTGTTTTGTTGATTTGGTTTAAAACATTTTGACCCATTACATGTAATGTACAATTATTTAAAAGTACATTTAATTTTAAAAATACAATGATGGCTGACAAAGCTATGGAAAATGACATTCTCACCAGAGGCTAGTATAAATAAAATTGGTACAACTTTATCTATTTGTTTTTCTGATCATAGTACTAATTTTTACCATATAAATACATATATAAAGAGATCTAAAAACAACTTTAAAAAACACATGAATTTCTATTAGGCCTATATGTTTTTTTGTATATTCAAACTATATGTGTATATAAAGCCACATATATGTATATAAAGCCATACATATAAATGTATACATATATAACCAAATATAATATATGATAATTGTTTGTAACCTGAAATTTTATCAAAAGTGATTTTTATATCATTGTTTTGCTTCAAGATTATTTTATTGGGTGTGACTATATAATTTTTATTTTTAAACTTTAGGTAATCAGCTCATTATTAGGTTTTCCCTATTAAAATTAATAAATAGGTCCAAATATTTCACCTTGTTCATTATTAATTTTAGTACACATGCCTAATAGTCAAGTTAAATAACAGATCATTTTAAAGATTTTGATACTTACCTCCATATTGCCATCCAGAGTGTCAATAAAAGCTCTGAGAAGCAATTTCCAAGTAGGTGTCCGAAACCTTAATATTTTATGGCCCTTGGCTACATATTTCCACTCCTAAATTTTGCCCAAAGGAAACAATTCAAAATTTATACAGCGCTTTAACCCTGAACTTCATTTTACTGTCATTTATTATTTGCAATATAGGAAATTATATAAATACCTAAAAATGCCATAATGCTAAAGCCAACTATAGCCAGGAGAATATTCTTTATGAGATGTCATATAGTTATAGTATTAGAATAACATATAATCTATAATATAATATACTATTTAGTAAAAAATACTTTTATTAACCTTTTAAAAAATATAAGCATACTATAAATCCCAGCCAAATACATGGGTCATCGCTGAGTGGTGGAGACAGAGGCCACCTTTCATTTCTTTTGGTCTATAAGTTTTGTTAATAAGTATGTATTGATAAATCAAGGGAAATATATCATTAATTTTATTTTAAATCATTAACTGTGGAAATCTCCTTTTCCCAAAATAAAATCATTCTACACCAAAATTATTTACTTAAGGTGGCTTTAGCAAAATAGAAATCTAAAAATTGATGTTTATAATTGATAACCATTGACTGTGTTCTTCTGAAAATGTCTCCTGGATTTAAGAGAACTCACAGATAAATACATCCCAAACTTGTTTTTGTTTTTTTTTAAATTTCTGTTAATGAACATTATACAGGTCCAAGAGACTATAGATATTAGGAAAGGATAAATAGTCTTATCTGGTGCAGAATAGGCAAGGAAACTACTTACAATTTGCAGTTTGCAACAGTAGTTCCTAAACTGCAACCCAAGAAACTTCAAGGGAGATAAGAAGTTTTGTAAATATTTGTGAATCTGTAGTTGTGCAAAGTATCTATAGATAAAATATGTATTTTCTGTACTATGCAATGCAAATGTAAGTTCATTGAGGGGACAAGTGTCCGCATGATGGTAACATAAATAAGTGAATGAATAAAAGTTATGTTACAAATTAGCATTAAAATTTTACTTAACATTGTATATTCATGATATATTTTTTCAGTTAATGAATGGTAGAATTACAGCTATTATTACTAATAGTTACATTTATAACTATAAAAAATGCAGTTTTACTGTAAAAAACATCATTCTTAAACTATAATATCCATAGGGATCATGTGCAGTGTTAACAATAAAGATTTCAGTGCCTAATCCCAAAGATTGTGATATGGAGTTTGGGGGGAATTGCATTGATAGTAAGCATTCTAGATCAGGGTTCCCCAACCTCTGTCCTGTTAGGCAAGTGGGCCACACAGTAGGTGGTGAGCTTGAATGTAATGTGTTGAATAATCCTGAAACCATCCTCCCTCCCCGGGCCCATGGAAAAATTGTCTTCCACAAAACTAGTCCCTCATGCCAAAAAGATTGGGGCCCGCTGTTCTAGAGGATTCTGATGTATGTGATCTTTAGACCTTGCTCTTGGAAACAGCACTAAATGCTGGGAAAAACTAACCACTTAAGAAACATGTTCTTGTCTAAAGAGGGGACAGTACTTTTTAGCCCAACAATAGGATTTCCAGCCTATTGGTAAGGTGATGCTTAAAACAGGAAGTTGTTGCCTGCAAATCCTGCTATAGCCATTGCAGCAACCATGATGTCCAAACAAAAGAAGCAGAATCATCATCAGCAGCAGCAGCAGCATCTGCCGCTGGACCCCCATGTGCCAAAGTTGGAAGGGACCAGAGATGAAGATGACGGGTGTCCTATGGGACCACCATGCCTTTTAGGCCCTCCTCCCATGGCCCATGGAAAGTCTGGTGATCCCAAGTCAGCTCCAAACTGGAATCCACACACATGTCCACCATCAGTAGAATGAATAGGTTGTATATGCATGCAATGGGATACTACACTGCAATGAAAACAAGTGAACTGTTGCTACAGACAACCTGGGTGAATCTCACAAATGTGACATTGACTAAAAGGAGCCAGACACAAAAGAATTCAGATGCTCTTCACAGAGGTCCCTCAGGATCAAGGGGACTCATGATTCTACCTCTGCTGACTCTCCTACCTTCCTGGGGCAGAGGCCCAGTTTGGAGCAGCTTAGGCCTTAGGTCTGGCCCATGTGGTTGTGGTTGGTGGGGGTGTCAATGCTGAACCTCCTTTTTCTGGGCCAGGCCATAGTAGTTCCTCCAGGGGAAGCTTTCACAAACAACAGAGACGTCCCAGAAGGCTAAAAAGCTGGTCACTTGTCAAGAATACCTGCCCACCCAAGGCTGAGCCCCAGGTTATGGAAGACAAAGCTGACTACCTTGTTTTCTGTTACTTTGCCAAAAAGGGCCACTGTCAATATGGGGACCTCTGTGACTTCTAACACCCACACATCAACGAACCTCCTCTGTGAGACTGCTTTCCCATCCAAGCTGGAAGGAGCCCTCTGTGACTTAGTGGCCACATATTTTCCTGTGGCCCTGTGACAGCTGTGGTGATGCTGTTCCACCAAACACCCCTAGTCAGTGATGCCCACCACTGTCCACCATCTCTTCCATTTGGGTCCAGAGTTGTGTTTATTTTTAAAGATTTTATTTATTTATTTATTTTTAGAGACAGGGGAAGGGAAGGAGAAAGAGAGGGAGTGAAACAAACATTAATGTGTGGTTGCCTCTCACATGCCCCCTACTGGGGCCCTGGCCTGCAACCCAGGCATGTGCCTTGACCAGGAATTGAACTGACCACCCTTTGGTTAACAGACTGGAACTCAATCCACTGAGCCACACCAGCCAGGGCAAGAATTGTGTTTCATCACTCGTGCACAGTGTGTACTCTTCTGATCAGCCTCTAGAGACTCGCCTTCAGTTACCCATCTTTGCTCCCTTCAACTGCCTCCTGGGTACTCTTTTCCCTTGCCAACTGACTGCAGAGCAGGAAATTTATTTGGTGCTGTTTCTTGTGCATCTGTCCATCCAGCCCCCAGTATTGCTCTCGACTCCTGAGCCCTGGAGCAGTTTCCTACCATTACCTTCTTCTAGCTTCTTGTTTTAAGTCCTTTTTTATGTGGTACCCCCTACCCCTGATGTTGGCAGCTGCTCTGTGAAACTCCCCAGGTTGTCTGATCTGGAGATAAGTTTGGATGACTGGTTCAGAGTCATTCCCTGAAAGGCCATTCTCCCTGCTTTTGCATTTTGCAGTTTCTCCATCTATAGCATGGCCCCCGCCTCTGTGGTCTGTGATCACTGCGATTTGTGGAATGAGCATTCCCTCACAGCCTTTCTCAGTGTCTGTGGCATTTCTGTGGCTTACCAACACTAGAGTATTTCTGCTGAAATGAGTGAGCCTCTTGATGTCTGTAGTCCTTCCTCATATCCCAACAGGGGAGAACTGGGAAACTTTTCCCACAAGACTGCCTCCCTGGCCTCATGAGATGTCCTGTAAAGCATCTGGTGGGCTTACCCATCCCCTCTATGGCCCAGTTTAGTTAAGGCTGAGTCACTGTGAGGCCACCAGGACTTTTGTTTTGAATTCTCTGAATCTCTACCTGGCCTGTCTTTGGGTGGAACCGGGACAGTATTGTCATCCTCGTCTAGCCTCTGTCCTCTACATCCTTGGCACTGGCTGTTTTCTGTGAAAACGATAGTGAATGGGCTCAGTTTCAAACTGACCCTGAGGAAACAGGTCAGGAGTAGTATGGGCAAAAGGGAGGGATGAGAGTTGTTGAAGAACTGAAAGTGATTTTTTTCTTTTTAACATATTTTATATTAGTAATAAATGCCATGGAAATAAAAAAGGAAGTTGTCACTAAAACTATAAGAAGTCTAATTTAATTTAGCAATAAGAACTAGTGTCTAGAGGAGTAATATTATTTATAAAAATAAGCTCTGTGTGCATGTACATGCATGCATAAGTGATTACCCCTGGGGTTCTTGAAAACAAATTATTACAATTGTTTCTGGTTTTGCTTGTTGTATTGTCAACAGAACAACACCACCCTCATTGTATATGTACTTTGGGTGTCTCCGTACTTAATTTACAACGAGAGGTAAATAAATATGGAAAGCTGAGTGATTATAGTTTTACAGAATTCTTGAAATTGTTAAATATATTTCTATAAAACTGCTCAAATAAAATCTTAGACAAATAAAGGATCAGGTTGTAATTAAATGCTTCTGTAATAAGGCAGAATTGAACCATTACAAACACTTTTTTGTAGTTATTGTTTTTGAGGTTTCCATTGTTGTTTATTTTCTGCCCTCATGTCTTCTCTATTTTCCTTTGATACTGGCTTGTAGCTAGCAGGAGACACTCTCAAACAATGATGTGATTTGCCCTTGACCCTTGCTGTGACTGTAGATTTTGTAATCTGAGTCAATTTCACTCACAGCAGGGGCCAAGGATCAAGTATTTCAGTTCTGAAGAGCAAATTGGTTAAACTCTTCAGTTTCGGGTGTTCAAGGGATATCCATAGACATTTAACTTCCTGAATCCAAACAAAAGGCTTCTAGTCCCAGTGTGACAAATATATACGTTATGCACTCAGCTGAAACATACTGATGCTTATTATCTGTAGACTCAAATATATTCAGACCTTGGTCACCCAACCACTTCTATTATTTGTAATCTAAGCAATGCTTTACAAAAATATAAACTTTTCATTCTTGCCAAAGCTAAATTATACCATAACATGGAATTTGGGGCATGATATTGTACGAATTTCAAATTTGTCACATTGCACATAGCAATCAAGTAGGCAACTCGATTATAAACTACCTCATATCTAAATGAAACTTAGAGGCAAACTTAATCTAAATTTTTGATGAAAAGAACCCAGATTTCCCAGGAAAAAAAATGCTTCAAATAAGAAAGAAGTAGCATAGTTTATGTAGAGCAAGGACTAGAAATTCAAATACTTACAGGGGTTCCTAAAGAGCACTGCAGTATGAATCAGGTAGTAGGTAATACAACAGGAGATGGTGGGGTTGCTGACAAATCGGTTAAAGTGTAATTGTCCTAAAGGAATTTTAATTTAATTAGCACACACATTACAACACTGTGATTATAAAAAAAGCATATCTGTGGGCTCAATTTGTCCTGTACAATGGAATCTTATATAATCTCTCTTTAGAGTTAGATTCAGGAATCATCCCCCTACTCACTCCCCCTTCCTGAATGCCTTCGTTGATTGCTAAGAACCAACTCAGGGACACTATATGCAGCTCTGTCAGACTTTCCAGCTAAGTATGTTATTCTGATTAGAAACTGTTTTCAAACACATAATATTAAACTGTAATTATTTAAATTCAGCAAGAAGGTGAATGAATACTCCTTGATTCCTGACATATTTGAAGGTACCTAAGACCATGTTGTTAAAGATTTAAGAAAGTATGTGCTTTCTTCTCATTTTAATACATAGATAACACGTTCTTCTCTTAAAAAGCCCTAATACTCTGGGTTCAAAAGTCTGTGCATCCCAGCTTGAGAGGCTTCTGCGAAGTGTTGTCCACCATGTTTTTGCTTACAAAAACAATAACACAATAATACACTACATCATGAAACTAAATTCTTAATGAACAAAATGAGAGATGAGAGTTTTGGTGGAAGTGAGCTTTAGTTGCAGCACATTTACGTGGAATGTTGTCCATTCTGCCAATATGCCAAGAAGCTTAATCTGTAGTATCCTGGACTCTACATCTTACTTCATGATTACGTGGGACAAACTTTACCCTTGAAAATTTGGGATAAATATTGCATTACCATAAAGTTAAAGTAGACCGTAATAAATAGACTTTTTTCCAGGAAAGTGTTTTGATATTTTATGTGAATTGTAGTTAAAGTTCAACCCCAGGGAAATGAATTAATCACAGAGTAGCAAAGAAATTTTGTTTGATCTATATTATATAATTTGTTATCTATCAAAAAATACAACCTGTCAGTGCATTGAAACCATGTTCATGTGCTTTAAGGACAAACATTTCAACATAGACAGGAAGTTAGTATCTGCAACTAAAACCTCTGTGAATTTGAAGTGTAAAAAGACTCAGAATTATAAGCACAAGTATGAATTCTCTGTATCTAAAGACAAAACTGTCTTTTGTAAGGAGTGAAATGTTTTTCCTCCCCAAAGACCTGAAAATATTTTTGGATATTTACAATATAAAAATAAATTCTAGGCATAGAGACTGCTTTTTGACTTGGTATTTGAAACAGGTGTAATTCAAAGAGATTGTTACACCTCATCCCTTCTACATCTAGTGTCTATTTTATTCTCTCTGTATAACAGTAGAAAATTACAACAGTGGGAAACTGTAACCCACCCCACCATTCTTTTGACATTGTTTCTGTAATTGCTGACTCTGACTAATATATATCTTGTAGATGTACAGCATGTTTGTATAAGAATCCTAGGAACTAACTTCAAAAGATATAGACTCCTACACTAAATGGGGAAGCCAAAGAGAACTTATATGTATGACCCATGGACATAAACTAAAGGAGGGGGATGTGGGTGGGAGTGGGGTTCAGGACAGAGGGGAATAATGGGGGGAATGGGACAACTATAATAGAATAATCAATAAAATATATTTTAAAAAAGATATGAACTCCTACCTTCAAGCATCCCAGCTCTGGGAGATTTGCTGGCCTTTATCCATGGAGCCAGGATGACAAAAAGCCAGGATGATGTGAAGCCAAGGTGACCAAACCAGGATGATGCACACTAGACCATGATTTGCCTTTTCAGAATGGACTGTGCTCATCTTCACGTAGAGAACTTTTCAACCCCCTTTCTTGATCTCTTTGTTCTGTTCCCCTCTCCCTTCTTGTAAAAAACTCCACTTCCATTAAGATATGGGGTTGAGCTTTGAGAAATGAGTCCCCCATCTTCTCAGGGGATGGGCTTTGTAACATGAGTCCTGTCTTGCAGGTGGCCAGCACCTGAAAATAAACCACTTTACATCACAACTGCCTCTTGAATACTGGCTTCCATAGCTGCAGCCAGCCAGATGGATGTGCATTTGGTTATGTCTGTAGATTCCAAATTATACATTCTCAATCTCCAGATGGAATAGGTTTAGGTATCATGGTTTCCTCCCATCCCCATTATTACCAGCTCAGAGTGCAGTACATAGTTGTTGCTTAACAAGTATGTGTTGACTGAATGAGCCAAAAGAGAATAGTCCCTTCACACATGCACCAGAAGTGAAATGCTCCACAGAACTGGTTGAGTACATTGACTTGTTTTCCTTGAAAAATTTCTGTAGCATAGAAAACACTTTTGACAATTGGTTTAATATACATTGGTCTAATATATATGGGATTCCTAGGAGGGATGATACACATGATTTTGTTACACACAAAATATTTTTTGTGTGTGAAGTTAAGCAAAAAGTGTGACTTTCAAAAAGTAGGTCAAATACATACTTTTGAATTATCATCTGGTGTGTTCATAACTTTTATATTAAGAGAGAAAAATAACTGAGTCATATGCAGGTCTAGAGAATTTATATATTGCATTTTATATTTGTGAACATACTTGTGAAACAAAATTTTCTAAGTTGTTTTTTAACTAATCACTATAATGGTTAAATTAAAATATTTTTTAAAAGATGTAATATCTTTATAGAGGGTGGTGAGTTATTAGTTAATGTATTTTTCTCAGTTATCTGTGGGTTAAGCAAAGCCTGTAATATTTTATGTTATATCCA
Source organism: Trachops cirrhosus (assembly GCA_028533065.1). NCBI lineage: Eukaryota > Metazoa > Chordata > Mammalia > Chiroptera > Phyllostomidae > Trachops > Trachops cirrhosus. Next base: position 126,028,029 of record CM052539.1, read on the forward strand.
TTTTGAATATGTAATGATTATTTATTCACATGAGAAGTCAGGGGAATGCAGAAAATATGCTGATGGCTGTTCTTTGGGTGTTTACGTTACTGAACATTAATAAAATTGTTTGATCTGGAGGTCATAATTTTTTTATTCCCTAACTTTTCTAGAGCTGTCTGCATTTTTCACTTGGAAAAAAGACACAATATATGGAAAATATTTAACTGTTTGGGAAAAACAATTGCCACATAATACCAGTAACCACACAACCATCATGCAATACACTGAAGTTGTTACTAAAACAGCATGGTTTAATTTTGTTTTTTATTTGTTCATAAATATTTTCCACATGAATAATGTCAAAATATCTTCTGATTCAAACAGCAACTCACAAACTCCATTTATTTCTTCTCCATAAAAATCTTAACATGTAAGAGTTACTGAGACATTCTTGCTAAAATATGAAAATTAAGGGAAAGCTTATTAAACCTTTTGGTCAAGGGAAATTTCACAATTTATAATACTGCATTCACAATATTTCTTCCTAGGAAACTTTTTTCCAAAAATGTTTGAATTGAGATACATGACTATAAAATGAACAAAAGTTACAGGATTCTAGTCCTTGGGGAGGCAAATCAGGAAACTTGGGCTCTTAAAACAATAATCTTAACTAAGAAGGACATTTTTACTCTTCTTATTCTAATCGAACCATCCATCAATATACATGTTGAGTTTTCTAGAGATGATTACCTCTAAGTATATTTACAAAGAGCTATTCACAGTCTCCTGTCTTTTTTTCTGAAACACCACC
>CM052539.1:126029321-126155113 GCA_028533065.1 Trachops cirrhosus
ATATATATTTCTATTTATCTAAAAACTTTTCTATAAGGAAACAATGGTTGATATAGGAAATACTAAAGGTAAAAGAAAGCTACAGTTGTTTTTGACATTCTTAGTAGAAAATTATTTCACATCCAAAAGAACTGGTAAAAAATCCCCCTCACTATCCAGAAGAATAATATTTTCAATAGGAACAAAATTAATTATTTTTTAGCGTAAATTAGATTTATAGCATGAACTCTTTAAGTATAGTCTTTATTGTCTTAACAAAAAGTGATTTTGGGCGTTTGGTGTAAGCATTTAAAATTGTGTTTTTCCACATGTCACTAAATACCAAACCAAGATCAAAAGATCATTTCTTATTAAATGTTTTCTTCCTGGGTTTTTAAGTATATAACTTATTGACATGCATAAATATATAATGTGTAAAATGAGAAATGTAAATGGTATGTGCTCATCTCTGTTTCTAGGGAGTTTTGTGAATAATTTTTCATTAATCTAGTGGCAAATGTGCCCTAAAGTTATAAAATTCATTCCCTTTCTAGATAGGTTTAATAAAAAATAATCTGCTATTTTTCTTTTCTTTCCTCCCTCTGCTCCAACTGTATGTCTATGGCAGTCTTAAATGTTTATTTATGAATTTGGTTATGCGTATTGTTAACATCTGTCAACTCAGCACAACTCATTGCAGGATAGTTATTATTCTGAAGGAAAACTAAGTTCATTTAAAAATAGCTAAATTTAAAACTGCTTCAATCCAAAATTTAAGAAATACCAAATCCAAAATTTGGTTTTACATCTTTAATTTGACAAGGATACCCCTGGAAAAACATAACTTATATTCTTTACTTTTACAAATGTATTTAAAATATGTTATACATACATATTTCTGAATATCTGTGATTGCATGTATAGAAAGAACATTATTAATAAATGTCATAACCTGGATTCTGAGCCACAGCTGGATGTGATAAAGTCTTATCTGCATAGTTTATATACAATGTCTGGACTATTCAGTTATCATGGAATGCCAAGGAACGGCGTACTGTTTTTCTTTGAAGGTGAATGCAATTGCAACTTGGAAGTTGCTAAAAGAGGTGGTGAACAGAACACATTAGCCAAATATGACAGCAAAGTATATTCCAATGATCAATTGAATTCAATTTGTTATTTTAATAATATTTGAAATTGGAGGTTTACAGGAAGTACCATAGAACCATAACTCATAATCAGATAACATTTAGTTTTGTTTTATCTTAATTGGACTATTGAAGAGGAAAACCATTGGACTAATTATCCCTTTCTTTAGGAGGTTTTATATCCTGGGTTATAATTTGGTAGCTTTTATTAGTTAACATTTTTGGCTTGTTATGGCAAATTTAGAGTTCCATTTAGTAAGATATACCCCTAGGCCTGAAAATTCAATTACAGGTAATTTATTGTATCTGGTTTAATCTTAGGTATAAGGCCAATTATGCCCCTTCTGCTTTATTATGCAATCTTATTCTAAACTTTGAATTTCACTCTAGGGTTTTATTTGGCAGAGCAAAATCTGGATCATTATCACATTTTTTTCTGATAACAATATTATGTATAACTTTGTAATCTATAATATTTTAGGGCAATTATTATTTCATTTTTTTTGGGAAGGGGAAATCTCAGCATGAAACAAAATATTATAAAACAAGAAAAAAAAGACCTAGCATTTGACCTTGTAAATCCATACCATGAGGTCTTAATGCCACAGTGACTAATGACTACCAGGGGATCCACTTGACCTCAATGCACAGTATTTTGGCAAAACAGAAATTGGTGCTTGGTCAGACACAATGGCTCTGTGCTCTCTGAGCAGCTCAGACTCCTTTCCATTTTGCTTTCCTACCTGTAAGGAAGAGCAAAAGAGCGAAGCTTTACTACTTTCTTCACTCACAAGGGTCAATTTAGATTGGATAAATTTGAGATTGGTAAAATCTAGCCAACCCACCCTAAAGAGGCACAACACAGAACACCAGCACAAAAGCTCAGCAATTGGCTGATCCCATTCAGACCTACTGAACTGTGTGTGTAGTCCCAAGTAGTAAATGAAAATAAAGAGATTGAAGATCTCACACCTGTGATCATTACTGTGCCATCCTGCTCACAGTGCCAATTGTTTTATTAGGGCACTTAGCATCTTCTGCTGGTCAGTGTGCCTTCCCAAAATTTATGACGGTTAAAATGAATGACACATGGCTAATACTGATGGACAGGAAATAGAAAAAAAAACTTATACAATTAGATAATTTTTAAGGATAAAAACCCGGGTTAGGTTTAGAGTGAAACAGGTATAAGTAGAGAAGGCTTAAAACCAGGCAGCTCTGCTTTTTATTCAGGTTAGAAGGTGGGGCCAACAGGACAATTTGCCTGGTGAACTCCCCTGGGTAGCTAAGGGAGCCTTTCTCATTACCTTGCATACAAGTGAAAAGGAAGAGAGGCAAAAGGAAAATGAAAGGGAGGGTGTGTCTGAAAGATGTGGAGGTCAAACATCAAAAATAGAGTCATGCTCTTAGCTACACTCTCTAGTCTTAAACAGTTTAAATTATATTGTAAAAAATAGCATATATTAAATAGTTATGAATTGCAAAGAGTAAAACTATAACAGTTAAGTACTATAAAGACTCCTGAAATAATTATATATTATAATAATTATTTCTAAGCTTCAGAAAATAAAAAGAAATGGTATTTTCCCATCTATCATATTGCTTGGTCCATAGAAAGAAGTCAATCAATACATTATTTATTTATTTAATTACTTTATTGGGGTGATATTGGTTAATATTATATAAGTTTCAAGTGTATAATTCTATAATACATCACCTGTATGGTGCATTGTATGCTTACCTCACAAACTCCATCACCATACATTTGACCCCCAACTCTTTTCCCTTCTGGTAACCACCTCCTGTTGCCTGTGTCTGTGAATTTGTGTGTTTGTTTTGTTGGTTTATTTGTTGCTTTCTGTTTTATATCTCACATGTGAGTGAAATCATATGCTAGTCATTCTTTTCCATCTGATTTATGTCTGTTAACATGATAGTCTTCAAGATCCATTCATATTGTCAAAAATAGTAGTATTTTATCCTTTCTTATGGCTTAGTGTTTTATATATAATATATTATATATAATATATGAATATATACAATATATTATATATAAGATGTGATATATATATCACATCTTCTTTATCCAACAATCCATCAAAGAACACTTAGGTTGTTTTCATATCTTGACTACTGTGTGTAATAGTGAAATGAACATAGGCATATATATCTATATCTATATCTATATCTATATCTATATCTATATCTATATCTCCTTATAAATAAATGCTTTCAAACTTTTTGGTTAGAAATCATGAAGAGTGATCTCTGGGTCATGTGGTAACTCAATTCTTCTTTTTCTGTTTTTTTGATAAATTTCCGTACTGTTTTCCAAAGTGGCTGTACCAGTTCACATTCCCACCAGCCATGAGTGCGGATTCCATCCTCTCCAACAGTTATTTTTGTCCTGTAGATAATAGCCACTCTGACAGGTGTGAGATGGTAACTCATTGTTTTGACTTGCATTTCCTTTATAGCTAGGGAGTTGAGCATTTTTTAATATACTGGTTGACCATTTGTATGTCTTCTTGGGAAGAGTCTGTTCAGGTCCTCTGCCCATTTTTTTAAAAAAATATGATTGGTTATAAATTTTTCTTGTTGAGTTGTATTAATTCCTTATATATTTTGGAGATTAGCCCCTTATTAAAGGTATTTTTTACAGCTACCTTCTCCCATTTGATTGGTTGCCTTTTTGATTTGTTGATGGTTTCTTTTGCTGTGCAAAATCTTTTTAGTTCCATAGTTTCATGCATTTATTTCTACTCACACTTCCTTTGCCTGTGAGGTCAATTTCATAAAATCCTTTCTGAGACCAAGATCCATAAATTTAGTATCTATGTTTTCTTCTATGTATTCAATTGTTTCAGGACTTATATTTAGGCCTTTGAAATATTTTTTAGTTAATTTTTGTGTATGGTTTCAAATAGCAATCTAGTTTCTTTCTTTTGCCTGTGGCTTTCCAATTTTCTCAGCACCATTTATTGAAGGAGCTGTCTTTTCTCCTTTGTATATTTATAACTCCTTTGTCAAAAATTAGTGCCTCATATACATGTGAGTTTTTTCCTAGGTTTTCAGTTCTGTTCCATCAGTCTGTTGTTTTTCCCAATGTCATACTCTTTTGATTATTGCATTTTTGTAGTATAATTTGAGGCTAGGTACCATGATACCTCTGACATTGTTCTTTTTTCTCAGAATTGTTTTGGCTATTTGGAGTCTTTTGTAGTTCCATACAAAATTAATGATTCTTTTTGTCTATTCCTTTGAAAAAGGTCTTTGGCATTTTATGGGGGATTGCATTAAATCCATATATTGCAATAAATAATATGGCCATTATAACTATTTTAAGTCTTCCAATTCATAAACATGGACTATCTTTCCATTTTTTTGTGCTCTGCAATTCTTTGGACAATGCCTTATAGTTTTCAGTATATAGGTTCTTCACATTCTCTAAGCTTATTCCTAGGTATTTTATTATTTTTGTTGCAATTGCAAATGAAATTTTTAATTTCTTTTTTTGATATTTCATTGTCACTATAAAGCAATTCAATAGATTTTTGAACATTTTTTAAATTCTACAACTTTATTTGTATATAGTCTCTAACCATTTTTTTTTTGTGGGGATGGAGTCTTTAGGGATTTTTATATAAAGAATCATGTCATCTTAAAAAAGTGACAATTTTATTTCTTCATTTCCACTTTGGATGCCTTCACTTTCTTCTCTTGCCTGATTTCTCTGGCTAGGACTTCCAGTGCTGTATTAAATAACAGTGATGAGAGTGGGCATCCTTGTCTTTTCCTTATCTTATAGGAAAACTTCAATTTTTCACAGTTGATCATAATATTAGCTAAGAGTTTGTTATTTTTGACCTTTATTATATTGAGGGACTTTTCTAATATGCCCATTTTATTGAGATTTTTAATCATTATTGGTTATTGCATCTTGTCAACTGTGATCATATGATCATATGATTTTAACTCTTTATCTTAATATAATGTGTCATATTGATCAATTTTAATATGTGAAAACATTCTTGTGCCCCTGGAATAAACACCACTAGATCATAATGCATTATTTTTAAAAGTATTATTACATTTGATTTGCTAGTATTTTGTTTAGGGTTTTTGCATTTATATTTATCAGAGATATTAGTGTGTAATTTTCTTTTCTTGTGTTGTCCTTGCCAGGTTTTGAATAGAGGGTAATGTTGGCTTTACAAAATAAGTTAAGAAATGTTGACCTTTTTTCATTTTTTGGAAGAGTTTGAGTAGGATAGGTATTACATTTTTTAATGTTTTGTAGACTTCATGAATAAAGCCATCTAGTTTTGGACTTGTACTTTTTGGGAAATTTTTGATAACTTTTATAATTTCCTTACTGTAGCTTAGTCTGTTTAGATTTTCCAATTTTTCATGTTTCATTCTAGGAAAGTTACACATTGCTAAGAATTTGTCCATTTCTTCCAGGTTGTTGAATTTGGTGGCTTATAGTCTTTCACATTATTCCTGTTAGTCCTTCATACTTCTGTGTTTCTGTTGTAACCTCTGCCCTTTCATTTGTGATCTTGTGAGTCTTTCCTTCTTTTCCACAGTGACTCTGGCCAGAGATTTGTCAATTTTATTTATCTTTTCAAAGAACAAGCTCTTTGATGCATTATTTTTTCCATTGTCTTTTTATTTTCTGTTTCATTTAACTCTCCTCTAGTTTTCATTATTTTCTTTCTTCTATTGACTTTGGGATTCATTTGTTCTTTTCTATTCTTTAAGCATTACAGTAAAATGTTAGGTTGTTGTTTTTGTTTTGTTTTGTTTTTGTGTTTTTTCTTGTTTCTTAAGGTCAGTTTGTAATGCTATAAGCTATCCTATCATTTTAACTTTTGCTGCATCCCCAAAATTGTGATATGGCATATTGCCATTCTCATGTATCTCTATGTATCTTTGAATCTCTTATTTCTTCTGTGACCATGTTGTTGTTTAGTAGCAGGTTGTTTAATCATGTATTTATGGGATTTATTTAGCCTTCTTGCCGTTGATTTACAGTTTCAAAAAATTGTGGCTGGAGAACATACATGACACAATTTCAGTCTTTTTTAATTTGTTGATATTGGTTTTGTACCCCAACATATGGTTTATCTGTGTGTACTAAAGAAAAATGCACATATTGGTGTTCTGGAATAAAAAGCTTTATAACTATTGATTGTATCCATTCAGTCTTATGTATCATTTAAGGCCAATATTTCCTTATTGATTTTCTGTTTGGATGGTGTGTTGATAACTGTAAATGGGGTATTTTGTTCCTACTGTATTTGTATTATTTTGTCAGTTTCTCCCCTTAGTTATGTTAGTAGTTGCTTTACATGTTTTGGTGCTCCCAAGTTTGGGTGCGTATATATTAATGTCTTCTTGACAATGGTATGTCTTCTTGATGTATTGTCACCTGTATTATTTTAATATGTCTGTTTTTTTCTCTTATTTTTAATTTTGAAATCTTTTCTGTCAGATAAAAGTATGACTATACGCACTCTTCTCTGGACGCCATTTGCTTTTAGTATCATTTCCCACCCCTTCATGTCGAGTCTATGTTTCTCTTTGCAGCTGAGATGTGTCTCCTGAGGGCAAAATCTATTAGGGTTTTGTTTTTACAGCTATCCCACTATGTTTTGCTTTTTAATTGGTGGGTTCAGTCCATTTATATTTAGGGTAATTATTGATATATGAGGATTTCTTATAGCCACTTTATCTTTTGTTATCTAGTTGCTCTGTTTCTCCACTGTTTCTCTTCCTTTGTGTTTCTGTCTCTTATTTTGGTTTGGTGGTATCCTATGATTTTCTCTTTTTTATGCTGCATGTGCAAGTTACAGATTATTTTCCTGGTTACCATTAGGTTTACGCAAAAGAAATTCCATATGTACAACAGTTCTTTTTCTTCCAATTGCATATTATCTCCATTCACCCATGCGAGTTCAGTCCTGCCCCCTACTCTTTTATGTTTCTGTTGTCACAGATTATCTCTTTTTATGCTGTGTGTTCAGTTCCAGGTTGCAGTAGCTATTGTCTTCTTTTCGAAAAATGCTTTAACTTCCTTTTACTTTTATGTTATACTTAAGTGCTTAACACTTTATTTTAAAAGGTGAAGGTTTTGTATGATCTGAAGAGAAACCAGAGTATTAACACTCTATTTTAAAAAAGAGTGGCAATTTTCTGCTTCAACCTGTTTGTAAGTCATCCTACTCACAATTTTGTATCTTTTAAAAATATTTTATGTATTTATTTTTATTCAGAGGAAAAGGGAAGGAGAAAGAGAGGGAGAGAAAGTTAGTGTGTGGTTGCTTCCAAAGCGTCCCCTACCAGGGACCTGGCCTGCAACCCAGGCATGTGCCCTGACTGGAAATTGAACCAGTAACACTTTGACTCCCAGGCTGGCCAATCCACTCAATCCATTGAGCCACACCTGCCAGGGCACAATTTTGTGTCTTATCTTTTTGTTCCAGGTAGAAGAACACCTGTCAGCATATATTCTAATGAAGATTTTGTGGTGGTAAATTCCCTCGGCCTCTGTATGTCTGGAAAAGCCTTTATTTCTTCTCCATACTGAAAGGATAACTTCACTGGATGTATCTCTTGGCTGGTGATTTTTCTCTTTCAATAATTTGAATATTTGATTATATTCTCTCCTAGCTTTTAGAGTTTCTGCTGAAAAATCCAATGATAATCTAGTGAAGTTTTCTTTATAATTTCTCTCCTCTTTTCCTAAGCTGCCTTGAGAATTCTCTTTTGCCATTAATTTTTGGTAGTTTTAATATAACGTGCCTTTGAGAAGGCCTTTTTGGACAGAGATAGATGCTCTGTTAGCTTTTTGGATTTGAGGATCCAGTTCTTTACATAAGCTTGAGAAGTTCTTGTTGATTATTTGTTTAATAGACTCTCTGTTACCTTTTCTTGCTTGTCTCCTTCTGGCTTACCTATTATTTTCATATTGTTCTTTTAATGGAGTCAAATAATTCTTGTAGAGTTCTTTTCTTTCTTTTCCTTTTTTTAATGCTTGACTCTTTCTCTTTTTCTACCAGAGTCATTTATAAACTTAATATTGCTAATTCTTTCTTCTATTTGGTCTTTATTTCCTAAGCTTGCCAGTTCAATCTTCATCTCATTTATTGTGTTCTTTGGCTCCAGAATTTTTGTTTGGCTATTTTTTATAGTTTCAATCTCTCCAGTGTACTCCTTTTGTTTGTTGATTTTATTTCTGAGTTTGTTGAATAGCTTTTCTGAGTTTTTTTGTATCTCATAGAATACAAGTTTTTACAAGTTCTCATAGAATAGAAGTTTTTACAGAACTTCATGCTTGAGTTCTCTGCCACATAAATCGCAGTCTTCCAATGTCTTTTATTTTCTAGAGATTTTTAATTTTCCTATTTTCCTTCTGACTTCCCCTTTCACCTTAGTTATTCATTCTGTTTGACAAATTACTTCTCTTCCTGGGCATTTGTGTGAATAAAATCTTTTTCTTTTTAAGTACTTGACAACTGTTTAGCAGGTTGACAGGTAGAAGTCTCTCTTTTATTATCAGTAGATGGCACTGGAACACAAATTATTATTTTTCTTTTACCTGCTCTACAGAGTCCTCCAGGATCTCTGTTCAGTGGTGGCACATCAGCCATGAAAATCGTCCCATATGTCCTAGGAAGGGAGCATCCCTTTTACCACCCAGTTGCCTCAGTCTCATGGTGACACTCCCATGGATTGGAAGTGGCAATCTATGAATTTTCTGGCCTTTGCATTTCCCACGCCAACTTCTTTTACCCAGAAGCCACAAGCAGTGCTGTCCTGAGTTGACCCAGCTATCTCTACCAGCCTGTGCTAGGATGGGTGGGGGAAGGGTAGGCAGGGCGGAAGGGTAGGCAGAGGGGAAGTGGTTTGGAAGTTCTCAGCTCTGTTCTCTCCAGTGGGTTTAACCCCAATAATCCAATAAGCACAGCCAATTTAGGCTGGGAAGTTGTTTGTTTGTTTGTTTTTACCCAGGCATTTTGTGATCTACTGAGTGAGGTTTTTACTGCTGGAGGACAACATAGGGATGGGTGAGTAGATCTGTGCCTGCAGAATCTTTTGTCCAGTGCTGGTGGGCTGTAGAACTCTGGGACACTTTACACCATTCCTTTGTTCCTTTGCCTCAATGTGTACCAGCTACAGAGGCCCAATTTCCGTGTCTGACCCTTTTGTTTGCCCAGTGGGTGTTGTATCTTGACTCTTCACTGCTATCATGTCCATTGTGGCCACAGCAGGATCTCAACTGTGCTCTGCTTGGCTTCCCTCTCTGTCCTTCCCGTGTCCCATCTCTGTTTTAGCTCCCATAAGCCTACCTTCAACTATCTCCATGCCTTGATCTCTCAGATTCATTTGTATGCTAAGCAGGGAAACTTTTGTTGAATTATAGTAGTCTAACTTGAAAGGGGAGAGACCTGGGGGGTCCTCTCACCCTGCCTTGCTACTGACATCACTTGATCAATATTTTTATTTATTTTCTTTTTTATTTATTTTATTTTAATTGTTGTTCAAGTGCAGTTTTCTGCCTTTTACCTCCATCCCAGCCCACACTCCCAGCCCTCCCCATCTCCGTCCCATCTCCACCTGCCCTAGTTTTTGTCCATGTGTCCTTTATACTAGTTCCTTCAAACCCTTCCCCCCTCCCCCTGAAACTCCCTCCCCTCTATCCTCTGGTCACTGTCAGCCTGTTCTCAGTTTCAGTGTCTTTGGTTATATGTTGCTTGTTTGTTTTGTTGATTAGATTCCTGTTAAAGGTGAGACCATATGGCATTTGTCTTTCACTGCCTGGCTTATTTTGCTTAACATAATGCTTTCCAGTTCCATCCATGCTGTCGCAAAGGGTAGGGGCTCCTTCTTTTTTTCTGCTGCATAGAATGATCAATATTCTTAAACAAATGAATGAGTGATAGTCTTGGTAGGTTTCTCAGAGGAAGTGTTATTTAACCTCATGTCTTAAGTTATTTGAAGATCAGGTCAATGTTTAGACAAAGGAGAAAAAAAATGTAAAGGCTACTACGCATAAAAAACTTGGAATTTTAGAGAGGCCAAAAGTTGGGTATTGTGATTAGAGCTTGGTAAATAGGGGGAGAAAACAGTGATAAAAAATTGGAAAAGTTAGAAAGAACCTAATAATTCATGGCTTATAGGGCATAATAAACAGATTGCTATGTGATCTAAGAACAATAGAAAGTCACTTAAGGAGTTTAAGCCAGGGAGTGACATGATGTACTGTGAAAGAATTTTCTGTCTTCTTTATAATGTGCAAAATGGAATGCAGGAGTAAGATAGAGGTGGGAAGATATTACCTTAATGGGAAAAAGAGGTGTGATGTGATCATCAGTAGTAAAGATAGAGAGTGTGATAATAATGGAGATGGAAGAAGTGAGATTATATATATATATATAAATGATAAACCAAAAAGCCATCAGTGATAGATGGATTTTGGGAAAAGAGTAAATGGTTTCCTAGGTTTGTTGGCTTAAACCATCAAACATATGGAATGCTATTTACAGAACTGGGGAAACTAAGGTTGGTGGAGGAATACACTAGGTTAGGGTGAGATAAACAGCTCCATTTGGCAATATTACTAATGCAGTGTGTAATTATTAAGAAGAAATTTGAAAATATGAGTGTCAAGATGCATTTTGAAACATCAGCAGGTTAATGTTATTATCAAAGTTTAAAACTTTATTAAATCACCTGAAATAAGCTAATAGAGAACAGAAGAAAAGCTAAGACTGAGTTCTGGATACACATAATTTAAAATGATGGAAGAATAGCTAACAAAAGAGAATGAAGCAGTTGTTTTCTGGCTGAAGAGCAAATGCAGTAGGATTAAAACTAAAATAAGATGATGTAATAAAAGACAAAACAGGAGAGGAAGATGGCCAATAATAAATTAGGAAAGGCATTTAAGATATAATTCAGATAATTTTAAAAGTGCGAAGACCTACTACCTTCAATCCCACTCCGAGGGTGGGAGGTGGGGATGGTTGGGGTGCGTGGTAGGGGTGGGGAGAAATGAAGCCAACTGTACTTGAACAATAAAAAATAAAAGTATAAAGACAATCAAGCTAGAGAAAGAGATAAAGCATGATGGTATGGAGAGTGGGTTTTAGACAATTATTCTGGACATCTCTCCAAAGAGATACTTTCAGCAGAGATCTTGATAATGAAAAAAAAAAGGGAATGCCCTCCAGGTCAGGAAGGAAGATGCCATAAAAGCCGATAAGGGCACAAACCAGAGCTGTTGAAGCGAAAACAGCGCTTCTGGTGTGGTAAGTGCCAAAGGAAAGGTGGCCTGAGAGGTAAACAAGGCCAGGTCAACTGAAGCGTGTTGTGCCATGGCAAAGAACTGGCAGGAGAGAATGGTACTTTCAGGATTAGATAAAAAAAGCTTTGGGAAATTTTCCAAGAGTGTACAATATTAAGAGGAATTCTTTTGATATTTCTAACAGACTTGACCTTTAAGTTTTTTTACTTTTTATATATTTTTTATTTTTAATTTATCTCCAAGTAGTACTTTTATTTTTTATTTTTATTACATGCTTTTATTTTGTTAATTATTTTATTGTTGTTCAGTTATAGTTGTCTGTATTTTCTCCCTACCCCTCAAGTCTTTTCAGATTAAAATTCAATACCATAATTTTTCCATGTTCACTTAATAAAATAAGTAGAAGATTGAAAGGTGAACAGATAGATGTAAACATAGATACACAAAATCATGAGAAGTACTTGGAAGATTTTTAGAAAAATGTTATGTGACCTGTACTTAAATATTTTTAAAACCATTACTATTAGGATAAAGACTGTATAAAGATTAGGAGATTACAGTAAGTTGCAGAGGGGATAATGTTAGCTTATATTAGTTGGTAGGAAATGTCCACTTCCGGCTGTATTTGGAAAGTAGAGACAAAAGGAAATGCAAGATTAAACATGGAAACTGAACAAATAAGTTAGCGATTGAGGAAAAAAACACTTTGGTTAATGCACTTTGTATTACTAGTCAATATACTAGTCAACTTATTGACTAGTATGTTTTCAGTTTTCTAATATGCAAGAATGTGCTTTGCTTATGGACAAAGCATAATACATGTTTGCCAAAGGCATTAAAATATTGTAAACAAGGTTTGAAAATACTATTTTTCAGCTCATATATTAAAATATTCAAAGAAAAAAGAATAAATGAAAATTATAAAAGGTCTTGAACTGGGGCTTTGGGTTTTACAAAAAAATACAAACATAAAATTTATTTAAATAGCATTTACATTTCTTGTGTTTGCAAAACTAGTTATTTATTCTTTTGGACTCACATTTGATGTTTTTGTGGTTTATGTATTACCTATATAGTCTACTCTGCAGATGTTGAACTTCGGATATTTTCAATCTTAATGCAGAGGGAGCCACAAAGATTGAAGAGCTGAAAAATAAGAATAGGTTTTTCTAATTAGCATATTGCTAAACTTGAGTTCTAACTAGAGTTATTTGTTTTTTCAGAAATAACTGATTTTTTCTTTCTTTGAGAATTTATGTTCATAACATGGTTATTATAAAAATAAAAATCATTGTCTTTAAAATGGTGAAGGAGGTGGGGCAAAATCATTTATTTTAACAGTTGATTTTAGATTAGTTCAAAAACAAAATAACCCAACAGCAAGCATTTTATTTTTGCTAATCAAACTGTTAGGCAAAGATGTTGTTTTTAAAAAGTCAAGAGGCTGCCCATGTTTTTGACTCTACGTGTTTTTGTATGTACAGCCATATACAAAGCCATCTTCACCTATTCACTACAGATTTGATTTTGCAAGCCTCAAATTTTCTTTGTATTGAACTTGTGTCACATTATAATTACAAAATAAGATTTATTAGACTACAACTGTTTTGATAAGTGGATGGTTAAGCCTGCAAAATGACTTTAGAGAACGCACTTAGAAATGAAAAAATTTTAGACAAATAAATTTTTTATAGTAGTTTCTAAAAGTGCTAACATGGAGCTTTCCTTTACAAGTTGGTGGTAAGTGGTCACAGCCAGTCCTTGCAGCTGACTGGCCTGGATAAATCCCTCCCATTGACCTGTCAATAGCAATCAAGACTCAACAACAAGAGGAGGGTGTACTCAGCCCACATGAAAGGTGTACCTTGAGTAACCAGTTTGGATGATAGGGAAGGCTGTGCCAGTGGACCCTACAGGACATCAACTTCTGTAAGCCACACTAGCAAGACAGAGAGTCAAGGCAGATCTACCTAATACATAGAAACAAACAGGGAGGCTGCCAAAACAAGGAGAAAAAGAAACATGGCCCAAATGAAAGCACAGATCAACACTTCAAAAGAAGAGCCAAAGGAAAATGAAGATAAGCAATCTGTCAGATGCAGAGTTCAAAATATTGATTATAAGGATGCTCAAGGAACTTAGTGAGATCCCCAACATCATAAAAAAGATCAAGTCAGAAACGAAGGATATAGTAATTGAAATAAAGAACAATTTACAGGGAAACAACTGTAAAATGGATGAAGCCAAGAATCAAATCGATTATTTCAAACATAAGGAAGCAAAAAACAGCCAATCAGAACAATGAGAAGGAAAAAAAGAATCCAAAAAATGATAGTATAAGCAGCCTCTGGGACAACTTCAAGGGGTCCAACATTCATATCATAGGGATGCCAGAAGGAGAAGAGAAAGAGCAAGAAATTAGAAATCTATGAAAAAATAATGAAAGAAAAATTCCCTAATTTGGTGAAGGAAATAAGCATGTAAGTCCAGGAAACACAGATAGTTCCAAACAAGATGTATGTATAGAAGCCCACTCCCAGATACATCATAATTAAAATGCCAATGATTAAAGAATAAGAGAGAATCTTAAAAGCAGCAAGAGAAAGGCAGTTAGTTACCTACAGGGGAGTTCCCACAAGACTGTCACCTGACTTCTTAAAAGAAACTTTGCAGGCTAGTAGGGACTGTCAAGAAATATTCAAAGTCATGAAAAGCAGGAACCTACAGCCAAGATTGCTCTACCCAGAAAAGCTATCATTTAGAATGGAAGGGCAGATAAAGAGCTTCTCAGATAAGAAAAAACTAAGGGAGCTCATCATCACCAAACCATTCTCATATAAAATGTAAAAGGGACTTAAGAAAAAGAAAATCAAAACCATGTGCAATTAAATGGCAAAAAAAACCCAAAAAACAAATCTATCAGCAATTGAATTTAAAATCTAAGTGAACAAATAAACAAACAAACAAACAGCAACAGAATCATGGATACAGAAAGCATTTTGATAGTTGCCAGATAGGATGGGGCTTTGGGAGAATGGGTAAAGAGGTGAGAGTGTTAAGAAGTACAAATACATAGTTATAGAATAACCATGGGGATATAAAGTAGAATATAAGAAATGGAGTAGCTGAAGAACTTACATACATGACCCATGGACATGAACAATGGTGGGGAGATTGCCTGAGGGAGTGGGGAGTGCTGAATAAAGGGGAGTAAGAGGGTAGAAATCAGGGCAACTGTAATGGCATAATTAAAAAACAAGAAAAAACAAAAAAATCTTTTTTCTTTATTTTAATTGACTATATCTCTAAGCCCTTTTCTATTTGTGTAAGCTTCTTTTTATAAATTTTTAATTTGATTTTTCTTTTTAATTTGATTAACAAATTGGTTCATAAATTTATATGACATTGGTTCATAAAACTATATAGGTTTCAAGTATACAATTTCATGGTACATGATCTGTATATTGCATTGTGTGCCCACCACCCAAAGCCAACTTGTCTTCTGTCACCATATAGTAAAGGTATTTGCCCCACTTTTCCCTTTACCACACCTTCACCCCTTTCCCTTTGGTAACCACCATACTGTGGTCTGTGTCTATGATTTTTTGTTTTCCTTGTTTGTTCATTTGTTACTTTCAGTTTTATCCCTCATATCCCTCATATGAGTGACATTATGTGGTTCTTGACATTTTCTGTCTGACTATTTTGCTTAGCATAATATTCTCAAGATGCATTCATGTCATCACAAATGGCAGTATTTCATCTTTTCCTATGACAGAGTAATATTCCATTGCCTGTATGTACCACATTTCCTTTATCCTACTATCTATCGAACAACACTGTGGTTGTTTCCATGTCTAGGCCACCGAGAACAGTACTACAATGAACATTGGGGTGCATATACTTTTGCAAATAAATGTTTTCAATGTATTTGGATACATAACCAGAAAATGGGTTGTTGGGTCATATGTTAACTCTATTTTTATTTTTTGAGGAACTCCACAGTGTTTTTTCTAGTGGCTGTACCTGACTTTTGATGAAAGGCTTTGTCTTTGTCATCACTGTTTCCTAACTGTGGGAACAGTGCCTGAAACACTGTAAGCATTCAGATATTGGGGGCTGACTGAGAGTGACTTCTTACTATACCTATTTCTAATGGGACATCACTGATTCTAATCGTTATTTATGCAGCACTTCACAAAACTTTATATGTTATAATTTTAAAGCCTCCAACAGGACTGGAGAGATTCAGATTTTCATTATCTTTCTCAATTAACATTTAAAATGATAGAGGTGTGGTCTACAGATCCAGAACGAAAACTGAATCTGCTTTTTCTAACTGAAGAACTATGTTCTTTTACAAATGATACTATTTTAGGATTTTTTAACTTTAAGGTTTTAGTTTCTATTTTACAATGGTCAATGACTCAGTACATTCACAGGACAAACTACTTATGAGAATAAAACAAATATAAAAATAGTATCCAATAATTAAGTTATTAGTCAGATAATTGATGCAGTATGGAATAGTGTCCTAAAACAAGTGAAATGTTCGATTCTTCTGGGAAGTTATCAACAGTATTTGAAAAATTAATTTTGAAAAAATACCAAGATATATTCTAATAATAATAATAATGTTTACCAAGTGTTTTTATGCATGACTAAATTATTGTTTAGAATTCAAAGAGTTAAATCTGACTTTATTTTTTTATTAAAACAAAGAATTGGAAGCTAATAAACTAAATCTTTACACTTATGGGAAACTCTTTTTAACTTCAATGTTTAACTTCAATAGAAATCCAAACCAAATTATGATTCCAAAAAGCAAGATTTATATTCTACATGCTAATTTAAATGGGTATGTATTTTGCCTAGCAAGCGGCATGGGCAGGGTGGGGTAATGGGTTTAAAAATACAAAACAAAGCAGTTCAACTGTGGATTTCTTATGAGATATAATGATGTGGTTACAAAGTTGATAAGTAATGTGAAGTGTTTGTTATTTCATATGTTTAAAAAGCAATAATGTGCTATTTATATCACTTGTCTGTGGGAAACTCAAGAGTATAACATTTCACTATTCTATTGTACATATAGTACACAATAGCTGCAAAGTTAAATAATAAGCTTATAAACAGCAACATTTATTTTTTTAAAGATTTTATCTATTTATTTTTAGGAAGGGAAGGAGAAACATCAATGTGTGGTTGCCTCTCACACACCCATACTGGTACCCTGGCCTGCAACCCAGGCATGTGCCCTGACTGGAAATCAAACCGGTGACCTTTGGTTTGCAGGCCCATGCTCAATCCACTGAGTTACACCAGCCAGGGCAAAGGGAAAAAAATATGCAGTCAGCGAAGCATGGTGTTGGGTATAATTGCTTTTTTCCCTTATGTATCTAGAATGGTTCCTCAATATGAAAAACTTTCATTAATGAGAAGAATTTATTATTATTATTTTTAATCCTCACCCAAATATATGTTTATTAATTTTGGAAAAAAAGGAAAGGAGAGAGAGAAACACTGGTGTGGGAGAGAAATATCTGTCAGTTGACATGTGTCCTCACTAGGGATTGAACCCCAAACCTAGGTACGTGCCCTGAACAGGGATCGGACCCACAACCTTTTGGTGTATAAAACAATGCTCCAACTAACTAAGCCACCCTACCAGAGCAAGAATAATCTATTATTAATACTAAATAAAGCTGGACCACTCTCTACATGTTGAACATAACATGTGCTCCACTTTTAAAGGAACACATTTAAGTATTTAAGCACATTTAAGAAGTATTTAAATAAAAACATTTTAAAACAGAAAACACATCTTCAGAATCCGAACGTAGAGCCTAGATAATATAAAGTCTTAGTAATTCCAGAAAAGAATGTGTTACATTTCTGTGTGGTCTATTTGTGTTCATATGAATTTTTCACTCATTTTTATTTTTCCTTTCAGGATTTGCCCACTTTTTATTTTATGTCTTATTATTTATCCCAACACACCAAGCAAGTATGATTTCGTCAGAAGATAACTGGGTAGTTTCCTAAGTGTTGTAATTGATGCCTATTAGCATTTATCTGATATCTTATCTAAATCTATCTTCATTCTTTAATAGCTCACTTCATTTTGTTTTCTAGCATCTTGAGGGAAAAGGGCATCAGAAAGTAATTTAACTCTCTGTCAAAAGAACTATTACCCACATTGATGAGAGATCTTATATTCAAAGAAAACCTGTCCTAATTTTAAAAAATTATACACTACCAGAGATTATTTATTCATCTTTTAAAATCCAGTTCCTTTGTCCTGACTCAGTAAAAAGTATTTTGAGAACACGAACATTTTAATAGCGGTCATAATAGCAAAGGGAAGGAAAGAGGAGTCCTTTCAGAAAATGGAGCACATCATGGGAGATTAGACCTGGCTTTGGAGAAGCCACAGGACTGCTTGGAGAAATGTATGCCTAATTACTGAAAGAGGTGCCAGAGAGAGAGAAAAGGGAGAACAATTTTATATTTATCAAAAATTTTGCTGAAGGCTACTCCTAGGCTATTTTATGATTTTAGGACTCAATTCAAAACTCTTTTAGAAATGAGAAGTGAACTATAGTATAAGCTTAAAGGGTTTTTATTCTACACACTAATAAACAAAAGTTGTATGTAGGTTGCCTTAAGTGTTTTAGACATAGTCTATGTGATTTCATTGGTAATGGTAATAGCATGTGTGGAGTGAGGAAACTAAAAATATGCAGTCTAATTCTTCCTGATCTCATAAAATGTTCCAATACTTTATAAATAAGCTTAAGCAATGTATTCAGAGAAAATGAATCTGTTGCTACCAGTGGGTTTAATTAGTATAAGATAGTATCTACATAATATTCACCAGCTGTAGTTCAGAAAATGATTTGTTTTTAATTGATAAGATAGATGCTTTTTCATATTTGTAAGCCAGAGTCCTGTTTAATTGCATTTTTCAAAGTCAGTTCTAGCAGTTTAAGTTGAAGTGGCAAAATGCTGTCATGTTAATTTTCTCATTTTAATGTTTTTTTTCCAAGGCAGATTCTCCCAAGTAGGTCTGAACACATTGTATCTGATTTTCAATGTCATATATCCTGTGCCTTTCAGGTGCACGTTTTACTACTGTTACTAGTAAAAAGAGAAAGACATGAATGATGATTGAAATTGGGCTAATGAACTAAATCTGAGAGACCTGAATACGGGTATAAAGCCAACATCCATAGCTCCATGCCAAACCCTAACCACACACCATGATCAGCTCTCGGCAGGCTTGTTGCAGAAGTGGTAATTCAGCCACATTGATTTTCATTTAAATCACTGGAGCCTCTCATGGGTTCAAGTAGAAATTTCTGTGGCATTAAAATAATGTCCATTCAATGAATGAATATTATAGCTGCATGTGCTGGCAAGATAAAGTGTAATTGGTTACACTCTAGAGTAGAAATAGTGAATTAATGTCCCATAAATTTCTACTGCCCAAGTTATGGGTTGTTTGTTCTTCTGCAATACTTATTTAAAGCATGAATAGCTATTAACTAAGACAGTACTCAGTAGTTACACAAACAAACATTAAGAGAAGTACAGAAAATGCTTGTAGAGCTCTCTGACTATCTGTTTACAGGCCCTGAACTATTCATAAACACAGTGTGTCACAAACACACAAGACAGAAAGGACAGAGTTAGAGTTATTTCTCTAAATTTTCTTTTTACTTTTTCATGTTTACAGAAATATTTGACAAAATATAACATTATATTTAGGGCCTTAAATCAACATAATATTTGTGGCTAATAAAAAATCTATAGTTTTATTTTTAAACTGGACTTATTCCAAGTAAATGCTACATATACCAGTCAATTTCAACAATTCTGAAGAAGGTCCACCGGGCCTTGTAAAATGTCCATGCATTTATTAAACACTTAAGTCATACACTTTCCTACCTATTAGCCTGGCCGGCTGTGTAGCTGTTTATCCTTTTGTACTGAGTTCCTGAGAGAACAAGCGTATTCTTGTTGACATCCCTTAAACTGCCACTGCCCCATAGGGGTTCAAAGCAATGAAGCAAGAAATTGAGTTGAGGGAGTGGAGAGGACTCTTGACAATATCAGCAACAAAATGTTTTGTGCTAATCATCAGACATGGCCTTGGAGGATTCTGGGTCCTAACTATGTCTCTTTTTATGGCTCTGTCAGCCTGCTGGAGTTAGTCAGATTGTGTTCAAACAAATACAAAATTTTAAATTTAAACATAGTAGGAAAAATTAAACATTTAATCCTAGGTTGAAGGTGTCACCCAACTAGCAAGCATTTCGACTCTTTTTTATTAATTATTTTTTATTGCTATTCTATTACAGTTTTCACAATTTCTTCTCTTTGCCTCCTTTCCCCCATCACACCCCCTGCTCCCACAGTCAAAAGACCAATTGTCTGGGAATCTCATTATTTATTCATCGTGCTTTAAAAAATTAACTGATAAATTCTGTTAGATTTTATAAGATACAATGGAAGGTAAATCAAAATTCCTGACTTCATGGAGCTAATAATCTAATGAAGTAATATGTATTAAAATCAATAAGTACTGAATACACAAATAGTGAAAAAATGAAACTAAAGGGCTGATTTAATGGAGACACTGAAGAATCAAATTTAAAATTTTATTTAAATTAGTGGGGCCTATACCTTTAAAATCACTCTGTCCATTTTGAAAAGTACATAAAGAAGTATCTATATTTTACTTCTTAATAGTTTTAATTTTCAAGAAAGTGGGTATATTAGTATCTGAAAACAGGGTGTCTCTTTTCCCACATTGGGTCATTAAAAATGAATGGGGGAACCTGTTGTAATGCTCTTGTCTTCTGATGCCGTGCTTTCAAAGTGGCCTAAGATTCATTGTAGAAAGATAAGTAACTGATGACTTTATAAGGAATAATTTATATAGTGTAGACAGATGTCTTTTCTGTAGTAATCTTCCTGGGTGCATATTGTTTGGTGTTTTTCTAACACTTCCAACAAAAAGATGGCATTTGGGGCTATAATTCTGTTATCTAATCACATGGAATCCCACCAATTCTTATTAACATCTTGATACCTTTTTGCTATAAACTCATAAGTTCTAATGTAAAGTGGGTTTAAATTCATGAAGTCTAGTTTTTTGCTCTGTATCCATTAAATGCCTGATCTTCTGCTCCTTACATCAGCAAACCTTTCTGTCAAGTAAATCAGCTGTTGGTCAGAATATGAATTATGGATTAGGCCCTGAAAGGTTAACAGTTAGCTATTTGGGATACAGTTAAAAAGCTAGAGAAAAATAAAAGGGTAAATGTGTGTTAGACTCTTTCCTATTAACTTCTACACAATGAACTGACATGTCAAGCCCCTTATATTTAGACATTACCCAGCAGAGATACAATAGATTTTTATTACCACAATATAGTTCTGTTGTTTAACAGAAAGTGTTAACCTTTCAATTGCTACAAAATTAAAGGTTTAGCCTGGAAACCTATCTCTAGACAAAAACAAAAACCATTATCTGAGACTGTAATAAGGCTCATCAAAAGTCTGAAAGTGCTCCAAGGATGCTCTCAAGTGCATCAGCATATAGTATAAGAAAAATAACACCATGATATTTTATCTGTGTTGCAAATAATTAAAAAACTATAAACTTAGTTCTAATCCAATATGTAATACATATATTGAATGTACATCAAAGAGTGTACAACAAGATGCTTCCCACCAAAAGGATCATCAAAATCTGTCCTGGAAAGAATTATAATTTCTTAATAATTTGTATTAATGTCAACTTGGATTATTTAAATTAAGGTGTTAAAATGCAATATAGCACACTTACTTCCTCATTACTATTTGTGTTAGAGACAAGCTAAGTTTAAGACAAAATTAACAGTTGCTACTTACTCATAAATTATGAGTAACCAATTATGGTTAGGGAATACATCTATACTAGAATTCAAAGGTATTAGAGAGAAGAGTATGTTTTATAGAGTAAAAAGAGGAAATATTGATAAAGCCTCTGTTTGTAGCAATTATTCTATTAAAATAGAATTTTTGGAGGTGGGGATTGGAGAGACTTCACACTTGTCATCACATATATTTCACAGTCCTTGGTTAGCTGCAAGAGAGCAGTGCTGAGACACTGCAAAAAACAAAAAGAATCGTTCATTGTTGTGGGGAATGTTTTCTGTGGCCAACAACTTCCTGGGCCAAGTTGAACTTAATGAGGTGGTTTTGGGAACTAAAACTCTCCTAATGGTTCCTACTGGAGGGATGATGACTGCCATAGCAGATAGTTTCTTATTTGTTAAAATGAGTTGCATTTCTTGAATATGAAGTAAATGATTTAAAGTTAGAAATTGATGACCATGTTTCCCCAAACCTGATGATGGCAAGGAAAAGGCATCGTGCAATTAAGTTAGACTCAGAAAGTTATCTTGAAGTATACAACTGAAAGGTGTTATAGAAAAAATGAAATATAGTAAACTTGTTACTTACAAATAGTTCTTTCAAGCTTGCCTTTTTTCATAACTAGTAAATATTATTTTTATAAGTCAGGAAATTAATCAGTGAATCAACAAGCGCTTTGTTGATTCACTTTGCTAGGTGGTGTGAGAAATGACATGGTCCCTCCCATTTAAGAACTTACAATCCACTTAAACGCAAGGCATACATGCACAAAAAAAAAAGTAAATAAATAAGGACCATTGAAAAACAGAATGGAATTAAGTGTTTCCTGAGTTTTATTGTATGTATAGATGAGCCGAGTCAATGATAGTCCTAAAGAATAAGTTTCTGTGAGACTGAAAGAGACATTACTAAGTTTAAGGTGCCTTGATGGGAATGTGTGAATTGGGCTATAGAGAGCCTGCTGACATATCTACGGAATGCCCTCAATAACTCTACTTAATAAATAGGTATCATAATGAAAATGTGAATAAATAAATGAATTGCTAACTGAGAAAATGGTGGAATTCCAAAAGGACATAGCAGAATGATTATGCAAAGTTTAAAAATATGACATTTGTGTTTGAGACAGATTAATCTGGCTCATATTGCATCTTTGTATAAAAACGAGTGGGGTGAGCTTAAAAAAATTGATTGAGGCAATACTGTAGATGCTTAAACAGATGATGCTTAAATAGGAATTAAGGCTTATCTATGGAATGATTATACCCCTAAGAGCCTGGCCTCCTCTCTTCTTACACTACTCCTCTCACTTGAGGATCCACTCTATTGCCAAATATTCAGGTATTTGTTATTATATATGTTCAGTCTCCCATATGTACATCCCTGGCTGATAACATTTTCTTTATACTTAGATCAATATGTAAAAGAACATAGTAGACAGTTCCTCCTGAATGTCTTATAGACATCTTAAACCCAACATACCTAAAACATATGCATTGTGTTTTCCTGTATATTTGCTTCTTCTTCTTTGCTTCCTATACCCATAAATGATATCTCCTAGCTCTTGACTTTTACTTTGTCTTCACTCTCCCATCAAATGTGTTACAAAGCTCAACCAATTGTATCTTCAACTTATGTTTCAAATCTATTAATGTTTCTTCAATCACTCTGACACAGCTTCAGACAGGGTTCTATTCATCCTGCCTTGTGGATTGGAGCAGACTCCTGGTCTCTGCACTGTTCCCTCTGCCTTCACTCACATCTCCTTTTCAATTCTTCTTCACACAGAAGCTAGGATGATTTCCAAAAATGCATATGAATAAGTTAATTTCAGAAGTATGAAATATAAAATTTCTATAAATAAATTAAGCATAGATAAAGTTAAGCATGGGGTGTATCGAATTCCACAAAAGATGTACAGTATATATGCACTTATAATTTTTCTTTAAGCTCTCCTTCCTCCGTACTTGTTCAATTTCTCCTCCACGTAATGATGTTTTCTATCAGATCCCTTGTCAAATACTTGCCTCTTCCACTGGGGTTTTTGAACTTGGCTGCAATGAACTGATTTAGAGATTGTGACATTCTATTCCTCAACTATAGAATAAATCAGTGGTTCTCAAACTTTAGTATGTGTCAGAATCATCTGGAGATCTTGATAAAATAAAAATAGTTGAACTCTTTCTTTAGCATTTCTTATTCAATAGGATTTACATGGGCCTAAGACTTTGCATTTTTAGCAAGTTCCCAGGCATATTGGTTTGCTAGGGCTGCCATGACAAAATATCACAGAGTTGGTGGCTTCAACAACAGAAATTTATTTTCTCATAGTTCTGGAGACTGTAAGTCCAAGATCAAGACATTGTTATGGTTAATATCTTCTGAGATCTCTCTTCTTGGCTTTCAGACAAGATTGAATGTGTTCATGGTGGTGTGGCCGTTGACTCTCCTTGGCTTTCAGATGGCTGCATTTTTGCCATTCTCTCACATAGTATTTCCTCTGTACATACCTCTGCTTGGTGTCTCTTCTCTTCATTTCTTATAAGAACACCAGTCAGGTTGAATTAAAGCCTTCCCTAATGGCCTCATTTTAAATTAATCACCTCTGAAAATCCAGTCTCCAAGTACAGTAACATTCTGAGGTATTAGGGGTTAGAGCTTTTGTATATGAATTTTGGGGGGTCTGTAGTTCAGCTTATTTATGACAAGGTTAAATGATGCTAATTTTGAGAATTACTAGCTTAAATCATCAAGTCAGGCAAAGGACTTACTAACAACAACTGAACAGGATCTGGATGAGTTATGCTGACAATGCCAGTAAGGAGAAGACAGCAGAAACATCTGGATAGGAAGGCTTCTCTTTCCCAGTACTGACTGAGAGTGACAATCTCTGGCTGGAGGATTGGAGAAAAGAAGCTGAGTTTGTGTGAAAAACTGGAATGCTTCCCTTACCTTCCATGGGCTCTAGGTCAACAGAAGTATATCCATGTCAGGGGTGTTCACAGGCACTAGAAACTCTGTTTCCATAAATAATGTGCCAATTCACTTGTTTCCTGCTTTCTGTTTATGTTATATGGCTTTCTGTAGATTACTCTTAAAGGTGTTTATGAGCAGGGAACACTGGGCTTTCCAGACTTAATCACTGTGACATTTCAGTTGGCAGAATTATAACTATCATGCCAATTAAGGAATGCTTCATTCCATGGAGTTTTTCAGCACAATTGTGCCAGAGGTTTCTCCAGAGAAGGAAACTAGTATCTCCATTAATTCCTAATAAGGTCAGGATATTTTTTAGTTCATTCCCTGAAGTTTAGTTATTGGCCCTTGAGAATACATGCCCAACACTGGAGTCTGCAATTTAGCTTGCTGCCCTGCTGACGGCTCAAGATTTGTAAACTGTCTCCTACAAATGAGTAAGGCCAGGCCCATTAAAAGCCCATCTCCAGGTCACTTGGAATCAACAAGTGTCACTATTGCAAATCCTGGTTTTGTTCTGACCCCTAAGGGTTTCTCTTTAATATCTCAGATGCTTCATTACACAGTTAAAGAGAACAGTTTTGTGAGGGGCTACGTGTGTCCCTTTCCTTTCTTTATGTTGTTATAAAATGGCCAAGTTCCTTGAAAATAGTGTCTATGCTCTCTGTCTCCTCTTTTTACTATCTTTGATTTGATTCAGTCTTAAGTAAGTGTAAAAGGGACCTTAGTAGTTATGTGTTTTAAACTACACCTATGTCAAGAGTCAGAGTTTGTGGAAAACCAAGCATCATTGAGGCCATAACAGAAGAGAGATATTTCAGAACATTTGAGAAACTTTTAAAAGTGTCCAACAGAAACCAATGGAAACTAATTTTAGTACCTTCCGAAATCTTCTATTGTAAGTGTGTATGTGTATATGTGCACACAGGCAAGTGGGTGGATGGAGGAGAGGAGTAATCTGTCACATAATGGGAAGCCTCAGAGGCACTGCTAACTCTTTTATCTTATTCAAATTTCATAACCAATCAATCACAAGATGTTAAAATTCAGGCTTCTAATAGATTGTGAATCTAGTCTGATTCTTTGTCACAATTGCATCCATGTACTTTTCCAACAACTCTTTCCTTACTTCAGGGTTTTAGCTTCATCCCTTAGATCAAGGGTCAGCATCACATCTTTAATGTTGCTTCTATTTTTCATAAAGCTTAAAATATTTATTATCTGGTCTTATAATAAAAAGATTGCAGACACGTGTGTTAGATTAATACAGTGGTTCTTAAATTGTTATTTTTGGCCTCTCCCAAATGTTCAGTTTTTTGTCTACTGTCTAAACACTAATTTATGGACCATGATACCATCATTTCTAGCTACCACTATTTTCAGTAGCATCTCACACTTCTCTCTTCTACTTATTCCATAGCCTGGTAATCCTAAATTATTTGGAGTTCTAGGAATCGATCATATTCTATGGTAAATTCCCAGAACTCCAAATAGTGTGTGTGTATACATTTTTTTCTTTTTTTAAAAAAAATTTATTGTTGTTCAAGTACAGTTGTCTGCCTTCCCCCTATCACTTCCCTCTCACCCCAGACATCCCCACCTCCCTCCCCTGATTCCACCCCCCACTTGGTTTTGTCCATGTGTCCTTTATAGTTGTTTCTGAAAACCTTTCCCCTTCCACCACCATTATCTCCTCCCACCTCCCCTCTGGTTACTGTCAGTTTGCTCTTAATTTCAATGTCTCTAGTTATATTTTGCTTGCTTGTTTGTTTTGTTGAGTAGGTTCTACTTATAGGTGAGATCACTTGCTATTTGTCCCTCACTGCCTGGCTTATTTCACTTAGCATAATGCTCTCCAGGTCCATCCATGCTGTCATGAAGGGTAGGAGCTCCTTTTTCTTTCTGCTGCATAGTATTCCATCATGTAAATGTACCATAGTTTTTTGATCCATTCATTTACTGATGGGCATCTAGGTTGTTTCCAGCACTTAGCTATTGTAAATTGTGCTGCTATGAACATTGGGGTGCATAGGTTCTTTATACTATTAAAAAGGTTTCAGTTTGAACAAAACATTCCAGGCTGAGGAATTAGTGTGTGTGCATGTATGTGTGTGTGTATGTATTCCTCAGCCTAGAGTTTCTTGTTTAAACTGAAATCTTTTTAATCATCTTTCAATAATTATTTCAAGAACTTTGTTCTCTCTATGGTCTCCAGTTTTTTAGAAAGACAATAATGTGATCAGGAGTGTGAATTGAGAAAGCAGGGTTCTGGGGCTTGACTCCTGGCTTGGCTGTTCACTAGCTATGTTACCCTGGGCAAGTAATTTAAAAACGCTGGTTCACAGTCTCCTGCTTTTACAAAATAAGGCTACATAGGATAAAGCAAACTAAGGCAAACACTTGGCTTACTTATTATTTTTAAAAAATAAGTTCTGCATGTTTTTCCATAATTAAGTTCTGCATGTTCTTTTTAAAAAATAAGTCTTGCATGTTTTTTGTTATTCACAAATATTGTAACCACTTATTGTATTTTTCCACTGCTATTTATCCCCCCTTACACCCCTCTCTTCCACAATCCCCACACTGCTGCCCATGTCCATGAGTCCTTTTTCCTTTGCGCTAAGTCTTTCCACCCCCTTGGTTTTCATTTTTCCTTTCACTGCTGTCAAATTAAACTCAGAAAATACAATCACTGCATTGAGAAAACTACATGGAAAAAAATAAAGGTATGTATCTTTATAAAACTACAATAAGGGTAAAAGATAAGAAAAAATCACAAAGATATAAAAGAAGTTTTCTGAATGTGACAACCTATCAGATAGATTTAGGTCACATAGGGAAGTCTTTAATTATATCATGTGAAATATCTTTCTGAAACATTACTTCCTCCCACACATGTGCTCACTTTTCCACTTGAATAGTTGATCTTTTATTAACTTTAAGCCTTGTGCTATGTATATACTATCTTCTCACATCATTTTTGACTGCTTAGACCCAAAATATTCACAATTAGATGTTAGATTTAGTAGACAGTTGAATTGCTATTCTTTGGCAACTAACCAACTAAACTACTAATCATATTTTTAATACTAATATAATTAAGGAATTGTTTAAGAGTTGGGTCAAGGTTTACAGAATATCTATCTATCTATCATCTATCTATCTAATCAATCATCATTATCATATGTGTGTTTTTGTGTGATATATATTCTAATGATAAGACTCAAATTTTTTATTTTGTTTATTTTTTTAATGTGGACTAAGGGTACCTAGTTGTTCTTTATATCACAACTTTGTTCCAAAATTTTTTCTCTCAGCTCTTAAAAAATGACATGTATTTATACATACACATAAAATCACCTATACATGTATACACATGCTGGCATTCATAAAAAGGTACTACCTCTCTGCCTCTCTCATGCAAAGTTAGTAATTTTGTTGTTTAATGTGCTTGCTTATAGGCCATGACTTTCTGCTAAGCATTCCTTTCTTTGAAAAACAATAAAGAAATCATAGTCTGTGTTTAAACTTTATTTATAAAATTATGTAGCATCACTAGTATCATGACAGTTATATTTTCTAATGTGCATAAATCCTATTTTTCTTTCTTTTGTCCTGTTTTACACTAGCACAGTAGTCAGTTGAAAATACTGAAACCCCTCTTTTCATCCCAAGATTGCAAATTCCCTTCTCTCAGTGGTTGACAGGCAAAATCGGAACTTAGTTTCTTTTCCTTTAAACTGATGGAAAAGAATAAGCACAGAGCTCCAGCTCAGAAACTTAAAAATGAGTGAGAAAAATGAGAAAAGCTATTTGTGATGTACTGTTACAACAAAATTCAGCAACATCTGGGAAGTTATTTGGGTTAGTGGTTTAGAAACAGATTACACTAATTTCTGTGGGAGGCTCGTAATGAAACAGTGAAGAAACAAAAGCATCTTAAGACTTTGCTAATTTTAAATAAAAAATAAAGTAAAATGTATCATAATAGGTAATGTACTTCATCACGTTCTTTCTTGCTGATACAAAGAATTCCAGTGTAAACAGGCATTAATCATCAGACCATTAACACTATATCACTCTGGCAGCTTTTCATTGGCTGCATCCAAAATGATCAGTTGTTTTCTTCTCACCACTGCTGGCTCTTTCTATTTCAGTATGAATGGTGTATGTGAATGCATGGCTAGAAGAAACTTCTTGACAGAGTTGTACTAAAAATGCAAAGTTACATGATATTCCTTTGATTCTGAGTGGCTATATTAGTGCCATGGATAGATAAATGTCCTTTTGAAAAAATGAATGCATATTTGTATATATTTGGCCAGAGAATAAATGTGTATTATCCAGAAAACAAAGGAAAATTAGATTCAAATGAGGAAGGAAAATATTTTCATATATTCATTAGATACAATATGAATTATATTAGGCCTTTCCTGTATGTTTATCTTTAAAAAAAGTCTCCTCACCTGCCTGTTGGTTACTAATGCCTATATTAAGAACTTGCTGTAATAGTTAATAAAATACTAAATATTCGGTAAGTGGTACATAAGATGCCCTCAGAATGCTGATTATAATAATAAAGACTGCTGTAGAGAATGAAATAGAGGTAGTTGATAGTGTAAATACATTTTATAATTTTGTAAACTTTACAATGAAGAAAGCGTTTAGTAGAGTTAACCAAGTCATCAACACTCTTGTTTCTTTACCTTCAAATGACCTTGACATCTATGCATTGTTCTAGTATGAACTTGGCCACCCCTTCAAATTCTTCTTCAAAAACTTAACTTCCAACAGTGTCAGTTGACCACTGGAAAATGTTGAAAGAGCCTTTAATACTAGCTTTGTGGACAAATGTATTAGTCTGCTCAGGGTGTCATAACAAAATACCCCATGACTGCGTGGCTCAAAAACAGAAATTTATTTTCTCACAGTCCTAGATGCTGAAAGTCCAAGACAAGATTTCACAAGGTTTGGTTTCTGGTGAGGTGTCTCTGATTGGCTTGTAGATATATGATCCTATTCTCACTGTGTCCTGCCATGGCCTCTTTACTCTCTTTGTGCAAAAGCAAGGACAGAAATCTTCCTTTCAGATTACGGCCACACCCTTCCTGACTTTATTTAACCTTAAAGACCTACCTACAGGTCTTATCTGAAAAGATAGTTACATTGGGAGTTAGGGCTTGAATATGTGAATCTGGGGGGAGACACTCTAAAAATATTTTAAAATTTGCAAATCATCTCCAATATCTCACACAGTGAAGAGATAATGAATGCATACATATGTAAATGATTTTAGTTTTCCTTCTGCTCCCACAGAGCCCATATGACAATCTGTTTGTTCTGTATTTTTAAAATAAATTTTAAATATTTTAAAACATTTATGAGCCTTTCATTAAAAAATTCTTTAAAATGGAGAAACAGGATTATTCTACATTGTTTTGTACTTTTTATGCTGTGTTATGTTTGGTCCTGGAGATTGAATAGGGAGGTAGGTGTACAGGGACAAAAAGTCCAGTTTTGTATTACATCTAAGATTTTATGCTAAGAATCAAGAAGATTTTTCTTTTCAGTGGAAGTGGAGAACTATAAAATGAACATAAAGTATATTTTTAAAGAATGTTTTATTTATTTCACTCAATAATTTATACAATTTATTAATGTGGATCAAAGCAATCTGGTCACTTACATTAAAAGTGGAAATATGTCATTTTTACAATCATTTTCAGCCTTTATTTGCAATTTCAAACAAAAATTATGCTTGAAACTTTGGCAACATTTGACCTGCCAGTATATGTTTGCTACAACATTTAATGCTTCTCAGGGATTTGAAAATGAAAGAGTCATGTTAAAGAACTTGGGATTGATTTTCTTCTAAAGTTTGTGAAAAATAATGTTAAGGGGTAGAATTAGAATTTGGCAATTTTCATTCATAAATTTATTCAGCCATGTTTTCAAAGTTTGCCAGGAATATTAAGCCCGCCAAGTCAAGAAATACAATGAATTGAATGAATACAATTCACATGAACTTCTAATGAACACTGGAGAGTAAAAAAAAATGTATTATTTATTGAATCCTTCTCACAATAGAAGAGGGAGAGGGAGAAGAAGAGGAGGGAGGAAGAGAAGAGGAAGGAGGAGGAGGAGATGGAGAAGGAGAAGAGGAAGAAGAAATGTAACCTGGATAAATATCAGACACTAGTTTGGATAAGAATCATGTACATTCCTTAAATCTGAGCCAGCAATGATTCTGGATTGTGGTTCACAGAACAAGTGTCTGTATTGCTTCTGTGTTTGTTATGATTCGGTCTGCTTCCAGTAAAAGAATAAATACAGGATTAAGGCAATATGACCTACTTTGAAATTTTCCCTCTTTAAAAAAATATTATCTTCTTCATTTCCCAAAAAAGACTTAGGCCAGTTATGTACTCAGTAGCATTTCATGTTAGATAGAACACCAGAAACTAAGAAACACATTTTTCAAAAAGCTGAACTTACACTGATATTATTAAAACAGTTAAAATAAATCAGTCTTTTTGCTTCATTTTGATGAGAACACAGGTTTTGTGATATTCTACTAAAGAAATCCCAATGAGCATAAAGAAAGGAAAAGACCTTATGCAAGGCATTGTTTTAATACATTTTCAAACTGTTCTTATATATTGACAAACATAATGATTCAAATTCACTTTTAGAGGGATATTGAATTTAGATGATATATATTTTATAAATAAAACTAACAATTATTAAATTTTATTTGAATAAATAGCAAATAATAACTGGATAGAATAGTAACTCATGATTATAGAATTATATTTTATAATCAAATCCTTTATTTCCCAAATCAAAGATTATTTATGACCCTAAAAAATACAAGTTTGTGAGTTTAGTTTTTCTTAGGGAAATACAAGAGAATAAATATAATTAATGTAACAGTTTGAAGATTGTATGATGATTCTTATTTAAAGTTAGAAATTTCTAACACTATTTTCTTCTGGAAAAGAGAAAGATAATCACAGTAAAAATTTGAGTTCCATTTTCATATTAAGCTATAATAATATAAAATATACAATTAGGATTATCTAATTATTTGGTAGCTCAGCAATTACAAGTCCTCAATAAAAATTGTGAATATATAATCTGAGAATCAGAATTTAAAATTTTAAATTTAGCTAGTTTTCCAGATTCATTTATTCATATATCTATCCAAACACATTTATTCATGTTGCCATTTGAGAAGGTGTAGTTGATGTTATACCAAATGTCCAGAATAAGAGTTGCAGACTCTGTTACCCCCATGGGCTGGACAAGTAATGTAAGCGAACGAACCCGGCCAGTGTGGAATGAGGTTCCCTGAAGTGCAAGTACCCACTGAAGGGACAGACTGTTTTCTACTTCTCCTGCATGGTTACATAGGCACAACTTCTCAGATTTGCAATTTTTCTATGAGATTGGAAATACAAAGTTGTACTTACAATCTTCTAATTTTTCAGTCTGAACTTAAAAAACACTTCAGTTAAAGAAATAATCACAAGCAAGCCAAACAAAACATGTTTACAGGACTATTGTAGCCTATCTGCTCCAAGTTTTGCCCACTGATACAGACATTGTGGACTTTGATGTTTTATTCAGATTTTTGGCATACAGTAAACAACTTCTCAAGTTTACCATTGGCCTAAAGACAGTTGTGCAATTCTCAGTTGTTCAGACTCACTGATACTCAATCTTGGCATCAGTCCTCGGATGACAGCACTCATGGATTGTCTTTAATGTTGCCTAATGAGAACCATTTAGAAAGGGGTTTAATAGGGATCAGACTTGACAAGGAGATTATTCTAAGAAAAAAACCCTGATATTATTTGATATTTTTTATTTTATGTGCATACAGTATATGAATATATATGCACACACATGCAAAATAGCAGAAAAGATTAATGGGGATTGGACCAAAGGTCATCAAACTTTATGTTTAGAGGAATCATCTTGAATACTTAAAAAGTTATGATATATACTACCACAGGATGCAGATTCTTTAGTTTGGAGACAGGGCCCAGGTCATGCCTTTTAAACAAGCATCCATATGATTGGAGGCTCATGTTGTAAGACTGACATTTTAAACACTGGTGGACTTAAAAACTAGTGAAGACTGAAATATTGATCTGTCACATGGTTGGCCTCATTTCAATTGAGGGTACTCAAGGTGCTACCCTTTTAACTTTCCCTGCCAAAAGAATGTTTGTTGACTACCAAATCATTCTCATTAGAGTGAATGTTCCATAAGTGAAAGGTTGAGTAAACACTTATTTTACATTTGTGAAACAAGAAGTTATGATCATTAGCTGACAAGTTAAAAAATGATAAAAATCAAAGGGAAAAACAGTAATAGTTAACACTGGGACTGGCAACCCAAACACATAATTCCTATTGTTATCCTGATTTTACAGATAGAAAATGAAAAGGACTTACCAGATGTGGTGTGGTGAGACAACTCACCTGACAGCATATATCTAATAAGTAATTGATTCATAGAGAAAGAGATCTTCATACTGGGAAGGGAAGGGTGGTGATGCAGGCACTGCCCTAAGCACACCTATCTTCCATGCTTACTTGGTGACTCAGTCAAAGGTCAGTTAGCGTACAGTAAGCAGGATCTTCATCTGACAACTTGACGTAAGATTGTTGTAATTCAACAACAATAAAAAATAAATAAATAAATAAATAAATAAATAAATAATAAAAGAAAAAAGATTGTAAGTACTCAATTATTATTTATCATCTGTTATGCATTATTAAATATTGTTATATATTATATAAATCATCTGTCACTGCAATTAGCATCAACACTGAAAAGCTGGAAGAATTTTTGCAAATGCATACACAGGACTATAGCAGGTAAAATTGTGAGATCCCTCACCCACTGCCATCATTTTAACCTATGCACTTAAATGTAGATTCTAATTTCTGAGATTTAAAAAGATGGAGGAGGAGAAGGGAGAGAGCAGAAAGAAGAAATATGGTGGTGAATTTCAAATATTGTAAATAATAAAATTATTGAAACAATAAACATGAATATCAAGGTCCCAGGCTCAGGTATTCTGACTCAGTAGGTCTGTGATTAGGCCCAGAAGTATGTACTTTTGAGAAGAAATTCTAGGTCTTCACCTTTATATACTGTTCTTCAGAAAAAGAAGGATCATCATTGTTTCCCTTATTTTCTGTTTTAACTAAAGAAGGAATACAATTAAGCTACATAGAAGATATTTGTTTTTAGCCATTAGAAAAACAAAATATCTGAGAGTAAAGGATTATAAATATTAAGATCAGTTGTTGGATACCTGTGGCTATGGGATATCTTTCTTTAGCAATCTTCAAATTATTGAATAAATTTTATCATTTAGTTACATATTAGGAGTTCAAACATCAAGAACATTTTTATAGGTAAGAGAACTAATATTTTAAAACTATCCTGGCAAACATACATTAACTTTCTTCATATAATTCTCACCATGACCTTGTAGATAGGTCCCATTCATCATCATATCAAGCGTGAGGATGTAAGGCTCAATAGCACTAAGGGCTTGCTCAAGGTTACATTCTTAGTCAACTGTCCAATTTGCTTACAAACTCAGGACCCCTAACTCTGAACATCCTTTCCTTCTACACTGCTTCCTTCCAAACTGAAATATTGCACAGCAAATATGTCTCTCTTCATCCATCTTCTTCCCACAGAATCACAATATTTGTCTAGGACTACAAACACAGACAACTCACCCTCGCTAAAATGTTTGGTAACTTCCCACTTTGTGTAGGATTAATGTAAAATTTCTTGGCAGAGCACAGTAAGTCTTATGCAATTTGTCCCCAATCTATTTCTTAAGCCTTGCCTTGATCCTTCCCCAGCCTCCATTCTAGAAAGAAAGATTGACTTTTCTTGCTAGAATAACAAGATACCTTCATCACAAAGTTCTCTCTGCCTGGAATACCTTTAACAGTGCTATCTCTCTAGTTCATTCTGAGTCTTTAAAAAAAATTTTTGAGGACTGCCATATCCTCTCTTTCTGACACCTACAACAGAACTAATTTTTCCTCCTTTGTGGATAATTCTTTCCATTTTTCCCCTCTTATTCTAATCATGTGTTATATTTCAATACCCATGATTGAAATATAAGACACCTGAACCATGGTCTTAGTTTTATCCATTTTTGTTTATCAGTTATTATTTGGGGCCCATAAAGTATTCTTTGATAAATAAAACTATAACCATAAAATAATTAATAATGTATTTTTTGCTTTTGTTAGTAATATATTTCAATCTACCATAGATGTGACCTACAATGAAAATATAAACTCAAATTAATTATATATTTATAAGGATGAAATTTTTGTTCATTTTCATTAGCATGCCAAGGTATTTTCCTAATGAATAATTTTAAAAGTTAAAAAAATTCTCCTTATCAAAGACCAAGAGATCATCTACCATTAGCTAAATATGGCTTTGGCTGATATTTTAAAATAGACAGCAGATATATTGGTGTAATGAATATGCAATCATTTATAAATCAAGAAATATATTATATAATGCATCTATGAAATTTTCCCATAAGCCATATTAAAATATACCTTCATAAATATTTTTAAATTATACTTATTTTTTCATATTAGCAAAATATAGAGGACAAGAAAGATTCACAGCTGAAAGACCCAAATATTACTAGAATAAAAATCTCTTGAGGTGCTGTAGGATGAATAGAAACACTCTCAATAAATTTGTATTACTTTTTCAAGGTCAAATCAACAAGCCCATTCAAAATGCATGCTGTGAATGATTTCATGCACATCTTGTATGCTTGTGCAGTTTTTCTGGAGATGTGCATAAGTAAAAATCTTCAAAAACCCTTAAGTCTACACTTATTATATGAGGTTATCATGACTGATGCTCACTTCTGACATGCTGGGAGAACTTGTGTTCTGTGTCCATTAGTAGTGGACCCACAATTCACAGGCAGGCACTTTGGAACTCTGACTCACTCTTAGTTCCATCGATTGCATTTTTTATTCTAAGCATACTTGTAACTAGATCATTTCTTTTTCACATACATATATCTAAAATTCCTCCCCACCAATTATCCCTTCTACTCTACTTTGAAGTCTTAGCATTGCAAATCTAATTTCATGCCAATTAGACATTTTTCCCATTCCATTCCTTGTTGATTTTAGATATCTATATAACACTCGGAAATTGCGTTATAGAGAACAGTTATCATTAATAAAACCAAGTAGATGGTTTACTGAGGTAATACATTTCTTTTAATCTGTGACCATTATGTGTCAATACAAAATCTTCACTGATGTTGCTGAAATTGCCTCTACCAAGGCCATTTATAGCTACAAGATGGAAGTGATGTATTTCTTAAAGATCCTGATAATACCAAGAGCAGATCCTGGGTTTGCCTGGCCTTGATGAATGCTACGTGAACATTTGTGTTATTGGACTGTAACAATGTATCATTCTGCAAAATCTGAGAAAACAAAAACAATTATAAGATAGCTCTACTCACTTTCAGAAAACACTAGACTTCCCCAGGTCCTTTCAAATAGCATCTCAAACAAATTAAAACATCTTAGTACCAAATCCACAAATACTGTATTGCTTTCTGTATAAAATCACAGGAAAAGCCTAAAAATTCTGACATCTCTACAATGGAAGAAAGTATTTAAAATTTTAAAAAGAAGCAAGAAAACTAAAATGGCAATTTTCAATTTTGTTTAAAAATGTGATGCTTCAATAATAATATGCTCCAATAGTTCAATAATAAGGTTTTAAGGCAATTTAATAAAATAATGATATTTAATCTATATTTTAAATCTCTTCCTTTCTTTACTGTTTCACTACAGATGGAAAAGTGAAAGCAATTCTCACTCATACTTTGCATGTGCAGATTATAGTTATGTCATCCATGGGTTAAGAAGTTCAATATTCTCTGCTGTCTCCTTTCACCTGAACTGTACAACATGGGACCCAGAAATATTGGTTCCTCTTCCTTCATTATTTCTGGACTTGCATGTATGTCTTGTCCCTGAGTGAATATTTTTCTGTGAGTTTCTCTGTGAGCTAGAAACATGTAACTCTCATCATAAAGTAGAAACAATATTGCTCTGTCTTCCTTATGCCATGGCTGTGAGGTGTTCTGATGCTAAATTGTATTCTCCACTGTTTTCTACTTCTGAATATTTTAATGATAACATTTTTATTCTTATATGAATCTTATAGTTTCATCCAATTTTTAAGATATTTCCTCTTCAAGATATTTTGTGCAGACCATCTTAAATCATTTTGAAAGTATGCTTGCCATAAATAATATAATACTTTGAAGAACAATAGATTTGGGACAGCCTATGGTGAAGTACTGCAGAACTTTTGAATGCCAATCTGCCCCCAAATATTTTCCCTGGTGGCAACCAAAATCCCACCATTATGAAACAAATGACCCCAAAGATATCAATGTTTGTTCTATATGCATGAGTTTATCAGAATAATCTCTTTAAGTGACTGAAGGAATCAAGCAGCCAAGGAGATAAATATATTTGTAGGTAGCATAAACCAAACGGTGAATCCAAACCAAAGCAAACAACAAAACATGGAACAGAAGCCCCTGGAAAGGGAGAAATACTGGAACAGAAAGACACACTCATCACTTTTTTTCTAAAACTAAGCCCTAACTCCACTACTATATAGCATCTTTCAGAAAGTACAGAAACGATAACTTAATGATATACAAAAAACTCATGCTCTGTGGGACAAATAGAAGGAAGATCACACAGTAACACTACACTGAAACCTCTGTTTTACATAATCATTATATATCTTCATGAAGGTGGGCTCATTAACCTTTGGCCTCCATGTTGCATTATGTGAATCTCAGTTTCAGACCAGTAAGTCAAAGTACTAATAATATTTATTGGATGTGGCATCTCTTTAAATTGTTTCTGTAAGAGACACATGTGCATGTTTATTTCACTATTCAAAAATGCTGGATATTGTAAAAGTTTTAAAATTTTGACAGCTTAATGAACCATAAGCCCTAGATGATTATTCCTAAATTTAAAAGTTATTTATTCTTCATCTTTTGTTTACTGCTCTATATTATGTTTTTATTGTTGGCCTTGGGGAGTTTTATTTATTTAACAGAATTATTGTTGCATGTGTATTCAAATGTTTTTCCCAGATTGGCAATTGACTATGGTCTGCTCTTTTATTTATTTATTTTTTCAGCTGCTTTGTCACTGGAGTTACATATCCAAAGTTTAGAAGTAAAGTTTAGAATACTTGTCCAATCTCCATTTTCTTAGTAAAACTTGACCCTGCACATTTACAATTAATAATAATGCAACAGGCTTTTCCTTTGGCCAGGCAGCACAGAGCGCTAAATCAGTCCCCGGAGCACCATTTCACACAATGAAACACTCGCATGGCTTGATGCCCTAGTGACTTGAAGAATTAATATGTTTCTTAAGAGCCAAATTTAATCCCAGATATTATGTCATGTTTTGGGAGAATGTGCTTCAATAAAAAAATAAAGCATCTTAGTATTAGGAATATAAAGGGAAATAAGAAGTTTATGAAAAGCAAAAATGAAATATTCCCCCTAAGCAAAATATTTTGTTTTTCTGCCAGGGACATTTGTTGAATAATAGTGACAAATTTAGCAGTCACGTGTGCTCTAAGATTAGTTCCACACTTAGTGTTAAAAATACTTTTTGTGAGCTACAATCGAAAAAAATGATATGCGATTTTAGTGTAAAGAAGATAGTTTAAATAAAAAAGTTGCCTATGACCCCAACCTCCCTTGCGGCACACCAACACACAGCCCTGCACGCACGCATCCCACCTCCTGAGAACACACGCAGCGCTCTGTTGTGCTCAGGCAGTGAAGGCCGTGTGCGCCGTGAAGGGCGCAACCTTGTGAGTACATTTTAGAAGACAATATTGTAAATCTACACCAATTCTGTAATCTCTCCATGATATAAAATATCTCTCAGGATTATTTCTAAAAACGCAAACAAGCTAGAGCATGAAGTATTGAAGTATGCAATAAAAAATGTGGCCACCAGTACAAAACAAATGGTAAAATGGTATTTAAAAACAAAAACTGAGGTCTACAAATTGCATAAACCTAGCCAGAATTTTTTTAAAAGAACTATATTCCAGAAAAATCCATAGTTTAGACAACTTTCACCTTGATAAAGACTTCCACCTGATTTTTCTACAGTATTTTATGTACTTCGTCTATAATCAGGATTGTTAGTTGATTTTTTTAATTCTATATGCAAAACACCCACCTGAAGTTTCACAGTAAGAAATAATGAAATTTAAATGGATACAAATGCATACATAGTATATTCCAAATAAGAATAATGAACGAAGAGTTAATTAAGAGTCTACTTATTATTTCTTTAAAAGCTGAAGGGGCATCTGGGGTGCTAAAGGGGGAAGCCTTATCTTGAGTGACATCTAGTGGACTACTACAAAATGCCATTTTAAAAAATCCAAGCAACTACAGATTAGGTAACTGTCCTAACCTAAACCCTTTATCATGTATGTTTACATTTATGTAGAAAAAATATAAACATCAACTAAAAACTAACTACAGAAGCAGTAGAGTCATTTATTTTAAGTAACAATGAAAACTACACATGGCCTAGAAAACTCTGTAAGTGGAAAACAGAAATATCTTTCTTTTTTTGGACTGTTCATAGTTCTTTATTAATCCCCAATTCCCATTTTACTATTTCTAACATTTTCTTCTCTACTTTATTACAGTTTATATGCTTTTGATGTCTTTTTAAAAAAGATTCTATTGATTTATATTTAGAGAGAGGGTAAAGGAGGGAGAAAGAGAAGGAGAAAAACATCAACGTGTGGTTGCCTCTTGCTTCCCCATACTGGGGACCTGGCCCACAACCCAGGCATGTGCCCTGACAGGGAATTGAACCTGCGATCCTTTTGTTCACAGGCCGGCTCTCAATCCACTGAGTCACACCAGCCGGGGCTTAATGATTTTTCTATTAAAAAAAAACACTTTAAATTTTATTCTTCAATTACAGTTTATATTCAACATTATTTTGTATTAGTTTAAGTGTACAGCATAGTGGTTAGACAATCATCCACTTTACAAAGTGATTACCCCTGTCCCTGATATTTCCACTACCACCTTGCACTGCACATAGTTATCACAATGTTATTAACTATATTCCATACACGGTACTTCACATTCCTGAGACTATTTTGTAACTACCAATTTGTACTTAATCCTTTCACCTCTCTCACCTACTCCTCCAGCCCCCAGAAATATCTTCATTAAAAGTTTATCTGTAAATATAGTATTTATGTAATACTATGTTAGTACATTTAAGAACTGCTAATAGTCCTTCTATTTTATGTAAATATAAACATAGACTTTTTAAAACTTTAAAACCTCAATGTTGAGATCATTTAAACTTTTGTAGGTTTTTTTGCTGTATTAAGAAATTAAGTCATTTAGTCAGAAACATTGATTCTCACTTTATATTTTCCATTTATTTGTGATTGTTTGAGCCACAAAGACACACTGTTTTTTGCTCATTGTACCTTAAGGAACCTTGAAATAGTTCCTCATCACTTCATGTTTTTTTTAATAATATGTAAAATTATGCCAATTACTTATGACTTTTCTATTGCTTTATTTCTAATTAGCTCCTTTGGCTTTGAGGGTACTGTGATCTTGCATTGTTATTGTTTATCATCTCATTTCAAATCATAGTATATCTGTTGGCAAAACATCATTTTGTGCTTGACCTTCAATGTGTCCTAGTATTTCCTTGTCCAAACTTCTTTCAGTTCTGCTCTTTGTATGTTTTCTGTAACCCTGCTTTTCTCATCAGAATTTTTCTTTTCATGTCATCTATTTCATGTTCCTTTTCTGTATTGTAAATTGCCTTACATTGTTCTTACCATCTTATTATTCTTTATCTTTTTCAATGTTTGCCACTAATCTTCTTACAAAAGAAAGCAATTTCTTGATCTCTAATTATTTTCCTTAATAAATCCTTTGTCTCTGTATTCAAACACTGTTTACTCATTTTTCATATTAACTTTTCTACTCTTCCTAAAGTTGTAATTGAGTAATCCAAAAATGTAATTTTATTACCTTGCTTTTAGAATACTTATGTTCACTTTTAAGGGAATTTCTGTATAATTAGCTTGCCCATCATTTTTTGAAATCAGCAAGCATTTACTGAACACCCACTATATGTTTGGTTTTAGCTCAAGTTCTTTTGGAGTTACTACAAATAAAATAAAATAGCTTGTTTTCTATGCCCTCAGATCATTAGTCTAATGAGATGATCACACGTGAAACAACTAATAAGGCGATGCATAACCACATGCTGACCTGCCTGCTCTTGGCTGGGGTGCAACACAGACAAGGTAAAGAACAACAAAGGTTATAAAGAGAAAAGCACTTATTTTAAATAAATTGAAAATAATCTCAAAATATATTGTATAATTTATGTTATTAAATCTCCATCATTACCCATATTTTCTTAAAATAAGTTGTTACCCCAATCAACTGCTTAGTGGTATTGATTTTTATTGCCAGTTAAATAAATAGTAAGCTTATATTTAGAATCATTATAAGTAAAATTATTTGAGAAAGTATTTGGAAAAGTATAATGTTATTTTCTAGCATCTTTAACGTTTGGTATGATACCTTGAATATTCCTTGCTTGACTAGACTATATAAACAACAATATAAATTTTAGATTTTTTGATGATTAGGTTCCCACTTTAAAAAGTGGAATACATTTTCATAGTGAGTGGATTGAAAGGAGGAATAATGAGCTCATAGAATATAGGGCAAGCACAAGATTCAGGGTAGAAAAAGATTATGCCTTGAGGAAAGGTGCAGCAAATAATAAAATACAGGAAAATATACTGAAGAGTTAAACAGCTCTTAAACATATATGAAATTACAAAAAGTTTAGTATTGAAAAAATATTATGTGGTAGAAAATATGCATGGTAATTATCATTTTCTACAGAGATATTGATGGTTACTTAGAGGCTGAGTGACTGATCAAAGTACTCTTGATATATCATAAATCTGATCATGGTATGTAGTGGAGAGAGGAAAGCCAATGGACTGCTAGCTAATTAAATAAGTATCCGATTGCCCAGCTCTGAAACCCAGGTGGACCTTAGCCCAGATGTTGAGTAGTAAGGTTGGAGAAGCAGGGATAGAAAACAGAGACATTTCAAGAGGAAAAAAAAAAGCAGAATAAAATTCTGAGGCTAATTAACAAGAATTTTTATTTGAAGCCACAAAATATACTTTTACCTGATTAATTAGTTAATAGTTAATTAAAATGATACTGTGTAGCTGTAGGGTAAGTGGAGGCAGTCTGGCTTCCTCACCCAGGGGTCTGGGTAGCTGAGGGAAGCACTGTTCCCATAGTCTTGAGACGGGGTCCCATAAACTGTTCCAATAACATGAAGTGGGTTCACATGTGCAGAATTATATTATGTTGTGTAATGTTCTGGCAGTTTTCTGGCTTTTTTCCCCTCTAGTAATTAAACAGGTAGGGACTCCCTGTGGAGGGTGATGATGGGAGAGACACACAAGGGGACAGGGTCCTAAATGGGTGCCACGCTGGGGAGCAAGGGCCACGACATGAGACATGCAGATAGACACGCAGCTCGCAGCATTTGGGGCTCGCCCACCCATGAATAAAGGTGTGTCAGACATCCCAACGGTTCTGTGAACATTTTTCAATCTGTGCAAATAGCATAGACCTACCCAGCCTTGAAGTCTCGCTACACAGTAGCTCACAGAAGTGATTGGAGAACTGGAGAAGAAGACCCAAGACAGAGCTTCAAAAAGCAAAATCTAAAAAACACACTATGAGGAAACCATCACTTTTGTTGCCACTCTGTAAGCATCAGAGGAAACAGATTCCTTTGCTGCCAGCAAAATTGATCCATGAAAGGAAGACACAGAGACAGAAAGACCAAGAAAGTAAGAGAGATGTAGACTTAATGTTTGAAGAGATAGTGGCTGAGAATTTCGCAAAATTGTCTAACTATATTAAGTTTTTAGACGCTGGTTTAATCTTTGAAAGTGTCAAAAGAAAGTAAAAACCAACTTAAAATATAGTCATCAAAATTAAAAAATAATAAATATACATTGAAGAAAAAATCTAAGGGCATTTTTATCCAGCTAATAAGCACTAAAAGAAATAATAACTGGAGTTTTATTTTTTAATTGAAATAACATTGATCAAAAACATTATATAACTTTCAGTTGTATGGCATTATAATTCAATATCTGCATATCTATGATGTGCATGAAGTCTTTAGGCAGAAGAAAATTATAGCAAAATAGAATTTACAGGAATAAATAAAAAGCAATTGTTTAAATGTAAAAACATATTAGCTAGATATTGAACTTGTATTAATGTCTTATATTGCTTTTATTTTTTTATAATGCAAAAAGATTTATTTGTATACACAATAATGAAGAAAAGAAGTCTTATGTCCAATGGAGAAGATTAAGATTCTTAAGCAGCTGATTTGGGGTTCTATTGCAGTGGGAAGACTGGCTTTGTTATCTTCAGATGTTAGTCTTTACCTGACACTTCAGCAGGCTTTTTAAACCCGTCTTCCTGCTGGGCCTGCTTTTCTAATCCCTTAGGACAAGGATGTCAAACTCATTTCCACCAGGGGCCACATCAGCCTTGCAGCTGCCTTCAAAGGGCCAAATGTAATTTTAGGATTGTATAAATGTAACTACTCCTTTACTAGGGGCAAGGAGCTCGGCGCTGATGCTGTGTAGACACAAGGTGCCAGGCTGCCTAAAACAAGGTGGAGGGCCAGATTCAGCCCACAGGCCTTGTGGTTGCCACCAGTGCCTTAATCTGGTGTTGCAGATAGCTTGTTCCTATTCTGTTTACCCAAGTACTTTCCCA
Organism: Trachops cirrhosus; assembly: GCA_028533065.1. Lineage (NCBI taxonomy): Eukaryota > Metazoa > Chordata > Mammalia > Chiroptera > Phyllostomidae > Trachops > Trachops cirrhosus. Next base: position 126,072,662 of record CM052539.1, read on the forward strand.
GGATGCATATAAGATCCTTATCACTGTTCTCAGAAGCCATGGTCTTCAGGTCTTGCAGAAGCTGGGGTAACTTGTTCTCCATCTCCAGAGCAGACTCTAGAGTCTTTACATCAGTTGCCCAGTTATCTATTATCAGGCTTCTTAATCACCAGAAGGCAGATTTTACCCTCACATCTTCTTAGATATTTTAGGAACTGCTTCCCATGTTTCCTCTTCACCTCAGCTTGGTCTTCAAAGAATGTGGCAAAGAGAGGTGTCCCCATGTTTCCGTTGTAATAACAGACCATAGATGAATAAGCATCACTGATGACCAGCTTATAAAATGCCACATGATTAATAGCAACCTGACACTCTTCAGAGACGAGGTTCTGGACCTGGGATGCCACCGCAGCTCTAGAGAAAGCCAGGCATAAACAATCTTATATTGCTTTTAAAATACTGAATAATAAGCAGCTACATTATTTTCAAGAGTGGCTATAGTATTTTATATTCCCACTATCACTGTATAAGTAATTAGGTTTCTCCTCATTCTTGCCAGCATTTGGGGTTATCACTATTTTTTACTTTTGCCATTTTTGGAGTCATGTGGTGATATTTTGTTGTGGCTTTAATTTTTATTTGCCTAATGGTTGATACTGATATCTTTTCATGTGTTTATTTGTCATCTGTGTTTTCATTGAAATATCTGTTCCTAAAATTTGATATTTTCTAATTGGATGGCTTATTGCTTTTCTATTGAGTTTTAAGAGTTCATCATTTCTGAATACAAAATCTTTGTCAATTATGTAGTTTGTAAATATTTTCTCCTAGTCTATAGCTTCTCTTTCAATTCTCTTAACAAGATCTATTACCTAGAAAATATTTCAACTTTTGATGATGATCAAAAGAAAAAGATTTTCCCTGTTATGGGTCATAATTTTGTTGTCAAGTCTAAGATCTCTTCCATTAATCTGACTACCTCCAAATTTTCAGTGTGCCAAGTTTTCTAAAGTTATATAGTTTGACATTCTATATTTAAGTCTGTGGTCAATTCTGAGTTAATTTTTGTATAAGTTACAAGTGTGCTATGAATACAGGCTCAAGTCTCCACAGCATTATGTACAGTGAATACAGCCAGTGAATTTTAAATGGCTGCATACCGTGTGATTCCTTTCATATAACTTTCTTGAACTGACAAAATTATAGAGAGGCTAAGAAGATTAGTGGTTGCCAGGAATTCAGGACCAAGGGAGAGAAGGATATGGCTGTCAAAAAGAATCTGTGTGTTAATGGAATAGTTCTATATCTGGACTTCAGTGGTGGTGTCAATCTACACACATGTGATAAATTTGCATTAAATAAATGCATGCACAAACATATGTACACATATAAATGAGTGTATGAAAACTTGACCAAATCCTAAATAAAGTCAGTGGACTATAACAACATCAATTTCTCAGTTTTGATATTGTAGCATTGTTATGCAAGCTGTTCCTATCAGAGGAAACCGAGTGAAGGATAAAAGGGTCTTCCCTGTACTATTTCATAAAGTTGCATGATGTAAGTCAACACACAGAGAATAAAACAGAGGTAAATAGTAAAGTTTATTCTTGAAAAAAGCAAATAAATTTGTAAATTCTATCAGGACTGATCACAAGTAAAGAGAAGACATACTGTACAAAATCCATATTTGAAATAAAAAACAAAAAAATTACTACATATACTCTAGGTGTAAATTAAATATAATAATGAGAAATAAGGAGCAACTTGATGCCACAAAATAATGAAAAACTTTAAAAAACTCAACTCTTCCAAAATGATACTGGAAGCTATTTAAAAATCTGAATAGTCTTAAGTCTATGAAAGAAATTAAATTCCTGATTAAAAAACTTTCATAAGTAAAACTTCACAATCAGCTGGCTTCACTGATAAATACAACCATTCATTTAATAAAGAATAACATAAAACTTAGGGAAATTATCTTAGGGAATTTTTGAAAATATGACACCTTTCAATTTAGTTTATGAGACTGACATAACAGAAATAATAGTTCCTGACAAAGATATTACAAGAAAGAAGAGATGGTTTTAAATAAGTTGAGTTTCAGGTGATATTCTAGTATCTAAAAAGAAACGTTTTTTTTAGGTTGTTGAATCTTAGCACTAAAATAAAAGATAAAGCTTACTTTTTTACACCAGGTATCAGGTAATCATATATAAACAAACAAATACATAAAATACGTTAATAAATTATTTTTTAGACTATCTCATAGTCCATTTAGGCTGCTGTAAGAGAATAGCGTAGACTGGGTGATTGAAAAAATAACAGAAATGTATGTTCAAGTTCTGGAGGCTGGGAAGTCCATCTACAAGGTGATAACAGACTTAGTGTCAGATGAGGGCCCACTTCGTAGTTCATAGACTGTGTTTTTACACAGTGAAAGGCAGGGTTGCTTTCTGAGATCTTTCTGATAAGGCCACTAATTTGGGGGGAAACACAAACATTAAGTCTATAGCAGAATCCTCACATTAGCATATGAAGAGAAAGAAATTTAGCAAGGGAAGCATTTCTTAAGATTAAAGTAAAAGTAAACCATTAATTCATTTATTCTTAATTGTAAATTGCTACCTGACAATGAAGCCAGGGTTAAGGATGTCTCCCTGGAGTGTGGGTAGTGAACCGAAGGTAACTGAGGGTACCAGCCCTGTGTTCTCCTTGCCCCATGACTGATTCTGGCAATGAGGGACATGAGTTTAAGAGAAAGAAAGTAGTAAATCTGTGATTACAGACAACTTGAAAGAGTGAAGAATGACTTGAAAAGAGTACTATTGAATATGAAGAAATATATTATGCAAATGAAATTGTGCCAAATTTCATTGCAGGGGCAGTAAGTGATAGAGACTTACCAGTGAACATAACTCAGTTGAGAGCAGGGAGAAATTAAGTTTTGTTGAATATAGATACTGGAGTGTAATATTTTTTTTAACAATTCTCTCTTACCAGCCTCATTTATTATTTTAGGCAAAGTCTTAACAACTCATTAAGTGGTAGGCATGATGAAACCTATCTTTGCAAAAAGTTTTTTTTAATATAAAGCAGATATGTTAATTCCCTTTATCACTTTCTTATAACCTGTCAGATATTATCTGCTTTCTCACTAGACTGGCACAGATCTTATCAGTCTGCAGGGAGTAATGGGGAAGGAGGAAGTGCAAGAAAATAAAGGGGGATAACATCCTTTCATTATAAATTCCATACTCCTAGGACTACATTCTCTTCTCTTTAGAAAGTCTGTTTCATGGAGGGGACTAGAGTGAGCCTTTCATCTCCAAAGCCTCATGGGCTGCATCCTCTGCTTTCAGGGTCTTAACATTATCGGTACATGTTGTGTTCTGGTCAATGGTTATACTTTTCCCAATCTTCACCAAGAGTTAGTAGTTTTTCAAAAGATTTTCCATTTTACTCTCAACTATCCCCAACTACCCATTAAAAACAATCTCTTACTAACATTACTTTTAAACAATCTCCCATTTCTATCATCCCTGGACTTCTAGCCGACACATCACAGTACAACAAATCCTTCAGGTTTGTCTCATATTTCTTCCAAACTTCTTCCCAAATCCTTACCTCCCTCCTGCTGATGTGTGAATAGGATTGTCTAAAATCATTTCAACAGATGGATCCTAAAAAACTTTGTAAGTTTAGATTTTTTTGTTTGCTGATTTTACTTGCTATATAAAAAAGGTGAGAAAAGAGAAGAGCCTGTTTCTGATTCTAAACTCACAATGGATGTTTTATTTCTAAAAAGTGGAGGTCTCTTTAATAAAACCTATTCTACAGTATGACTGCAGAACCTTGCTAACATTCCAAAGGTTGTCTTATGTACCCCATACTTTATTCAGTTCCAAATGCAAGATCAAATAACTTAATAATTCAAATTGTAGCCCTCTTAATATGCATGTTGAGCAGATCCAACCTGCAGCTACCTCCCTTGCCCATAAACAAGCATGGATGCAGACATCAAACATGGGTTAGTTTTTATCTTTGAGCTCATACTTATTTTTTCATGCAATCAGTAGGGGCTTGGATGAACAAAGCATACTCATTAAATTTGCAGGTGATGCCATGTTGTGGACAGGTGGAAAGCAATGCCTAATGAAAAAGAGGTTATAATCAAAATTAAATTCAGTAAAAGGAGCTATGTATCAACATGTAAATTATATTTGTTAGGATAAGACTAAATGAATGCACATGAAAAAGAGAAGGAAAATAAAGATGGGGATCTCTAAATAACCACAAACCATGCTACACAGCAGGCTCAGAATAAACACTGCTTTTCCTCCCTTCTATTTATTCCATTATGCGGTAAGAGGGAAGACTGCAGAAATTCCATTGACACTTGCTTTTCAGTCAGATATTCCAGGTCCAACTCTACTGTTTTGTAGCTTTGTAACCTTCAGCCAATTACTCAATATTTACCTGCTTTAGTTACTCCATCGGTAAAATGGTACTAAAAGGTTTATCTCATACAGTTATTATAAAGATCAAATTAAAAATTGCATGGAAATGTGAAGGGACTTCCAACTCCTAGTATCGGCTTTGTCTCAATCACCCTGCTGACACCACTGACTGTAAGCCACCTAGGTAAACCACTGGATTTCTCTCAGTTCATACATTTCTGAATTCCAGCTGTTAGGTACCACAAATCTGCAATGAGCTGTTATTTTCTCTTAAATCGCTGTCTCTTCTTTTTTGTTTGTTTATTTGTTTGTTTCTTTCATAGTCTTTTATTCCTTCTCTAAAACTACATGTGTTCATTATATATTATATGTGGGCTGGTCTTTCTGTCTCTCAAGGGCAGACACTGATAGAGATCTCAGTCTCTGCCCTCAAGAGCCTGCTTCTTCAGTGAAATATATGGAGAAATGAACAAAGATGAAAGAGAACACTTTGTGTAAGCTGGGGGTTGAGGCAGGGAGACAAGGCTAAAAAAAGTAATGGATCCATGAGAAGAGACCTATACTTAGATAATATTAATGGTTAACTAAGGAGAGAATGATGGCAAAGAGTTATTTCAGTTTAAAAAATGAATAAGTAAAAATTTAAAGGTGAGAGAAACTAAGGTGAGTTTGACGGACTGAAAGAAATTCAATAGGACTATTTTTTTAAACCCTACCCAAGGATATGTTTATTGATCTGAGAGAGAGAGAGAAAAAAAGAGAAAGAGAGACAGAGAATGTGAGAAACTTCAATCAGTTGCCTCCCGCACGTGCCCTGACTGGGGACCAAACCCACAACCTAGGCATGTGTCCTGGTCAGTGACTGCACCTGAGCCTTTTGGTGTATTAGACGATGCTCCAACCAACTGACCCACCCGGCCAAGGCAGCAGGGTTAAATTTTTTATATTGTTTGTGTTAAGTATTGATAGAGGTAGCAAAAACTAGGAGAAAAAGTTGTATAAATAACTAAGTACCAAGTCATTCAGAATTATTTTTCAAATTTTAAGGGATTTATATTTTATGCTAAAAGCAAACTGGAAAAATTGGAGAGTTTTAGGCACCATCACTGTCACTGACTAGAAGTGCTGCAATCATTTCTAACTCCCTTCTTGGCTTCCTGTCAGGCCTGAATGATAATTATAAAATTTAATCATGATCATGTTGCTTCGCTGTTATACAGTTTTTAGTAGATCTTCAGAGTCTATATTCTCTGTGCATTCCTCTATGGAAACATTATATAATTATTAGCTTGGCACATGTCCTTCCCACTCAAGACCATGAACCCCTTAAGGAAGTTTATTAAATAGTATATTACCAGGATCTATCTCAAAGTCTAACACATAGTAGTTTCTCAGATTTAATAATGAATTCACTATCAGAGATGAGTAAAGTTTGAATTAGAGAAATGGATTAAATATCTTTAAGATCTTTGCAAAGCCATGACTGCACAACTCAAATTATTTGTAACTAAAGTGGCCCCTGGACCAGCAGCATCAGCATTACCTGAGAAAACAGTCATTCTTTCCCAGGTAATGCTGGTGCTTTCATTGCAGGAAAGGCAGATATGGCCCTCTTCCCGACCTACTGAATCAGAAAGTGTGGGGGAGTGCGCAGTGATCTGTGTTTTAATAAGCTCTCCAAGTGATTCCGATGCCCTTGAAGGTTCAAGAATCACCGTTTACACTGCTGGTCTATCTGTGGGGAGTGGATTTGTTTTGTGACATAAGTGGGCCACAACTGTAACGCTGCTGCACATTAATGACAGGGTATAGCATTTTTATTACTTTTTCTCATTATGCTTCCAGGTATAGGATATGAAGCTTCTGCTGGTACTAACTGGAATGGTTTTTGTAGGTTTAATAAGAAAGTGATTTTTATACATTTTAACTTTGCAGGTTGAGTTTGTTTGCACTCTTCCATCATTATTCTTTATAAAATTTCAAGCTGAGTTAAACAACTGATAAAGATTCAGAGTCTGTCACCTTACCTCAGTTATTTATCAACTTATTTGTGAAAATGAATGAAGAAAATGCCATATACCAGTTTGAGAGCTATTAATTAGCCACAAAAAATTGGAAAAAAGAATTGGAGATGATTTCTGGGAACTGTGAAAGGAGAAGAAAACACAGTCTGTCTTACTGACTCATGTGTTCCTTTGACACCTGGATTAGTGAGACGGATGTAACATAAGCCATGACAATAATTTTGTTTTTCCATATCTAGTCAGCAGCATTTCTGTGTTTCAGTTGTTGCCTTCCCTTGCTTTTTTTTCACTCATGTGTATGACCTCTTGTCCTTTTGATTACTTTGTGAACATTGTTTAGAAAGTAAAAACATTCTATTAAATTGAAATAACAGTGTCACAGTGAATACAATGGCTTGTGTCAGTTACAAATCCTTACTCCACAACGACCATTGCAATTAGATCATTTCTCTTCTGGAACGTCTTTTCAAAATGTAATTGATAAAGCACCTAAAGGTTCTACTCAAAATAGTGAATATAAATCAAATCAAAACAACAAAAAGCATTGATACTTTATTCTTTATATTAGTATATAAACGTTTAACATATATTAAACTACAATGCTTTAAGTTAGATTTTATTTTCTTCTTCAAAAATAAGGACTTATAAATTACAGTTATTCACAAATCAATAAGATAGACTCAAAGCATCCTAGACTAGAATAAATCATCAATTAATCCTCTGGTTCTCCTATACTTTTGACATGAGTCATTTGGAATCCTTAGAGTTAAGTGACTTGTCAGAAGACAGTAAATTTATAGAAGAATCATAAGTAGAAAACAAGTGTATTGACCCTTAAGTTTTGTGCCTTTAAGGATATTTATCATCTTTAATATATAAAATGTTATTGCATTTTTATGCAAATATATAAGTATAGCATTATTTTCATGCTCAGGAGAATATTTATAAGCTTGAAACTATATATATGATTCAAGCTTATATATATATATATATATATATATATATATATTTATGCACACACACACAGAGTAACATTTGAAATACTGTAGTGGATAGGGGAATTGGAAAGTATATTTTTAGATGTTAGATAGGCCCTGGTCAATGTGGTTCAGTTGATTGGAGCATGGTCCCATAACTAAAAGGTTGCAGGTTCAAGTCCTGGTCAGGGCACATGTGTAGGTTGTGGTCTCTGGTCCAGGTCTATAGTATCCCCAGTCTGGGCACATACAGGAGGCAACCAATCGATGCTTCTCTCTCACATGTATGTTTCTCCCCTTTCCCTTCTAAAAGCAATGAAAAAATTATCCTTGGGTAAGGTTAAAAAATAATTAATTGATTTAAAATCTTGGATGGTCTTATGATTTATATTAATATTCCTGAAATCTTAATTTTATTTGCCATTTTCTATTTTTAAATATGTATTTGAGGTACAAGTTAAGGAGGACAAGAAGGAAGATCACATTTCACTTCAATAGCAAAAAGAGCCAGTTAAAACATTCAGATAAAAATAATAATGCACTTAAATTTTCTTCTCTATATCCAGAAAAGTAATGTCATTCATTCGATCACTCAGTAAATATTTTAAAAGCCAAAGAATCCCCAGGTACTATTCATGATATCAGGATAACTCAGGGAACAAAAAGGAGAAAATCCCCTGCCCTAATGGAACTTGCATTCTGGTGGAGGCAGTCAGATATTAAAAATACATCAAGGGAATGTACAATATATAACATCGTGATAGCTGGCAACATTAAGGGAGAAGAATAATGACAGGAAGCATGGAAAAAATGTGGGATGTATTTGAAATAGAATGGTCAAAATGATACGTGAAAAATACTTAAAAGAGATGTCAAAGCCATGTTATATCTCTGGGGTAAGTGTATCTTAGAAAGAAAGAAAATAAAGGGCAAGGGTCATCAAGGAACATGTATAAAAGACCCATGCACAAAGCCGAAGGGGGAGAGAATTGAGTGTGGGAGGTGGGGGTGGGTGGGGCAGGGGAAAGTGTTGTGGGGGAAAATGGAAGCAACTGTACCTGAACAACAATAAAAAAAATAAAATTAAAAAAAGAAAAGAAAGAAAATATAAAAGCCTTTAAACAGGAGTCAGTCTGGTGCATTCAAGGGCCAGAAAGAAGGCTATTATGGCTAGAGCAGAGGAAGCCAGAGGGGGAGTGGAAGATGAGGTCAATGAGAATTCAATTGATCACTGTCTTTCACATATTTGTCTTCTGGATTCTTCCCTTCCCTTGAAATAATTGTTGGTTGTAAGCACTGACCAGCCAACCACTTTCTATGGCCATACTTCCCATTGATAAGGTAGCATAGAAACCTGAGAGGTATACAGAAAGTAGGAGTGGGTGTGTCTTCATTAAAGTTCCTGTTTTCCAGATGTTCAGCATTGCCCTAGAAGAGCCTTTGGGGTTATTTGCTGTCTGGACTACATTATTTTATCCCTACCTAATTTTATTTTGGTATAGAATTTCTGGATTATTTTTTTAGAATTTCATGGATGAAATTCATGGAAGAATTTCATAAACCCAAAAACTACGATATAGTCAGTGGATTAAGTTTATATTATTTTCCAGGATAAACTGGTTACTGATTAGATAAAAAAGAAAAGTTTGGCAACACATTCTGTCTTATAAAGGGATAACTTACAAAACTCAACACCATAAAAACAAATAACCCAATTAAAAAATGGGCAAAGGATCTGAATAGACACTTCTCCAAAGCACACATCAGATGGCCAACAGACACATGAAAAGATACTCAATGTCACTAATCATCAGAGAAATGCAAATTAAAACCACAATGAGATACCATCTCACACCTGTCAGAATGGCTTTCATCAATAAATCAACAAACAACAAGTGCTGGTGAGGATGCGGAGAAAAGGGAACCTTTTTGCACTGTTGGTGGGTATACAGACTGGTGCAGCCACTGTGGAAAGCAGCATGGAGATACCTCAAAAAATTAAACATGGATCTGCTTTTGGCCCAAAGATCCCACACCTGGGAATATATAAAAAGGAACCCAAAACATTAATTCAAAAGAACATAGGCACCCCTATGTTCATTGCAGCGTTATTTATAATAGCCAAGATATGGAAGCAGCCTAAGTGTCCATCAGTAGATGAGTGGATAAAATAATTATGGGGCATTTACACAATGGGAAGAAAATTTTAATCTTTGGGACAAAATGGTTGGACCTGGAGAACATCATGCTAAGTGAAATAAGTCAGTAAAGACAGACAAATACCATATGAGTTCACTCATATGTGGAATCTAATGAACAAACTCAATTAATGAGACAAATGGGAACAGACTCATAGATAGAGAGCAGGCTGTCAGCTAAGTGGGGAGGGTAGGTGTGGAGGGCTTGAGAGAAGAGGAAAAATGACTCAGGGACATGGACAACAGCATGGTGATTGCTGGGGGGAGGGAAATATAAGGGGACTAAATGGTAATGGGAAAAATATAATAAAGATTACATCAAAAAAGAGAGAGAAGGTAAAGAGGGATTAGTCTGAAGAAGTGAGCTGGATTGGTCTTTTCCCTTCCATACTGCGATTAGTGCAAACAGTTGACTGCTCCCGCAATTTATCCTTTTTCCTGCTTCAGTACAAAAGCATCTTTCTCCTCCACAGTATCCTTTGCTAAAATTGCAACTCATGTCTCCAAATAGGGACACCATATTTGGATATGCATATGTGATTTATGAAAGGTGACTATTTTTCTATTTCATTTCAAAGAAATGGCAATGAAAATGCAAACAAGAAAAGTAAAGACTAAATACAGTTCAGATTGAGTCTTCTGTGACACGGAGTGATTTGATCACAAGTTAGCCTACTGAAATTCTTAATTACAATCAGTTTTAATGAAGCATTATCATTGAAGCTTGGATGTATTTCATCAGTTAGAAAAGAATGGAAGAGATTCAAACATTATGCAGGTTATGTAAAGTTTTCATCTTCTCTATGCTTATATTTTTGCATGAATGGCAATATACATATCCACAAATTGATCTTAAATAGCACAAAGTCATTCAATAACAAATTCTTTAAACAGCAAAGCTTTAGAGATACTCACCAACAAGAATTCCATCAAAAAGCCCTTGAAAGAATAAACTGCTTAATGAGAATTAAAGGTTCCAATAATATCCATTAGGGTATTCTACTGCACCATTGATTCCACTAGTATCAGTTGCTTTCAGCTAGCTGAACTGTGGAGTTTTTACTGACAAGGACTAATAAACCACAATTTTCCTTTTCACTTCACAAGGGTAGCTTGAATTAACTAAATGTTTTCTCTCTTTTCAGACCCTCACCCACAGCTTTCCATTTTCAAAACATAACTAATGAAATATCTTAAACATTTACTATTATAATACTTTTATCCCTAAAGTAAAAGCAAGAAAATGCATATGTATATTGTTCCATCTGTGATGGAAATATTGACTCTTCGCACCCCATACTTTAGATCTTCATAGCACCCGCGGAACACAAAGGAGGTTCCTCCTTGTTTCAGGTTCAAAACAACAGCATCAGGCTTTCAAATGCATTTGTTGCTTTCCGTTAATGAATTCAAGTTGCCTCAATTTTATTGAGGTGCCATTTCATATAATTTTAAAAAATAGGTATAGATCAATTGATAGATAAATGGTTTATTTGCTCAAGATCAAAGCTCTTAGGGGTCTGGTAATGTAGAACATAATTGTTTTAAACTGACAATCTCAATCTTTTAATCTGTTGTCCAAGGCTGTTCTCTCTCACTATCAAAGGATGGATCTGTTGTTTCTATACAGCATGGGGCAAAGTAAGCTTTCAGTGGTTTGTATGGGAAATAATACAATAATTAATACATGATAATACAAGAAAAACTCTGCTTCCTGTACTCACAATTGTAAATCTATTTTTGCCATCACTGTATTTAAAGAAAATTAAAATACATGTAATAAAATATTAGAGCAAAAATTATAAAAAAGAGGTGTTTAGACATTTCAAGAAATTGTTTGCATTTATATATTCATTTCTAATTTGTTTAAAAATAATAATATAGCTTTTAAGCATTAAGCACAATGCTAAAGACGTACTTTTAGAAAATATTGAAGAAATTTAGAACAGAAGTAGTTGAACATTATTATTATATCTTAAATGTTTATTTTGCTTGAAGAATGTAGCTGGTATTAGAACTTCATTATTCTTTGCAGAAGTCAAAGTGATGTTATTTTATTGAATTAGAGTTTGTGGTTTTCCAGATTTTTTAGAAAAGCAGTTTTAAAATATTTGAAGATACTTTCTGCATTGTATGTGCAATCACAAAACAAAGCATTTTCTATTGTTAATTAACAAATATAAAACACTGGCTTATAGCCATCAAACCAAGTTTCAGTCTTCAGTCCAAATCCCAGGTGCCAGCCTGTAATCCTGGAAAGTGAGATATCAGATTTTTAAATCATTGTTTGGATTTGGGTGGATCAATTTTACTCAGATCTCTGAGTTTACAGATCTCACTCTTTACCAAATGTATATCTGGTGAATTTATTAGAACCCTGAAGTACATTGGAGTTGCTCACTAACTTGTCAAATACCTGTGAACAAAGTATTTCAGGTTTCTAAGTCCTAGACTGTGTCTGGTGCACAGAAAATGTCTGTTTGCTGCCATTGACTTGAACCCATTAAAACACAGATTATCAGTGATATTTAATAATTCTATAGGAGTATGTGGTTTGAAATGACATGTAACATAATATGTAATGAATCCACCGACACACAGTGTAGGTGGATTCTTAGCGTGGGGACACTCCCCAAGAGGATACACAGAGTGGTGTGCTAGCAAATGTTTAACAACCACCTCCCCTGCTTACCTCTTATCTCAGATTGTCTGTTTTCGTGCTTAGGGTTCTGATCTGCTGATTATTTATGCAGCAGTGGGACACACACACAACACAACTGAGTATAATATCAAATGTAGGTATCAACAAGAAGATATATTTAGCAAGCCATCGATGCATGTGTAGGTTAAGCTGAGCTCTCTTTAATTATTTTAAATAATATGAGTTTTTAGAGTAATTTCTAAAGTATGATCACAAGAAATTATTATAATTTACCAAATATGTTAGCTAATACCAAAGAAAACTTTCAAGGACTGTAAAAATGCGGGACAAGGTTTACCACTGAGAATTTACTCATTGAAATTGAGAAACTTCATCCACTTTCCATAAATAAATATCACTGTGGTGACAGACAGAAAAGTAAATTTCTGTCCATACAAAATAAGTCTTTAGGAAAAATGTCATTTAGTAAAATGTCAAGCAGTTAATTTAAAGTGAACACAGTTATTTGGTGATAATTTTAGAAAAATTTTCAACAAATTTCTAAAAGATGAATTTATCAGACTTTGGTCCTCCCTAAAGCTTCCTGTCCTCCTTAGCTACACAGACTGCTCCTGCCCTGAGGGCAGAATACTAAGATGGCTACAGCATCTTGAGCTTCCCAAGGAATAGCTACTGCAATAAGTGAATGCCTGTGGTTAGCCCCTCTCAGTATATGTGCAGAGGGACTGAATCATAGCTGTTATAAGGCAATTATTCTGTCTCACTTTGTTTCAGATCATGCCCTGCATATGCTCTCTTTTAATTTGCAGAGGCTAGCAAATCGGGAACCGCTGTGGCATCAGATTATTTTGCTCAGGCTTTGTTGAGAAAGGGCATATAGTAATAGTAACTAATGGTGCATTTAATGTCTCTAAACAGCAACAACTACAAATAGAGCTATTTAATCTACCCACAAATCCACGTGATGGAAGCTTGCATTCAGATAAAGCTATTTAATTCTTTTATGTGTGTACACGTGTGTGCACAAGCATGCCCTGTATTTGTAGGCATTAAAAAAACTACAAACTTATCAAAAAAATCTCACAAAAATACCTCTGCTTCCATCTTATCTACTTTGTTCTCCCACTTTATCTGTTGTAGACCCATGCACATTGTCCTTGCTATTACCTAAAGTGAAAAACTAAAATCATAGACTTTTCTCCTTATTGCTACCCAGATAGTAATATCATTGGTCTTAAAAATTGTCCCAGAGTATGTGCTGGAAATATTAGTCTGATAAGTTAAATCAGTCCTCAGCATGTAAAATTTTGAAGGAAAGGTGTCTAGAATAATGCAAATTGCTTCATCAACCAAGGAATGGTGACTTTTCTTTGTCTTTTCTGTGTGCCTATATTTAAATGAATCAACAAACTGTCACCACTATAAATTGTTTATGATAGTTTCATAACACATGTTTATATTTTATATAAATAGAATAAATGTACTATAAGTAACATACAAACACATAATTCATTCAAGTATATTTTGTTTATTAACATATATTATGACATATATGTATGTTTTCATTTTTCTACAAACATATACCATTTATAAGCTACAAGACCTGGTAATAGATTGAAAGGTTGCCCAGAGGACCTGCCACACAGTGTGATGCACAGAGAGATGTGTAAAGGAAGAAGAGAGGGCATTTTGAGGCATTCTAGCAGACTATTTAAAAGTATTTGAGAGTGTCAGAAGGAGTGATGGTCAAAGAAGACATCAAAAACAAGGTGACATTAGAGCTGAGGCTGTAGAGCACACCTAGTAGAACTCCATGGGACCAAGTGTAAAAAGACTAGAACAGGCATGGTGCATTCAGAACCTGTGATTAGCTATCTGCTACTGGGCCCTGGGTTGAAGAAAACAGGAGGGCAGTTTGAAAAGAGATCATATTAAGTGCAAATATGATCAGCATTTTGGACTTAATACTGTGGTCATTATAGAAGTAAAATAAAATACCTAGGAATAAATCTAACCAAAGATGTAAAAGACCTGTACTTTTACAAATAAAAGTATTTATTTTTACAAATAAAAAAGAAGATACAAATAAGTGGAAGCATATATCATGTTCATGGATAGGAAGAATTAACATCATTAAAATGTTCACACTATCCAAAGCAATTTATAGACTTAGTGTAATTCCTATCAAGATTCCAATGATGTACTTCACAGAACTAGAACTGTTGCAGTCCACCGGCCCGCGGTGACCACAAACATTGTAGATGGCTCACAAGTGACGAGAGAAACATACACACGGACTACCGAGTCCTGTGGAGGAATAGGGATGGCATGGCTACCCTCTCAAGGGGAGGGTGCCTCCGAGCGGCCTGGCTACTCTCTCAAAGGAGAGCACCCCGAGCTGCTGCCTCAATAGGCTTTTTATTAGGTAGTATTGGGTAGGTGAACAGATACAGAATGTGGATTCATTGTCTAGGAGAAAAGATCAAAACAGGTAGATAATTTACATAGGGTTCAAAAGTCTCATGCTGGGTTTTGGGGCTGGTATCACCTAACAGGTACAGGATTAGTCTAGTTTCCTGCCAGAGCCTACACATCCAAGAGCATCCTAGCAAGCAGGTCTCACAGAATTTTAGATATCTTATGTCCCAGGTCCAATTCACTCCAGGTGTCTGCCGACTCTAGTCTGAGCCTCACTGCCCCTGCTATTGACGCAGGCCCTGAGTCGGGCAGAGGAGACGAAGGCAGCCAGGAGACTTGGATTTCTCACATCCAGAACAGGGACTCAGGCTATTGTCAAAGCCGAGAGGGCAGGGGTGATGTCCATCACTCCCTCACTTCCACAGCCCCCTGAGTCTCTTCCCTGATGGCTTATTCCCACGTGATCGTGTCTGTCTTAGGTCCATTCTTTCCAGAGAATGGTTGCCCGTCATTGACTATCCGACCAAGCTGAAGGGAGTAGCAGAGCAGGCAGTGCCCATGTTCAGGGAAATAAGTTTTGTCTCCTTAGGCCTCCCAGTTCTGGGAGGTTTCTCACTTAGCCTTAGCCACGGGGGGTTATGGCTCCTGAAACCAGGCAGGGCGGACACCACATAGAACAAATATTTCAAAAACTTATACAGAACCACAAAAGGCCCTGCATAACATCAGTGATCCTGAGAAAGAAGAACTAAGTTGTAGGAATCATGCTAATATGAAACTATACTACAAGGCCACAATAATCAAAACAGCATGGTACTGGCAAAAAACAAAACCCAAAAAAAAAAAGACACATAGATCAATGGAACAGAATAGAGAGCCCAGAAATAAACCCACAAATTTAGAGTTAATTAATATTTGACAGAGGAAGCAAGCACATACAATGGGGTAAAGATAATTTATTCAATAAAGTGTGTCAGGAAAATTGGACAGATACATGCAGAAAAATGAAACCAGACCACCTACTTATACCACACAGAAGAATAAATTCAAAATGCATTAAAGACTTAAATGTTAGATCTGAAACCATAAAAATCATAGAAGAAAACATAGGCAGCAAAATCTCAGACATTGCTCGTAGCAATATTTTATCGGATAAATCTCCCCAAGCAAAGGAACAAAAGAAAAAAAATAAACAAATGAGGCTACAGCAAACAAAAACATTTTTTTAAAACAAAAACATTTTTTACTGTGAAGAAAAACATCAATGAAATGAAAAGACAACCCACAGAATAGAAGAACATATTCACTGATACATCTGATAGGGGGTTAATATCCAAAATTTATAAAAAACTTACAAAACTCATCACCACAAAACCAAATAACCCAATGAAAAATGGGTAAAGATTTGAATAGACACTTCTCTAAAGAGGACATATAGATGGCCAATGGACCTATGAAAAGATGCTCAATGTCACTAATTATCAAAGAAATGCAAATTAAAACCACAATGAGATATCATCTCACACCTGTCAGAATGACTACCATCAGTAAATCAAAAAGCAAGTGCTGAGGAGGATTTAGAGAAAGGAGAAACCTTTTGCACTGTTGGTAGGAATGCAGATTGGTGCGGCCACTGTGGAAAGCAATATGGGAATACCTCAAAAAATTAAAAATGTATCTGCCTCTTGTCCTAGTGGTCCCATTCTACTAATCTATCTAAAGGAATCCCAAACTCAAATTTGAAGGAGCATAAGCACCCTTATGTTCATTGCAGCATTATTTGCAGTCACCAGGATATCCTGATATAACCCAAGTGCCCATCAGTAGATGAGAGGGAATACAACTTGGGACATTTACACAGCGGAATACTACTTGGCCATAAAAAAGAAAATTTTACCCTTTGCAGCAGTATGGATGAGCCTGGAGAACATTATGCTAAGAGATATAAGCCAGTCAGAAAAAAGCAAATACCTTATGATTTCACTCATATGTGGAATTTAATGAGCAA
This sequence comes from Trachops cirrhosus, assembly GCA_028533065.1. NCBI lineage: Eukaryota > Metazoa > Chordata > Mammalia > Chiroptera > Phyllostomidae > Trachops > Trachops cirrhosus. Next base: position 126,089,388 of record CM052539.1, read on the forward strand.
ACTGAACTAATAAGCAAAATAGAGACAGACTCATAAATAGATAACAGGATGGCAACTAAGGAGGGCAGGGAGGTTAGGGAGTTGAGGGAGTAAGCAAAAAGGAAAAAGGACTCATGGACATGGACACCAGTGTGGTGAATGCGGGGGAGGTAGGTATAAGTGACCTAAATGGTAATGGAAAATAAAAGAAGAAAGAAAAAATGTTTTAATGCAGTATCTCTGTAATTAACCTTTTTATTTTAGAACAATATTTGACACACAAAAATGATATTCTAAAGGCAGAAAGAGTATTTAGGAAGCTATTTTGATAGCTCTGAAAGGAGATGACTTGGAGCACAGGTGGCAACCACAAGACCCACAGGCTGAATCCGGCCCTCCACCTTGTTTTATCCACCCCTGCACCTTGTTTCTACCCAGTGGCACTGCCGAGCTCCTTGCCCCTAGTTAAGAAGTAGTTACATTTATATGGTCCTAAAATTGCATTCAGCCCTTTGAAGGCAACCATGAGGCTGATGTGGCCCCCGGTAAAAATGAGTTTGAGACTGCTGACTTAGAGAATATGTGAGTGTGAATAACAGTCTAGTGCAAGCAATAAGATTACTGAAGATTATGAAAGAAGTTGTGAGATTACAGCTAATGTCAGTTTGCTTTCTCTAGCAAGTATACATTGAAAGCACTTAATCTAAACACACCTACAATCTAATCAACAAAACAAACATTCAAGCAAAATACAACCAAAGACATTGAAATAAAGAAGAAACTGACAGTTACCAGAGAGGAGGGGAGAAGAGGGGTAATACGGGAAGAGCTGTCAAGGAACATGTATAAAGGACACTTGGACAAAGCCAAAGGGGGTAGGTTCAAGGTTGGCAGCTTCTTGTTCTAAAAGTTGATTTAAACATGTAACAAGTATTTATCATACATTATCTATGTACACAGGTCTGTTCACAGTGTTGGGATTTAGATACCCATATTTTTCAGATCAAAAGATGTACCTAGGCTTTCGAGGAGGAAAATAGGAAAAAAATTTTGAAGCCAAAAATGTGATAAAATATTTAATAATATAAATAACATAGTATTTCACCAGTGCAAATGTAAACAGAACTCAACAGCAGCATTAACAACCATTATTCCTCCCAAATTTTGGGAAGAAAGGTGTGTCTTATAGTCCAAAAAATATGGTAGATACATTTTGTATCCTACTAGGATGTCATTGACATTACTTCACTTTAATCCTAAAAAATAAATTAATGGAGGAAATTCAATTTAGATGGTTTTGGTCTTTAGTAACAAATAGGACCTAACTGGGACTTTCCCCCAAAAGAGCAGTGAATTCTTGGTAGTTAAAGAATAAAAAATACCCCTGAATTCACTGTTTCACAGAAATGACCTGGAAAGCAAATTATACAAGGCCTGTCCAGAAAAAGTCCAGTGATTGTTAATATAACAAGAACGGTTTTTGCAACATCAATGTAACCTGGCAGCCAAGGAGAGTGGACTGGGATGTGCATGTGTGAACAATGAGGACTTCACTTAGTCAGTGGGGGTGGTAGACACCATTGAGTGAGCATATGTACTGTGTGGCTACTGCATTAAAAATGACTGAGCCACTAGAGCAACAGATCTGCATCAAATTTTGAATTAAGCTTGAACATTCCTCTGCAGAAACTATTCAGATGATTCAGAAAGACACAGCTAAGGGGAACTGGTTATTGGTAGATTCATCATGACAGTCTGCCTGCTCATGCATCACGTCTTATGCAGACTTTTTGGTGAACATCAAATCACCCAGGTGACTCAGCATCCCTATAGCCCAGATTTGGCACGTTGTGACTTCTAGTTTTTCCCCAGACTAAAATCACCTTTGAAAGGGGAGAGATTTCAGGCCATCAATGAGATTCAGGAAAATATGACGGGGAGGCTGATGGTAATTGGGAGAACTATGTAAGGTCCCAAGGTGTCTACTTTGAAGGGAACTGAGGCATCATTGTCTTATGTACATTTTTTATCTTATATCTTCTTCCATAAGTGTCTCTATTTTTCACATTACATGGTTGGATACCTCCTGGACAGATTATTTCTTCTCTTAAATAAAAGCAGAAATAATGTTTTGTTATTATTTTACAACAAAATCCCTTTGAAAAATTTAATTGTTATTAAAGGCAATTGTAAAGGAAACTGTACTGAATTGTCTTTTCTTTTAATGCTCCAGGTTAAAAGTCATCCAGAAAATAAATCACCTAAATTCAATGTTTACACAGTAAATATTCTAATTATGGACCACTACATTAAAGCTGTGCAACCAAATTCTAATCTCTCTGTACTTCATGGATTATACATGAATAAGACTATGTTCATATAGATATATAGCTTTGTTTGATATATCAATATATAATTTTTGTTTTGTAATCCTAAATTTCCATCAAATCTTTTTCAACTACATCAAAGCAAAAAAAAAAAAAATGCTTTTATAGACCTCAGGCCAGTGACCCAGCTGAAAAGAGCAATGAAACGAACTTCCTTGATGGAAGAATACAAGCTTTCTCATCATTCTCTGTCAGCTTTGAGCCATTTATAAAAAATGATTTTACTTTCTGAGAAAGAAAATCCAAATTCTTAGTGGAGAATGAACAATCGGGAAGCTGGAATTTGGGGAGACATACACTCAGAGGTCTTTCAAATCATTATACCTGACATGTCTAGAAGCTAAGAAATTGCTAGAAAATTTTACAAAGTATATAGAATTCCCAGTGGTGCCCTTTATTTCTCAATTGTCTTCACTGGTGAAATATATCTTTTGAAACCTTGTAGCTAAGTGAAATTTTTTCAACAAACTGTCAATGAGTACTTCTGTAGACACACCAAATGGCCTATATATCTCAACCTGTTTACTCCACCGCCTGAATTATTGAATCTTTAGTACTTAATGGATTTGTTCATAGTTTTTTACTCATTCTCTTGTCTCTCTCCAACATGTTCCAAGTTTGCTCCCACTCTCTGAAGAATGTTTACTTGCCTGCTGCTCCCGTTCCCATGGTTCCAGATGAGTCAGCTGCCTGATTAGATACCTAAGCTGGGACGATTTTCTTATGTGGAATGGGTTAAACCCTGAACTGACCTCCCAGGGGACCAGATGGTGCAGGCTAACAAGATGTTACAATAGCAGAGTCTATATAATACTGTGGTTAACAAATATCTGAATAGTATGTTATATGTATTTTGCACATATTCCTTAAGAAAAGAAAAGAAAATGTGTAACTGATATACAGGGAAATGTTTTCAGAACACAGATACCATGGAGAGTGGAGGGCACACTTAAAAATAATGATTCCATCTATGCTCATCCAGCTTTCTCCTCAGTTATTCCTGATTCTAATGTTTAAATAATTTTCCCAACTTGGGTTTCAATGTAAAACATGAAAAGTGAACACAGGCATTTTGTGAGCCATTGAATAGATTTTCAGATTAGTTTTGGATGAATGCTTTTTAACATGAACACTATATTTAGTTGCTCAGTACAAAAGGTCATTCCATAAGCACAGCCTGATACAGTGATCTGTGTCACTTTAGAGAATTCTGAATTCTCTCGTGTTCTCAAATGACTTAATTCTGCCTAGTAATTCTACTATTAGACAAAAGGAAAATATACCCTTTTCATTATATATTTAGGAGGCTAAATACCACCACAGTAATGTTTTATTTGTCCATTTTATTTAAGGCTGCATAGTTTAAATATAACCATTCATTATTATTCTAGTTAGCATTTATTTAGAATCTCATGTATATTTTTATAATTGATGTAATAATGACTGATAAGGAACCTACATTGATATAAAAGTGTTTTCAATTGTTTTAAAAATGGCTGGTTTTAAGACCAATGAATAGTGACACCATGAGCTTTGAGATGGATTTTATAAGGATCAGTCAAAATAGAAAAAAGTTAGGAGAAGTTTTTGAATGAAAATAAAAGATAACACTTGAGTTTCTTTCATAAAAGAAGTTATGAGACCAATATGTCAACATGCCATTTAAATATTTTGCCTGGACAGCTTCTCCTGCGATTTTGAAGAGGCTAGAGCAAACACAAAGACAAAAAGTTGAAGTGCTTTTTCAATCTGAGGAGATGAGAAACACAAGCATTTTTGTATCTACAAGAAAAGAACTACAAAATTTGTGGCCAATATCGAATTGCCTACTTGGAACTAGATTGTACTACACTTACAATTCACACACATCTGTATTTGTTTCAAGTTTTAGTGGATGATCTCAACTAAGTACATGAGTAGTCATGGATATGAGCTGGCATGGGCTCATGTATGGTATTTGTTATTCTGTGTTCTCCTCAGTGTTCCATAAAATACCTTGCAAGTTAATGAATAGTCAATCAATTTCTGTTTAATCAAATTATAAATCAAAACATTCTTATTATTAAATGTTGATCAAATCACATGCAGATTTTTATTTTGCTCAATAAATTCACAATTTGATAGTGACTAGTGAAACCTTAACTCTTTATAATTAAGGGCTGTTACAAAGTAGCTCTGTATGTAGGTATACAAAAATATACACACTTTTCTTATTTATTTGTTACATTATAAAATTGAAAATATCTAAGCTGGTATCCTCATAATATTTTATTTCAGGAAGTGATTTTAAGAAGCTAGATGAAATGTTTTAAAACAGCACTGTTCCACATTAAGTTAAATTCTTAATGTTGATAACAGATAAGGTACAGTCAATGACAATGACAGATATTCTGCTTTACAGTATTGATAATTTCACCAACATTTAAATCTATATAATTCTTTTAAATAATCAAGGCATAACTGCTTTGTTTCTTTCTTACTACCATCTTCTCTACTTCTCCTGGGAGTCTGAGTAAATCTAACTAATTATTTTTCCCCATCCTACACACTATGAATATTCATGCTAAGATGAAAACTATTAAAACAAAGCATGAATTATTTACTGCTGCCCAGAGCTGCATTGACTTCATGGCATATTTCTAATACACCAAGTTTTCACCATCTACCTGAGGTCAGTTAAGCATTCATAATACATGATTCTAAAAATAATGTTCTCACAAGTGTGCAATTTTCACTTGAAAAAGCCAATACAAATCTACCTGTAAAAACCAGTATGATTGCATCTGAGTTGGAAAAATATATTTCTTTTCTCTCTGAAGGTTAAGGATAAATGATGACTCTAGACACAACTCTTGTGGAAGGGAAACAAGGTACTTGTTCCCAGCACCCCATCCTCATATTGATGCTGTTTCACAGCAATTGCAAAACGATGGAATTATGCTCCATGCTGGCGATTTGATAGCACTTGTGTTACCTTAGCGCAGTGAGGAAACAGCAGTGGAGCAAGGGGAGAGAGCTCTGTAAACACAGTTGAGGAAATGTTTTCTCCCTTGGTTTCCAGCCAGGAAACAAAGTTGTGACTGGGTTAGAAACATTGTCTTCCTTTAGGAGTTAATGTGGTGCCATGCAAAGAACACAGATCTAAAGCAGACTCTTTTAAGTTTGCACAAATTAAAGTTGCCTACACATTCTTAATTACATCTGTAATATATCTGCACCCCATAAATAATAGGTGTGCTAAATGAATTAATGCACATTAATCACTTAGTACAGTTCCTGGTAAGCTAGTGTGAATTTAAAGAATTTGGGTTTGAATCATCAGTCTGTTCTTGTACATTTTGGTAATTTAAGTAGTTACTGAACTTTCCTCAGCTATAGAATGGGTTGTTTTGTGGTGTGGATTAGAGGTGTGTGTGTGTGTGTGTGTGTGTGTGTGTGTGTGTGTGTGTGTGTGTGTGTTTCCCACAGTGAATAGCACATCATAACACTCAATGCAGGTGAGCATTTTGCCCCACAATTATTATTAGTTGATTATTTTCATTTCTAGGATTTATCTGATAATGAGATGAAATGATTGGCAGATGACATTTAAGTTTTAGGAGGAAGTAATTCTTTTCTCTTGTAACTTAATAAATGGTACTCGGGGAGGATACACAATGAATATTTAGGATGAATACCTGAAATTTCACATTAAAAGTACTTTAAATAGTAGTTATTTTCTATTATTGAATAATTTAAACACATGCTTTAATCTTTAAGAGGCAATAACAAAATATGGAGACTATTTTAGAACATTTTATAGAATTAATGTCATTCATTGCTAATCCCTTAGCTAATGTCAATTTTACTAAAAAAAAGAAAAAGAAAAGGAAAATTTATATGTGGCATTTCTGTGGTAGCATTACCAAGTTAACTGTAGGTATGCATTTGGAGGAGTCAGGCATGAAATCCAATTCACTTATTCATTAATTCTAAAACTATGTATTGAGTGGCTACTGCATGTCAGATACTTTTCTTACCCTAAATATATGGCTCTGAGCAAAATGAATAGAAACCTTTGCCTTGAGAGATTTTTCTGGAAGAAAATAAGTAACTAATTAAATGCAGTGTGGATTAGGTAGATTTAAATGGGTACGACAACTGTATAACCAGGATGGTTGATAGGATGTGACATAATGGTGCGGGGCAGGGCAAAATTTTAGTTAGAGGTTCTGGGGAGACCTCCTGAGAAGGTGACATTTGAACAGAGACCTGCTGGAGTTGGGGGAGGGAGTGATGTGCATCTCCAAGTGTGGTCTAAGAAAAGAGATCTGCAAACACTTAAACTTCAGGGAGAATAAGCCTGATGTTTGGGGTGATGATGATTAGTACACAGTACACTTAGGTTTGTAGCCGCTTTGCCAGAGGGGGCCCCAAGCTCTCAATCTTTGGTGCCTGCCCTGCTTAATGAAGAGCTGGCCACTGGTATTGGAAGCCTTCATCTGGAATTGATAGTCAGCCACAAGACAGTGACATGCCAAGACCTGAGCTAACACAGGGACCTTCCTTTTCCTTTAGCTGCACCCCAGGGATTTCTGGTGTGTTTTATTGTTTGGCTTTACTTGTTGTTTTTGCTGTTCATTTTCCCTATAAAAATACAAAAGTCCTACTTCCAAAAATAGATGAGTCATCTTGTTCATAAGATTTTCATATTGTTTGTAGGATCTGCTTTTTATCATATAGAGAATATTGCCTTTTTTATGGCAGGGATGCAGAGAAAAAGAAATTGCTGGCAGGTGTCAAGAGAGTGAAATTGTTTGAGAGCTGTTTATACTTGTTATGAATGTAGTGATGTAAGGAGTATTCAATATAGTCTTGTGTGGCCTTATCATAAAGGATAATGAAAGAGATGAACACTTTATCAGATATAGAGCAAAATAATTCACAAATCTGCAAAGCAATAGAGAATTGTTATCTGTGATGGGGGCTGTATCATAGACAAATGCCTTCAGAAACCCTTCTGATATAATTAGTTCCCATTTAATATGTTTCAAAATTCCTACTCTTTACCAAATATACTAATTTATCTGGATAATACAGAAGTTTCAAATATATTTAAATAAAAAAGTCAAAGCTGAAAAGTAATATTTGGTTAAAAACTTTAAAAGGTTAGATACAAAATAAAAACCATTGTTGCTATCTCCAGGTAGTGAGATTAAGAATGATTTTCTTTCTGTACTTTTGTGCTTGTCAAATTCCTCCATAATGAATATTTTTAAAAAGCCAAATAACAAATAATGCAAAAAGCAATATGTCAAAAATGTGAATGCTTAAGCAAGGTTTAAATCAGATAAAAAATTAAAGCCTTCTGCATTCTTGCGGTTCAGATGGCATTCAGCCTGTATTTTCTGCACATAGCCTTTGAAAGCTATGACTTTTAACATAAAATAATGATAGTAATAATTGTAATAACCACAGCAATGTCATGAGTCCAAGCTGAGTCCAGCTGGGTTACCTGAACGCCTGTGCAATTTAACCAGTCAGTTCGGGAACCATTATTAGCACTGCAGCAAGCAGATGTCACTGCAGGCTGTGTGGAAATGTCAGAGAAAATGAAGCAAATCCAAGTAGTAGATGTAATAAACTCTCACCCTTAAAGTGTGTTTTTCCCACCCTTACAATTGTCAATTGGAAGACTCTTTTGTTCATTTGCAGCATTACTCTGACTGGAACTTGGCGTCTGAAGATATTTCCATTTATCTGGACCTGGGATCGCAGCTCCTCCTCAGGCTCATTAGACTCGAGGGATCTCACCAAAGTGCAGTAACTGCAGGGTCTGATAAAAGGAGCTTGAAACCCACTCAGGTTCTGACGGGGCTGCAGAGGGAGATGGTAGGAGGGAGGCACAAGGCGGGATGGTATTAAGTTGTGAAACTGAGTATGAAATATTTTCTGGATAGATGGGGAGAGTAATTCATGTGCTGATCTCAGATCTGCAGAAATAAAGTATTTTGAGTCCAATCTGGTTTTCAACACTACTACAAACAAGCCTTCTAACAACATTTTCATGAAAAGTAAAAGCCATATATCTCTGAGCTTAAGCTTGGAATCTGTGAGTGCAATCTTCTAACATCAGACCCTTCATAACAGGACAGTGGAATCCTCCTTCTGGGACTAGTTATCTCTCCACTCAGGGCAGAGAATATTTAAGTTTCCACAGAGAAGTAATATGACCTGGAAGCAGAATCTTATTTCTTCCTTCAAGTAAAACAAGCTTAATAAAATATCCTTATAATACATATTCTTTGAATTATATTTTTAAAACAAAAAAATCAATCAATAAATATGAATGTATCATTGATGTAAGTTTATTTTATCAATAATTAATTCAAACTCTTAAAATATAATTTATGCATAATTATAATTATAATACCTGCATGTACTGTATCTGTCAATTTATGTTATTATGATAACTCTGATCAAATTTTGATGGTGCTAAAATGTTATAAACCATAATTAAAAGTGAAGTAAAACCCGAGGACAGTGAAATACAAAAATACAGTAAATTGAAGCAACTATAGAGGTTATAAATGATGAAGATAGAGAGATCTGAAAGAAAATGATTCATTTCTCCCCATAATATCACTTTTTCATAATTTTTGTAGATGCAGTTTGCTTGCAGAACACTTCGCAGCAGTAGAGTTAGAGAGAAAACCAGTGAAGAGCACTGGACTTGGACTAGCGTCTGTTTTGCTCAGTTTGGGTTATTGGACAGTCCCCTAACCTCTCAGCCTTCTTACCTGCAGAACAAGCATAGGGCCGCTTGGGAGAGTACCTCTGATCCTAGGAGCACATGCAACTTTTAAACTGTTAACACAAATTACCGTATGTGAAGTCTTCATGCCACATAAAAAGAAAATAAATCTGTGTCTTGGCACTTGTGCACTGGGTGAGAATGTGCACAACTTGGCCTCCCTGCAGATTTCGGCATGCTGGCTCCAATTATTGGACCTAGAAGCTATGAAGAAGTTGGGTGCTCCTTGGGTCATCTCCCAAGGCTGCAGCAGCCTTCTCTTACTAGTATCTGAATTGCTTGCTTGTAAACATCAAAACAAGGCAAAACAAAAAATCAAAGGAAGAGAAAGAAAAGAAAAAAGAAAAAGCAAGGATTTTCTATTTCTAGCAATTAAAAAAGAAAGATAAATCTGGTTTTATAATTAAGGACTCTGACCAGCCAGCTTAATTTCACTAAAACAAAGAGTCTGAGGTGGAAGGAAGGAATGGCTTCACTCTTGTAGTTAAGAAACTTATTCCCTAGAAAGGAGGGCAGAATAAGAATAAATATTTCTGATTCCACCTTTTTTCAGCCTCCTTACTTCCTTTACCTTGTAAATTAGCAGATTTGCATATATAAAACATACCTCAAAAAAAAACCCTCAATAAACTCATGGTTTAAAAATATGCAGCTAATTATATGAGAATGTTCATTTCTTTTCCCTATAAGGCAAATGAATATTTATCAAGTTAAATTCCAAGATACTTATTATCTTGCTTGCATTTTGAATATAATTACATTGGAAGGCAATTGTTCTGATGAGTGTAGGCAGAGATTAAAAGATTTGTATGCACTTTTTAAAAATGCAAAATAATCATTGTTTTTTATCACTAACAAAGTAGCTCAACCCTTCCCTTCAGCTGAAAAGTAAGTTAGCATTAAAACATAGAAGTTTTAAAGGTATTACATAACAAGTGAAAATGGCTGAATAAAAATTAGATTGCAATATTTTTGTAACCTAACTTTATAAATACTAGGAAAAATGCCTGAGATATGTAAAGCAATATTTAATATGCTATTTTGAAGCTCAAAATTAAAAATAACTCTCCTTAAATTATTCCAGTAATATATAATCTAGATAAATAATGTCAAAGTGAACAAAATGGATAAACTAGCAAATAAGTCACAATTATGTTTAAATTAGTGAAATTTTATTATGTTAGGAAAAATACAACCAAGATTTCATACAATTTCTATAACTATGGAAGATTTTTCTCTCACCCTGTATTTATAATAAACAGCATCAAAAGAGTTATCCACATGTATTTTTTTATTTTTATGTAAGCTTACAGAAAATATAGATTATGTTTTACATTTCTTTTATTTATCCCAAACTATCAAAGTGTCTCATAGCTAATTGGTATCCAATAAATAAGTTAACTTCTAGCTATAAAAACACAGAACATTTGAAAAATTATAACACAAGTTATGTAGAGGAGTGGATTTATACTGCAGAGCAAATAGCTGGTTATATGTGCCTGTTACATATAAACTATATCCTATATTTTTGTTCTCCCACATACCTGCCTGCTGTAACAAATGATGTTAGTGTCTTTCCAGATTAAATATGGGACCTACACAAAAACAGTTCAACTTCAAGTGTACTGACCCCACTTTCAGGTTTGAACAAACACTTCAATAATTTTAAGGGGGAGGGTAAAAACCTAGGTGGTGATATTGGACAGGAACTCATAAAGCAACTGCCACTGAAACAGTGGAACATTCAAAGTCTAAAAAAGACTGAATAAATTTCCACTGAGATTAGCTCTGGAGAACATTATGGCCAAATAGGAATAGAAACACATTATTGCTTAGAAAGGAGTTAGAGTTATACATATTTATAAAAAAATACTGTATGTACATGTGATTTGGTTTGAACTAGGGGAAAAGAAAACAATCTCTTGGACTCTAAAGCTCTTTTACAAAGTTTCTAATTAATTTTATAAATCCTTTTTAATATGGCAAAGAGTTTCACTTGGGCTTATCAATTTAAGAGTTATACTTGCACTCAGTGGACTAGAATATGCCCTAAGCTAGTTATGCATAACACCTGCTAAAGTTAATAGGCGTTCCACATGAGTAGCTGATTTTGCCAGAGTGTCATGTGAAATTAACTATTAATAAAATTTGGCTGACAATATCTTTAATTTTTCCATTTAAAGAGTATCTATTACCTTGCATGGCCTCCTTATGTAATTAACTATTTTTGATGTGCTCTTGCCATATTCCAGATAAGTCATCATTTTATTCTCTGATATTATATAATCATGAAATAAAATATTTATAAGATATTATCTTCTAATATTTATTAGAAATGATGCAGTGCATATTAACACACATACACATAGAGTATATATTTAAGAAAATGTGTAAATGGACAACATATTTTTTGAAAATCCCTATAGAATCTGAAAGACTGAATAACTTGCCCTCTTTAAAAGAAACATCACTTTTGTTGTTTGGAGCAGGGAGGGGACAGTGGGGAGAAGGGTTTTCAGGAACTACTATAAAGGACACACGGACAAAACCAAGGGGGAGAGTGGAAGCAAGGGAGGGAGGTGGGTTTGGAGGGGGTGAGGGGAGGGTTGGGGAGAAAATACAGACAACTGTAATTGAACAACAATAAAATAATTTAAATTAAAAAGAAAAGAAACATCACTTTTGATTTAATGAAGAAACTACTAAAATTTATTCTTGGTAAAAAATTGACACACAGAATGGCACTGGTGACTACTGTTCATTCATTTAGTCATTCTTGTCATAAAAGTTTCCTTCTCTGTGTTCCTTGTCCCATCCATATTGTTCCTGTAGGAAGATCCGTCCCTCAGTCACCACTGCACTGAATCTTTAGAGTTTAGGTCCCACTTCACATTTTCAGTGCAGTCTTTCCTAACAGGCTGAGACTACTCTTCATTAAACTGTTACCTTACTTATTATTCATGCCTTTCTCATCACAGACAATGATTACATCCCATGTCTGTGAGCCTTTTTTAAATTTAAGTGTACTTGGTGTACAATCTTATATTAGTTTCAGGTGTACAAGAATATAGTGACCCAACAATTTTGTGCCTTACACCCCATTAAGTCTAGTAATCATCTTTCAGCGTGTACACTTATCACAATATTATTGACTATATTCCTCTGTCCCTTTTCATCTATTCCCTACTCCCTCCTTTCTGGTAACCATCACTTTGGTCTCTGTTTCTTTGAATCTGTTTCCTTTGTTGCTGTTGTTTATTTTGTTTTATTTTAGGTTCCACATATAAGTGAAACCATAGAGTATTTGTCTTTCTCTGCCTGACTCACTTCACTTAACATAATATCCTTTAGATTCATCTATGTTGTCGCAAATGGCAAAATTTCATTCTTTCTGATTGTCACATAATATTTTATTGTTATATGCACCTGTGTTATCCATTCATCTACCGAGGAACACCTAGTTTTCTTCTATATCTTGGCTATTGTAAGTGCTACAGTGAATGTAGGGATGTACATATCTTATCTAGTTAGTGTTTTATTTTCTTTGGATAAATATCTGGAAGTGGAATTTCTGGATCATTTGGTATACCTATTTTATATAAGGCACCCATAGAGCTCAATAACAACAACAATGACAACAGCAACAAACACAGAAACCTGATTGAAAAATGGGCATAGAATGATGCAGATCCTGGCCGGCAGGATCCATGTGTTGTGTCCTGGAGACAAATACACATAGACTACAGAAATCCTGTGGAGAAAAAGGGACAGTGGCAACTCTCCAAGTGAGAGAGAGTGCCCTGACCCCCACCTTTACAGAGCTTTTATTGCTTTCCTGGGTACATTATATCAAGGGTAGTCCTCATCTATTGTGCACAGGTTTGCTTTAGGTGGTTACCTTTTATAGACAACAAAGGAGAGGATGTTGCTAATTACATCAGAGAAGAAGGATATTTGCAAATGTAAAGGGAAAAGTAGTTGGACTTGTTATACTCCATACTTGGGAGGTTTAGCTCAGATTTTAGGAAGTTGCAGTAAGCCCTTGCTGCCTCAATTCATGGTGAGGGAGTTTTAGCAAAAGCAAGCCTCATAGGAACCTAGGTACAATGCAGGAATGATTCCCCATGGGGAAACCTCTCCGTGGGCATGGTCCTGTGTGCTGACTGGCTCCCCCACTGGTTTTCCACGGGAGTGCTGAGCTATGTTTCCACACCATGTGAAACAGTTCCCTATAATAGGATATGAAAAGACATTTTTCTGAAGAAGACATACAGACATATAAAAAGATGTTTAATATCACTAATTGTCAAGGAAATATAAATCAAAACCATAATGAGATACCATCTCACACTTGTCAAAATGGTTATTATCAAAAATTGAACAAATGATCTGTGTTGGAGAGGATGTGGAGAATAGGGAATCCTTGTGTACTGTTGATGAAACTGCAAACTGTGGTAGCCCCTATGGAAAACTGTATGGTGGTTCCTCAAAAAACTACAAATAGGTATATCATATGACTCAGTAATTCTCATGCCTTGTTGTCCTAGGCAGAATGAAAGTTCCTTAAGGACCAGATGAGTTTTCACATTTAGGGTTTCTTCCTAGACCCCTATCCTGTGACTTGTATATGCTTAGTACCAGTTTAGAGATGGTATAATGGGAAGCGATTCTTTTATATTGATGTAAAATGAATATGAATCTTAGTTTATCCTGGTGGACTTGTTCTGCTCAGCAATACCAAGCACCAGCCTCCTTTATAATTTCTATAAGATAGAGGATACTACTAGAGATATTCATAGTGTATCATCAACTTACTTATAAATAAAATTAGCCACTGGAACATATAGTTTTTATTACTTCTACTACTAAAGCCCAATGATTTCAAATGGAAATTTTCCAAATATTACTCTTATACCACTTACCATTCATGCTTGCCATTTTATTTTATAGTATCAGTATTTATTTTGAATAATATGCTTTATAATCAACACATTGAAGGCTAGAAAAATAAGTTATAATTCTTTTCACAGGGATTTTTAACTTGTAAGAAAGAAAATTAACATCTAAGAAAAAATTACAATTACTAGAATTGTTGATGGACCTATAAGTGGATTAGGGGAATGATGTTATTTGCTGAGGCAGAAATGAAGATTTTTTTAAAGGGGCATTAAATTTCAGATGCAGATGAGGGATCCAGATAGAAATATCTCAGGCAGATGTTACATACCGTCTGAAGAGAGCATCATAGAGATAAGGATAGAAATCAGAGAATCATCAGCATATTGGTGATAGTTAAATCCACTTGATTATACACACTACCAGAATGCTGTGATTCAAGAATATTAGAGTCAAGCACTGAAAGTGCTAGGACAACCATTGCTAACAAGCAAGAGAGGATTTAAGAAAGAAATCTAAGCTAAGAGAACTCACAGAGAAAGAGTCCCAGAAATTGACTGAGAATTTCAAAGAATTTCGGCCACTTTTCTCAACACCTCTCTCCAGTTTATTTTGTATGATCTCTTTAACTCTTGATCCTTCAAACCTCATATATATGTTATCTTTATCCCAGATCTCTCTCTTATTTCTGGACCTGTGTTCACAGACCCCTTTAGGAACTCTTGTGTTATATTCCCATAAGATGTAAACTGCAGTGGACTTCTTACCTGGGGCAGAGATAACTATCTGTCCATTGTTCCTCAGTAATAAAATATTCAACATATTTCTAGGCATATAACCAACCAAAATAAAGTCTACATTATCCAGTCTATCTTGCAGGCTGTTATGGCCTGCAACTAATTATTGGCTAATTGGATGGAAACAGAAATTGGGTACAACTTTCTGGAAATGTCTTTAAACAGCATAGGCAAGCCTTACCCTACCTTATGTTATTTTTCTTCCAGATATCAGGGATGCATATTTTATAGCTGGACCTGGAGCTAGATAAAATATACTGGATTATGAGATGAATCTTGGAACTGAGACCATGAAAGCAGGTCAAAAAGATCAAAGGAGTCTTAGTCTCTCAATCTGCGAAAAACTCAGCCAACCAGGAATATGTAATTGGATTTTTATGTGAGACAAGTTCTTTTGTTATTTAAGTCACTATTATGTGAAGAGTTCTGACATTACCCACAAAAATTAATTCTAACCAATACGGTTTATCTATTATACATCTCTTTATACTTTTATATTTCCTTTTTTTAAAAAAATGGTACAAGCAGCAATCCAGGCATGCAAAACAGAGCTTTTTCTTCCTCCCTAATCCCTTGTGATGTATGTCAACACAGGTTGTAGTCTCTACGCTCATCGGGCCATTACCTTAGTCATGCCCTTGTTATTTAATGCCAGGATTATTCCCAAAACTATTATTTCCTATATTTAGTTCTCCCTCAAACCACTATTTATGCTTTACAGCTAAAGTGATCATTTTATAAATTAAAATTCTTATCTGCTCACTCCTTTGTTAAATTTAGTAATTTATTAAATTTAAGGATAGTTTACAAATGTTCATGTATTCGTTGCCTATCAGCTTCTTCCCAAGCTGCCTCCTGCCTACTTTTCAAATCGCATTCTTCAGATTCCACCCTGCTCCCTGTACTCCAACCACATACTGTCTTATAGAAACTTGGCTTTTTCATGCTTTCCTAGGAACTATTTTTTTCCTTTGTGTACAACTCCCTTTCTCTCTGTTATTTAGCAAAATTCTTTCCTTCAAGTCTGTGCTTAACAGTCTTTTCCTTTTGATGAAAGCTGGCCCTTTCTACAGCCCCTGGTGCCCCACCATAGCCTAAGGAAAGTTTGTGTTCAGTGTTACCTTGCTCCTCTACAGCTCCTATCATGGGAACTATCACAATGTAATGGATGGTTTACTCCTCCCCCATGTTATAACATTTTAGGATTTTTTTATAACAGAAGCTTGCCTTTCCTTTCTGCTTGCCAATGTCTAACAGTGATTAACATTTATTCATTCACTTATTCAGCAGATATTTATTGAACAAATCCATAAATATATGAGAGGTCATGAGTAAGAATTCAGTAACTACTGTCCAATTTAAGTATCAGGTATAATATTGAATCTTAGGGACTGCGTATATTCATTACACATGAAGCAGAAGTTAAGGAATCTGTTATCTAATTCTATGTGTAAAAAAAAGATAATTGGGTAAACTCAGCAAAAAGAGAAAGCAGAGACTAGGAGATGATAAATAAGGGGAAAAACTAGTGATACAATAGTATTAAATGGAAAGTATTTTTAAAACTTATGTGTTCATGTGCATTTTAGAAAGCAGGAGATATATAAATACATATGCAGAAAGACATGTACTACAGAGCATACCACATGAGCCATAAGGAGGGAAAAACTGAAGTTTGTCTTCTTAGAGGCATTTTTAAGGTGTAACACTTTTATGGGCTTTACAAATTACAAAGCATTCATTAATTCATATACTCTCTCATTTTTATTTTTATAGTAACACTTTGATGTAGGTATTGCCATTTTTATTTAAATACAAAAAAAACAACTCAAAGAGTTATGACCTGTCCAAGTTTAATTAGTAAACTCATATGCACACATGAGATGCAGTAATGTATATTTTTTTATTTCAGAGATATGAAGATTAATAGATATGTAGTGAAAATTATCAAGAATAATATGCAAAGGATGATTGGATTAACTTACCTGAAAATTCATAGCATTCTTTTCAAGGAAAGTTTTTCTATATAAATAAAACACAAAAATATTTTAATGATATTCTAATCAGGGCATGTGTGAAACTATACATGACTAGATTGAAAATTTAAGGAATCCAAATATTATATATACATAGTTACCTATCTCACTCATTTTTAAATGGATTCATCTAGTTCTTTCTCTAGATTTGAGGAGAATATAACCTTTTAATTTAATTTGAACCTTTTCCTAGCATCAAAAAGCATTCAGGGTTATGTAAAAAGTGTGAATGTCAAGTGATATAGATGGTTTTCTTGTATGGCAAGAAATCTTTTCTGTTACCATTTTGCACTCACATCTCTATACATAGATACAACCTGGGTCTTCTGGGCATCCTGATATCAAGAGCCCTCTAAAATGTTTTTATTTAACCTGAAATATTTTCTCTGGATGAAGTGATTTGACTACTTTTAAGTTAATAAGAATGTTGGATTTGGTTTACATTATAGTTCTTCCAATTAGTTTTCTGAGGGTTTCTTTTTTTTTTTTTTGAGCGAAGGGAGATTTTCATCTTATCTAAACCTGTGGGAAAGTAGAAGAAAAAGAGCACTCTTATTTTAAAATATATATTACCATTAACTGTCAGTACACTTGACTTAAATCATCTCATACTTTATGTGGAGTTAGTTTAATTATGAGATATATATTATTACTTCTAGATGAACACCACTTCATTAAAGATTGGTTTAGATTTTGAAACTGAAGGAAAGTTCTATAATGACACAAAATGGGAAAAAAATGTGGTAGTAGTCTTAATATCAAATACAATATTTCTAAACCTCTACAAATTAATGCATATCTAAAGCCATCCCATGTTATTTCTTTCAGGACTACATGTAAATATATGAATGTGCCCATATTTACATAGTCCTTTTTAAGGAGTGAGAGAGTTTACATTTGTACTTGTTACCAGTAAACTCGAGTGTTCTAATGTCTAAATCATCTAAGTGATGCTAATTGCATAGTCCTCCATCGTTTGGGCATAGGAAAGCAAATTTCACAGTATAAAATGGGTTGATATAGAGAGAGTCTTATGTTTTTAATATTTGCCTCCATCAAATACAGTTTGATGGGACATCAAAATACAGTTAATGTATCATATGTCTGGACTTTAAGAAAACAACTTTCATTGTATTAACTTTTTTCTTAAAATAGTTGTAACATTTAATGTACTAGAAGTAGCTCAAAAAAGAATACAAATTAATTTTTTAAAAAACAGGATCAGAAGCTTTAGCAACAAGATGATAGAATCTGCTGTAAACTGGCTCCTTTATGAACATATAGAAACAGTAATTTATGAAAAATTAAATCAACATTTAAATACACTTTTCAGAAAAAATAAATGGAAATGCAATTTTCAAATCAAAGAATGAAGTCAATACCAGAGAAGTTCTGATGCTAGGGAGGGCAACTGGATTTTGTGTTTGAGTCTAGACCCCGTTGGATCTGGCCCAAGATGGCATGTGTCCTCAATTTGGCAAGCAGTTACCAGGTCTTACAATTATACTCTGAGGGGCTGTCCCACCAATGAAAAGTGACTCTGCCTATCGGCCAGGTAAACAAAGACATTTGACATCTGTCATAGCCATGTATGGGGGAAATAAATCACTATTGAGAAACTGCAGTCTAGTCCTGTGTGATGCAGCGTTGCAGGTTACAAATTAATACTACAGTATGGTGTAGGATCCCAAGCCAAGAAATTCATATGAAACAAAACCATTTGCATCCCTAGGGGTCTTGAAGAAATGAACAAAATCATCTGTCTGAAACCTTTCATGACTCAGGGACAATAGCACTCCCACAAAAAAACAGTTCTTATGGAAAAAGGGCTAATAATATCACTTAGGAAAAACTATGGCAAGAATCAACAAATGAACAAAAACATGGAAGAAGAGGTGGCTAATGAAAAAGGAAAATTAAGATTTGCTGTCATAGAATTTGAAATCATAAAACCATTTGAAAAATACTGCAACATAGATATGTTTAAATGATTTAAGAGATAAAATAAAATCTATAAATCACTACAAAGAACAAGAGAACATGAAATAAGAACAATTAGCTTTGAAAAAGAACTAAGCAGAAAGGTAAATTATAATTTGTCAACAATGCTGTCAGTAGAATTAAAACCCAGTGATTTAATTTAAAAGAAAAAGAAAAAAATTAACTAGTGTCCCCAAAGGCCATATCACTTAGAATGAAATACAAGGAGACATAGATGTAGAGAATGTTAAAGAAAGATCAGGATACAGTGAAAAAAGAAGAAAAAATATCTACTACATGTTTGTTAGAACTACCAGGC
Source organism: Trachops cirrhosus (assembly GCA_028533065.1). NCBI lineage: Eukaryota > Metazoa > Chordata > Mammalia > Chiroptera > Phyllostomidae > Trachops > Trachops cirrhosus. The sequence continues at coordinate 126,108,575 of CM052539.1, forward strand.
AGAGAAAAGAGGAGGAGGGTAATATTTAAAGAGGAAATTACTCATGATTTTAAATTGTTGAAGAAAGAAACCAGATTTCATATGTGAGTAGAATAGCCAACTCAAAAAAGTTTAAATAAGAACCAATCTACATCTAGTCATAAAAGGAAGAATTTCAAATACAAAAGAGCCCTTTGAAAAATAGCAATAGGAAAAAGATGGATTTTCTAAGAAAGATTTGAGAGTTTGACCTAAGGCAGACATCAACAAAAACAAATGACAAAAGGAGATAAAATATTATCTTGTGAAAAAAGAAAATATTATGGCAATCTGCATTATGAAGTTCTATCAATCATTCAAAAATAAAGATGAAATAAAGGCATTTAAAACAAATGGGATGATATGATTTGAATTTTAGGAAACTACAAAGTGACTAAATTGTTTTCATAATCAAGTAGAATGTATGTTTTCTCTACTTGATTATGAAACATTTGAGCTTAGAAATTTCTTCTTTTTTTTTCTTCAAGATTTTATTTATTTATTTTTAGAGATAGGGGAAGGGAGGGAGAAAGAGAAGGAGAGAAACATCAGTGTGTGGTTGCCTCTCACACCTGGAGACCTGGCCCGAAATCCAGGCATGTGCCCTGGCTGGGAATTGAACCAGTGACCCTTTGATTCACAGGCCAGCACTCAAACCACTGAGCCACACAAGCCAGGGCAGAGATTTCTTCTTATTAATCTATATATCTCTAGCTTGCTAAATAAATCCTGAATGAACGAATGCTTACAAAGCAAATAGAAAAATATTATGGCAAATTATATGCCTGACAGTTAATAGTATGATGTTTTGATTTGTCTTATTTTTAATTTTTTATTATCTCTCAACTTCTGGTCTTCATTGCTTGACTTTTAAAATTGGCTGCACTTTTATTTCATATCAAACTATTAAATTCACTGATTACATATTTCCCTTGGCTGCATATCCAAATTTATAGTCTAGCTTTTGACTCAAACATCACTTTTGTCTCATGACATGATTTTTAAAACTCTTTAAAGAAGTATTAAAGATATTCAGTAAAAAAATATGTGTGGCTCACCATGGCAAATACTTGATAAAAGCATTTAATTTTATTTTTCTGAGTAAAATTTCTACTTAAAATCACGCCATGGTCATTCCCATACAACCGCTCTAAAGTTGGAAAAGCTGGAAGACAGTGAGGTGCAATGAGTCACACTATCTTTTTTTTAAAGATTTTATTTATTTATTTTTAGGCGGAGAGGGAAGGGAGGGAGAAAGAGGAGAGAAACATCAATGTGTAGTTGCCTCCCACACACCCCTACTAGGGACCTGACTGGGAATCAAACCTGCAACTCTTTGGTTTGCAGGCTGGTACTCAATCAACTGAGCCACATCAGCCAGGGCACACTATCTATCTTTAACATAACTTTCCAGAAGGCACATCTATTTACCCAAAATACAGAGACCTGGGGTCATAAGCTCAAAGCTCTGTGGAGGACAAATAGGTCCTAAAAGTGAATGAAGCATTCTGGCTATAAAATATTTTTTTCTTTTCTTTTTACTAGAGAAAAATATTCTAACATTTTTCTTGAGACCCATGACCTTCTTGATCTACCCTTTATTTCTTCACTCCTCCCAAAGATGTGCACATCTTAATTCTTGGAATCAGTGAACATATTACATTACATAGAAAGAGAAAGTAAGCAGATGAAATCAACCTTGCAGGTCAGGTGACCTTAAAATAGGGTGATTATCCTGGATTTTCAGATCAAATGTAATCACAGCAACCTTACATGAGGAAGACAGAGGGAGAAGAGTTAGTGTTGACAGTGATGAGATATGAGACTGAACTGGCCATCAGTATCTTTGAGGACAGAAGGATGCCATGACTCCCAAAATGCAGCCAACTACAGAGCTTATGTAAGACAGGAACGTGAATTCTCTCTGAGAGCCTCCAGGTTTTGATTTTAGATGGTTGAGACCTATTTTAGACTTCTGACACCCAGAAATGTAAGATAATAAATCAGTGTTGTTTTAAGCCACTATATTTGTAGTAATTTATTATAGCAGAAAAAAATTTAATACTCTCACTGAAATAAATTTGATCTTCCAGTTACTGACTTATTCCAATGATTGATTTTCCCATGTGTTCTGTTAGTCTGCATTATTAAAAATTTATCTGTCCACTTAGACAGTCCTTTTTACCTACCCATGTGGTCCCATTTTATCAAAAATAGTTTGATGCTGGGTTTCACATGGATTTTGATCTTATTTTTGGCAATTATCCACTCTGAACTTGGGCGTCATAAACTATAAAATGGCTACCTAATAGGCTTACAAAAAAGATAAATTTAAGAATTGCATGTAAAACAAGCACTTAGCACTGTGACTAACTCATAGTGAGATATGAAAAATCTAGGCAATAATGTTTTGTTGCATTTTATCCTTCTGAAATTTTCACAGCAATGTAAGGTGATATAGCTTGTTAGTTACTACTTTACTGCCACATTTTGGAATGCTATTGTGAACCCTTGATATAGCTTTTCCTTTGTTTAATGACATTCAAATTAATCTTTTTTCTTTACACTGATCTATGCATAGGTCATACCCTCTGTATTTTCATGTTTTTTCTACTCTGGTACCGGCATCTCAGTCTGCTCTGTCCAGCAGTCACAGGAATTCCACTCCTGATACAATGACACTTCCTGATGCTAAAGAGCAGAGCATTCAAATGATCTCATCAGGATGTGGAAATTCATGTACTCAGAATGATACATAACAACTTAACAATGTATATATGACACACATTCAGAGGAACCTACCTATTTTACTTTCAAATATCCACTTCCAGCTTACCACTTGTTCAGTTCACAACTGTGGACCCAAGTTTTTGAATTTTTTTGATAAAAATTTTTATAAAATCTTTACAAAGTTATCTAGTATATGAACTGAGACAAATGGCTTCCATTTTTTTCTCCCTGATTTTTCTTTAAGAAAGAGTAGCGATAATAAGTAATTAATAAGAATAGCAAGTATATATTGAGTGCTTATATTTTTCAGAATTACTACTCTGTTTAATTCATATTAATTCATTTCATACTTTTCTCTTTTGCAGAGGAGAAATTAAATCACAAGAAGTTAAATACCTTGCCCAAGGCCAAGAGAATAAATTATAAATCTAGGATTTGAACCCAGGTTAAATTGCAGAGCTTAAAATTTTAAATGCCACATGATTCTAATAATAACTTTATATTTAATACAATTTCATATGGACTGAATGTTCATGTCTCCTGAAAAATTTATGTTACAATACTAACCCCACCACCATCTAATGACAATAGGAGATTGGGAAGGTAGTTGGGTTATACAGATGGAGCCCTCATGAATGGGATCGGTGCCCTTACAAAAAGAGTTGTGAGACCCCTTGCACCTCTCTTCCTGTTCTAGGCCATGTGAGGATACCATGAGAAGATGGTCAAGTGCAAACCAGAAAGTGGGCTCTCATTAGATCCTTTATCTGATTTTATATTTCCCAGTGCCCACAACTGTTAAATATAAATATGTATTGTTTAAGCCATACAGTCTATGATAATTTGTTATAGCTGCCCAAACTGACTAAGACACAGACATTAAAAGTGATATATAGAGGACACATGGACAAAACTAGGGGTGTTGGAAAGGGGAGGGAGGAGGGGAGGAATGGGTGGATGGGCTGGAATGGGAATAAAGGATAGAAACTGTACTGAATAAACTAAAATAAAAAATTAAAAAAAAAAAAAGAAAAAACCAATAAACTGGACTTCATCAAAATAAAATTGTTTGTTCTCCAAAAAATAAATAAATAAATAAAAATCTCTATATATTAAAAAAAAAGTGATTGCATCATACTATTTACTGAAGAATATGATTTTTATTTTCAGGTTTCTAAAAATGCATCATCTCATCTAACATTATTCCAAATGGAAACACAGAGGGTCTGTATTACAGAAATAGAGGGTTTATATTATAGTTAAAGAAGAATAACAAACCTGACTTCATTGAAGTAGTGTTAACTATAACAAGAAAAAGAATAATTAAGCAGACTGCAAAGCATTACAACTGCATGATATAGTAGGCTCTTGTTATTTCATTAGTTTTTATTGAAATATGCTTAAAATGTCAGTCTAATAGCTACAAAAATGTTTAACAGTACAGATGAACATTAAAAAACAACAAGGATTGAGGAGATATCACCACTGACTGACATCTCCTAATGTTTTTACTAACTACATATTTCTTTTCTCTTTGAATAAGATATCAACACAATTTTGACTACAGACATTGTGATCAATGGGGTTTATTCATCAGTGACTCATTTCAGCTCAATTTTTTAAATGTTCCATTATTCACAATTTTCTATTAAATTCAATAAATAAAATTGTTTAACATCCAAACTCAGCAGATTCTAGGCAGGTTTTCTTGTCCAATTATATATAGGATAAAATGTATTTCCAATGTCTTTTATATATAGCCATCAAACGTTGTCTAGTGAATTACCAAGAGGAACTGTGTATGTGTATATAGACACACACGTGCTTTTTAAAAGATGACTGTCATCTTGTTGCATTATAGAATCTTCCTCAATAGTACTTTCTAAAGACATAACATTTACCTTTGATGCCATATGAAAAACAACAGACATATAATTTATAGACCTATTTCCATGAAAAGTAAATTTTGGGATGTGTACTTGGGTAACTATACAATGTCATTCTTTGGCATACAAAATTGATAATTATACACTGGATAATTATAAACATTCACTACAAACTGCTAAGTGGCTTTATGTTGGCAACATTTATTTGAAAGATTAGGACATTTACAATAGATTTGTTTAGTACATTATTTTAAACATTTCTCACATATTCTCAGGTGATAGTTATAAATGAGCCTTTAGGAGAACAAGTAATATATAATTCCTTAGGTAACAGAAGAAACAGAATACGTATGGGAGATGTTTAATTTATGGGACACTTCCCTTTCAAAAGTCCTTTCTTTAATCGCCACAGGGTGACCCTGCAATTTGGGGAGCCACGACATTTCTTCCTTTAGAATGAAGACCAAGAAATAGAACCTGGGTCCTACAATATGGCACATTACTGCTCAACAGGCTTGTGATCAACATCATTAAATCAATTAAGTTTTACCAGGGTTTATAACATTAGTAAAGCTAGCACAGTTTGAAAAGAGCACAAACTATGGAGTTAGATAAATCCATTTAACCATGGTCTGGACACTTAATATGAGTATGAAAATAAGTTCCGTTATGCAAAGTATTGCCCAGGATCTAGTAAGCACTTGAAGAAAAAACAAAAACAAATCTCTTTTACTGACAAGAGCGAAATCTTGTATACTACGTTCTTTAAAGAAAGTCACATAATCACAAATGGAGTGACAGCAAATACAAAATACATTTTTTTCCACAGGAAATCTTATGTATTAGTATTTCAAATGGTTTTAATTTATTTTAAAACATGATCGTGCTTATCTCTATGGTTTATACAGAGTATGATGCACACACTTTATTTAAGTGTGTCTTAACGAGCCCCCCCAAGTGGACAAGTGCAGCTGAGTTGCTGCCCTTGCAGATCTCCGTGAGGCCCTAGGTATGTGAGAGTCTCTTTTGGAAGGCATTCTGTCAGTAACTCTACAGTAGCTTCTGGCATAGCAAAACCAGGATTATGTTCTCTTACTATCTTATCTTCTTTATATATGTTCTTAGACTCAAACATCCTAAGCTAGACAGAAAGAAAACATACTTGGTTTGAGTTTAAATCCTTCATTTATGAATAAAAATTTAAAACACATTTTCTGTGAGCCATGCCACAGGCATGTTTAAATTTCTCAGTGGCTATGACCATATTGTGTGGAGTGGATAGCAAAGAAGCAAATTTCACTACAGCAAAAGAAAAATACGAAAAATATATTAAGACCAATGTTTAAAACCTGGCAGTAGGTCATATTATGGATAGTTTTGTGGGCTAAAGAGCATAGTTTGCAGTGCTGTCAGTGGAGAAACTCTGAAAAACCGTAGTTCAGAGAACATCATGGTGAAAAGAATACTTGAAGAATATTGATCCAGCTCTGGCAGGGGTGGGGACCAATTGGGATTCTGAAAAATTAATTTCCCCATTCATGTTATTATTTAATTATGAGTCCTACAAACAATTGATACCCTGAAAATACACTTGTAGTCTATCTTAAGTCAAGGCAAAGTTATTCTGCTGAAAGACATTTCTAGTGTGCATGTAAAAACTCATTGAGGGAAAAAAAAGTTTTAATAATGTCTTAAAATTAAAAAAACAGAAAATTAATACCAGGTATGAATGACTTTAATTTACTTGGGTATGGCTATAAATTATCATTGTAAACAATCATCTTTTTTTAAATTGTTCAAATACAGTTGTCTCCATTTTCCTTCCTCCATTCCCCCCTACCCCTCCCATCCCAGCCTCCTACCCTCAATCCCCCTTTTTGGCTTTGTCCATGTATCCTTTATACATGTTCCTTGATGACCCTTCCCCTATTATCCCCTATTAGTGATCCCCTATCATCCCCTATTATCCCTCTCGCCCCTCCTCTCTGGTTACTCTCAGTTTGTTCTCTGTTTTAATGTCTCTGGTTATATTGTGCTTGCTTGTTTGATAATTCAGTCTCAGATAAAATATATCCATGTAAGGCACCTATCAGGAATAACTTTGCTTTTTTATTTTTGCTTGGTTATCTGCACTCAGATTATATTCAGATATCTACAACGGATAATAATCATGCTGATAATCACATTTTCAGTTCATATTTGCATGAATGGTAGTCTATAAAACTGTACAATAGTTCAATTCAGAGGCACAAAGGGACCTGGCAAGTGTAGTTTTGTGTTCAGATTACAGGAAGTCTTCTGTCTTTACAGAAAGGCTTCTAAGGGACTCTGCACATCAAAAATCCATGATTATCTATTTCCTACATAAAGTACTTCAAGCAGCTGCTTACTTTTATCTGTAACTTCCCTTTCCCATGTTCCTTTATTTTTCTGATTACATAGGGGAAATTCTTGATTAGGAGCCAAGGGTCTTTAACACCTGCTAATCTCCTTTTGAACAAGGAGACTGTTTGCCAGGCAGGGCCATCTGCAGGCAACAGAGGGCTGGAGTGGCACCAAGGGGGCAGGATGCAATGGGCATTCAATTCCGTGTATCTTGAATCTTTGAATCAAGAGGGTTTCCTTCATTGCACACTTGAGTGAGGTCTCCTAGCAGCTAAGGAAGCCCTGGAGATATGTAATTAAAAGAGTCCATTATGCCCGAAACACAGTGAGATTGTAGCTATTCCTAATTCCCATAGAATTGAGCCAGCAATTTGTGCCCACTGCAGAGTTGTGTTCATTCCCCGGAAGAGCCTGGCTGTCCCTCCGCTGGGGGAAAGCGCCTGTGAAGGGCTGTAGTATGTTTCCTTGCAGTGGAAAGCAACTTATATATTCTTGAAAAAGAAATGGTATTGAAGCCAACACCCGGGCTCTCCATCCGTGCTTGTCAAGCTTGACTTAAAATTTAATGAAGTCATTTGGGAGAGGACATTCTAAATGTATTTAGTACTGGACAACTCTTAGTCCACAAATAAAATACTAAAAACCCCAGAGCTGAATTGCACCTTGGAAATAATGTTGTCTGTCTTCTACTTTTTTCCTTTTCTTGGGAAGCAAGGGGGAGGGGGAAATGTAGCCAAAATAAAGTATTATTTAGCTGAAGATATGAATCATTTGTTTCACAGATCTTTTACCTTTATATTGTCCCAAAATTTAATCAAATACCTGTATAGTTCTTCCAGTATATCCTAGGCACCATGCTACAGTTTGGGGATATTTTGAACAAGGTTGAAAGGTCCGTGCCTTCATAGAACTCCTAGGCAAGGGTAGAAAACAAACAAGTTTTAAGTGTTCTGTCTGATGAGAAAAAAGTTACCACAGAAACAACAAAAAATTCAAACAAAAATGTGTGAGTAACATAAATTAGCACTAAAGGTAGATTTTTATTATTAAACAGTAGATTTTTTAATTAAAAACATAGAATACTTATAAAATTTATTTATGAGGATATTCTGAATTTTAATACTGAGACCTCATGCAACTTCTTGCAAGAAGATTACAAAACTTCAGCAAAATATTTTTTATTCTAAGATTCTTGTGATTGTGTTCATTAAAAATGTAAAAATTAATGTGTTAATTCATACGGGCTTCCCTAGGGTAATTAAATACTTTCACACTTTATAGAAATAAGTATTTTTGTCTTGTTTTGCTTTGTTTTTAAAAATGTTTTCTACCTTAAGTTTCTCTTATGTGAAATATTTTCTATTAAGGAATTTGCTTTCTGTGGATAGTAAATGTAATACTAAAATCATGCTTGAAAGTTGTATTATATAATAGAGAAATCAGTACTAGTTTAAGTCTAGATCAAATGTATTTTGATATTTTTGACCACGTTTTGAATAGCAATTCTTAAATATATGAAGTGGGCTGCAGTGTCAAGACCCATTTGAGTATCAGAGTAAAGCTTGGATAGTCCTAAGAAATCTATGTACTATTGATTTTTTCACAGACTTCACATCCTAATTAAGATAAATCTATAATTATATAGCTCAGAGCTTTGTTGCTGGCTTTAACTTATTTTCATTAATATATCAGTTTATAATAATAATAATAATAGCTACTTAGCACAATTATAGATGATACCTTTGGGATGCATTAAATAAAATAAAATGTCTTTGGTCACCTAAAACAATAGACTCAAAATAACAATACTGAACATATTAAAGGGAAAAATACGGGTCTGTAAGTTAAAGTAATCAAATAAATACATAATTTCACTAATTTTTCACTGTAGGTATATACTACTGACTTTCAATAGTAAATATTGGTTTCATGTGCATAAAAGAAGGTGGCCAAACTAGAAATATTAAAGGATGGGGGCCCCTGAAAATAGGAACCTGGGCGACAGTTACTGGCTCACAGATTTCTAGCTTATAACATAGAAACTTAGGGGCACATATCTTTTCAAGGATCACAATACTTTATCTGTGAGGAGGTCCAAATTTGCAGCAGTTTGTACATTTTTGAACACTTGATTTTTGTAACAGCAAACTTTGCATTTATTTATCCCTAAATAGTGCCTCATAAATATTTTTGAATAAATTGATATATTTTACAAGGGAGAAAACTACAAACTAAGGAGAAATGTTCAAATTATTAGCTAAGAAAGCCTTAGTGGGCTCACATCTCCAGAGTAGCTTTAGTAGACACAAAATTATCATTTATTAGGAATTTGAGTATGAAATTCTTGAGATGAGAATGGGATGAAGAGACATGATTTCTAAGTCCTTACTGTATTTGAATAGTTTGTGATTCCTTTATGAAAAGGGCATTCCCTTTTCTTCAGAGAATATGACATGTTAACATAGAAAAGTAAGGATTTATTTTTCATCTTACAATATGTTAAAAATGATGGTACTCCTATTTCTTATACACTTAGTAACTTGTCATCACAAGAGTTATTTAATTCAGAAAATCTTATGTTTTGATACAAAGTGGTAAAATACAATACTCTGTCTTCTGGATTTGTAGTACAAGTCTAACTGAAGGCTACAAAAATCATACAATTACAATTACATCTTCATATGAAGCCTCTTCAAGAATATTAAATGTATGAAATCAAAAGCAATCAAGTCTGTTGAATCTGGAGATTTCTGAGTCTTAAGAAGAGAATGAAAATTCAAACAGATGAAACCCACACAAATGTTAAAATAATTACTTCCTCTACAAGGGTGAATTAACACGATAAATGTATTTAATTTTTTTCTGGTATACATTCGTTCTTTTATGTTTCAGCTTTCAACATGCAATGAAATACACTGCAAGTACATTTTGATAGAGGAGATCAATAAAACATAATGAGTATTAAGTTATTTGTAAGCATGTGTTATGTATCAGCTTTCAGTCCATGCAAATGTGTTACTTCCTTAGAAAGAATGATTTGGTCCCACAGTTTATCACAATTCATTTATGGCAGTATGAGATTTTACTGCAAAAACATCCAAGGAATGGTGATGATAAATTAAGGTGAGAAAATGACTTCATGAGTATAAGTTCTAAAGACAATAGAAAACAAAGAAATAAAGAAAATGTTAGAGAAGAGTCATGTTTATGTAAAATTAAAATATTCCTAAGGCAGAAAGCTACCCAAATGATGACAATACTTAGTTTCACTGACACTTTTCAATGTCACTTGTAAGCCTATACAAAGAAGAATTGTTTGGTTACTTGGTTATGTTTTTAATTTAACACAGCCCAAAGAAGAGAGTTCATGTATAATCTTAGAAGAAGAAGATGGTGGTACTAGTTATGCCACCATGTGCCTCAGTGTTTTCTGGTTTCCCATTTTTAACTATTAAACTTACTCATTATAGACTCTGTAAGAATCGATCATATCATCTCCACAATCTATATAGTAGAAAAGTTAATTAAATAATCACTAATATTTAATAAAGATTATTTAAAGATTGTTGGCTATCATTTCATTTCAAGGTGGCAGTTTGTAATTTGTGATACACAGAAAATCTTTCCAGACCCTCAAAACTCTTAGTGCTGGTTATTATGTCAGCTGACTCCTTGGACAAGCATTATAGTGCTTTTATGCAAATTCCCAAACTAAGTGATGTGTTGAGAATTAAGAACAATGAAAAATATTTGTAAAGCATCTGTTATGTGTTTGGTGGTTAACCATATAAATAAAAGAAACAAATACTTCAATTTTCTTTTATAAATATTTACTAGATTTACAATTTTTCATTTTAATATGGATTCACAATCTGAAAGAAGTGTGTTGGCTAATGAGTAGATACAAATTTTTGCTCTACACTGCAATTATAGTCTTCACAATGAATTAATATACAATCCTTCTAGATAATTAACCAATTATTTATTTTAACATTTAATTTGCATGAAACTATTCACCAAATGTACTCTTACTTGATAAACTATAATAAAAACATGATTTTAAAATTTCTGAAGATGATTCTTATTCATTAAAGAGAATAGGCAGGAAAATATAAAACCTGAAGATAATAAATATAGAATAAAGTACAGTGACATATTTTGAAACAATTTTCCTTAATATTTATATACCATTTAAAATGGATTGATATAAAAAGGATTATAGATTATATATATCATAAGACCAAGTGATGATAATTTAAATAATGAATCCTGAAATAAAAGGAATAACATGTAGTTTCCTTGGTAGATTATTTCCAGAGAAGTATGTGGTTTAAAAGAGGAAACACATGTAGAGAAGAAAAGTTTATGAAAGTTTATGGCTTCTGGGTAATACACATTTTTAGTTTTCTCCCCAGCTATCCCCACCTCTGTTATAGAATATACACTCTTCACATTATTAACTTAGAGAGAAATAACTAAAACCCCTACTTAAATTAAGAACAATAATGTATAACATATGTGTCATATGTTGAAATATATTTTTCAAAAACATATCTATGGTCAAAAACAAGAAAAATCTTTTTTTTATCTAACAGGGAATGATGAGTAGAAGTTGAAGACATAGACCTGGAGAACTTCAAACTGGGAAGAAAGGTCACAAAAGTGTCTCATAACTAGCAAGCAGGAGAACCAGACTCACTGGGAAGAATGGCATCTAGGGTAGGTTCTCTCTGTCTATGAAAAGAGGTTAAATACACAAAATTATTGCTTAGGTATATATCTAGTTTTAAGCTGTTTGTGTAACAGAAAGAGTAGGGAAAGCCACATGATGGGGGCCATGGCCAAGTCACTCAAGCTACACAAGGGCTGTAACACTGGATTGGTAATGTCTCTGCAGAATGAAAGCACTGAATTACCAATGTAAACTGAGATTTTGAAATGGAAACCTTCACTTGTCAGGTGGAGGAAAGCATATATTTTTATATATCAAGAAGATCTCATAATGTGTGTTAAAAGAAAGAAGGAAGAAGGAGAAAACAAGGAGAAGGAACTCTTTCAAGTTGAGCTTGTGACCTAAATTTTAAACATACCAGGAAACTATTTTAATGAACAATAGTCAACAAATTCAATAAATGTTTGATTCATTTTAAACAATTAACTCCAATGCATTCATTCCAATAAAAACTGGAAAAGATCATAAAATAAACATTAAAGAACCCAAAGAGTTAAAAATAGAAGTGATAGCCAAAAATAAGAAGAACAGTTTATAAAGCAATAAAACACAGATATAAATCAAGACCAGAGGTAATTAAAAAGGAAAGGATCAAGTAGGAGATTGTGTATATATATATATACACACACATACATACATATATATATTAGAATATTTATTAGAGTATTAGAATATGTACAGTTTTGGCTGGTCACAACCAAAAGAAGAATTAATAATAAAGAGAGATGAGGAAATTAAAACATGAAAATAAATTTGAGAAATGAAGAGATTGAGGTGCTCCAACAGATGTCTAATAAAAGTTCCAGAACTAAAAAAAAAACACAGAGTGAAGAAGGACTACTCAAAAAGACAATGCCTAAGAGTTTTTAAAAATTAAAGTAAATTATAATTCCTGAAAGAATAAATCTAATGCTGAAAAAGAAAATAAAAAATACACCAAATTCCATAAATTTTGAATTAAAGTTAAAGAATATCAGTGATAGCAAGAAAATAAAATGAGATAAACATAATCTACAGAAAATGTCATTTGTGCAATACAATTTTAACTGGTAAGAATTGATTGCAGAAAAAAATTAGATAAATAAAGGGCCAAATTGATGAAAATAATTCTCAACATAGAATTCTAAATCTAGCTACACTATCTCTCAAAAATTTAGGAAGTAATAGCAACATTTTCAGTTATAGTGAAAATTTGCAACATCGATTCTAGAAAAATAACTAGTAAAATAACTCAATTTAAAAATTTTACTCAAAGGCAATGCAACCTAAAATTTTGTCAAAACATGCTGGAAATATAAATTAAATTATTATTATAAAATAAATTAATAGATAATGTGGGAGAGTGAGTTCATAAAAGAATAAGAGAGTAATGATACTCACATCTTTTAAGAATGAATGTATTGAGTAACATTAGATGCAGGAAATGTTTAGAATGTTTGATAAAATATTAAATGTAACTGATAACATAATAGACATAAAATCTATCATTTTTAAATTAGAAAAATCTAAGAGAAGTCCACAAAGAATCTAAAGAAAAAGAGAAAATGACAATAAAATGAAACATATTAGGAGGTAAAAGAAATGAGTCCAAGTATATACATAATAACAAAAAAGATATAAACAGATGTTGTCACTTGTTAAAATACACAAATAATCAGAAATTACTTTAAAATCTCAGCATTATAATGCTTACTAATAAATACCTTAAAAATTTGCAATTAACAAAAAATATGAAAATGTGGAAATAGAAATACTTTCACCAGATAAATACTAGTCAATAGAAAGCTCTCATAGTAATATTGATATCAATTTAAATTGATATTGTTGAATTTAAAGTGATAATCAAGATATTGTATGCAGCCAACAATATCATCACAAAATTTATAAAGACTGATAGAAATAACAGGAAAAACTGATAATGATATTCAATCAAAGGAATGAAAGAAATGGTATCATCAGTTTCTAAAGAAATTAAAATGATAAAAGAATATTTTAATTCACTTTAAAATAAGAAATGCAAATTTAGAAGAAATGTGTAAATTTATTAAAAATTAAATTTAAAAAATTAGCACATGAAGAAATATAAAATCCAAATGACCCTATATCTATTAAAGGTACTAAATTCATAACTAAAGTTTTCAAACCAACAAAGATGGACTATCAAGGTCCAATCAAGAGACAGAATCCTACTAGCAATTAAACACAGAAAATTAAATATAAATCATTATTGACTGGTAAAAAGGGTTAATAATTATGAAAAGAGATAAAAGAGAATTCTAAATTATAAGGAATAATAAATATGGGAAGCAGACACTAAATCTTGGGCACAGAAAAATTCTCAAGAATGAACACATTTGGAAATGGGACTCCCATAAGGCTGAAATTCAGACATCTTTGTAGAAAGTATGGCTGCAGCTCACAGAATGATGAGGAAGTTTGTTGAGGAGCTTACAAGCTGGACCCTATCTACTGTTAGCCAGGTCCTAGGGTGCAGGCAGAGTTTGTTAAGCAATCATGCTACACAGAAGTTCACACACTGGATCGCCAGAAGGCTGGAGCTTGTCCATAAGAAGCTATCCATTGCGGTGCAGTAGACACTCACTGTATTTCTAGCAAGCCGTGGGCAGCTATGGCATTAGAGATAGAAAAGCTCCCCAAAACTAGGATAATAAGCTTTTCTCTCTGCTATGCCTTGTAGCATCTCTCCAGTGCTATCTATTGGGAAAATCTACCATTTGTTCAGCTGGCAAGAGAGAAAATGGCTTCAGGATCCAGCTCCAGTATTGCCAAGCATGGCAAATAAGAAATGATGTGGAACTGAGAATCAATACATTGTTAACTGACACAAAAATGTTAGCCCAGATAGCATTAATGGTGAATTTCATCAAGACCATTTAATAGTGCATCAGAAAAGCTAACACACCTAGGAATATATGTAACTCATAGAGTAAAAGACCTATGAATGAAAATGTGCAAATGCAAGGACAGAAGTCATTTCAATAAATGGCACAGGAATAAAATATACAAATCAGAAAAAATTGACACCTGATAATATCCCATGAACACACAACAGTTATACCAAAGATAAATTGTAGACATAAATGTAAAAGTTATAACTGTAAAGCTCCCATAGCCATAACCATAAGATATAGGAAAATATCTTTGGCAGTTAGGCTAATCAAAGATATTTTTATTCAAAAATAAAAATTACTAAGTACAAAAATAAGTAATTAACAATGAACTTAACTTTTTAAAACTTCATTGGAAGCCCCTTACGAAATAAAAATATAACCCAACAACTGAGAAAAATATTCACAATACATATATTTGACAAAGAGCTCATATTCAGATTGTTATAATTAATTACAAAGACAATACAACTAAAAATAGGCCAAGATTTGGACTCAAAAGAACATGCTGAAATAATTCATGTGATATGAAAAATTGCTAAACACCATTAATCATCAAGAAAAGCAGATTAACAGTACAATAAAATAGTGGAGAGGATAAAGAAATATTTTAAAATTTCATTCATCATTACTGAAATTATAAAGTATATACCAGCCAGTCAGAAATGATTTGGCAGGAACAAGTATAAAGGACACATGGACAAAAACAAGGTGGAGGAAGAAACGGGAGAGGTGGAGAGGGCTGGGGGAATGGGCTGGGCTGGGGGTAAAAGGCAGAAAACTGTACTTGAACAACAACTAAAATAAAAATGAAAAATAAAAGAAATGGTTTGGCAGTTTCTAAATCAAGTTAAACATGTTTATGATTCAGCAATTCCACAAGAAAACATTTATTCTAAAGAAATAAAAACATATCCACGAAATAGAGACTTGTACAGTATGCCAATTGCTGCTTCATTTATAATACTCATAATTTTGGTACATCACTTAATTTTATACTACTCAGCAGTAAAAGTAAAATATTGATGAAGACAGCATCAGCAAATCTCAAAAAGAAAATGATCTCAAAAAGCATGTATAGTATATGAGGATTTTATATAGTATTGTATATATATAGTACTGTGTGTATATATATATAAAGTATATACAGTATATATGGGATTAGATGAGATTTCAAGTCAGATAAAACTAATTTATGGTGATAGAAATTAAAAGTGGATGTTTCTGTGGTGGTGGTAGGGAGATTCGAAAGCAGTTTGAGAAAACTTTCTAGGATGATGACAAAGCTACAATGGACGTACATTTGTCAAAATTCACTGAACTATATACTTAAAATTCATGTATCTTACTTTATTATACATCAAAAAGGAGGCAAAGTATTATGAAAAAGATAAAATAAGATTAAAAAGATAAGATGTTCCAAATACATAAAGCAGGAAACTCATCTTAAAAGTATCAATTTAAATATTTAATGTAATTCCAACAACAAAGACACTTCAGGATTCTCTTGTGTTGAAAAATTTATTCTATATTTCATATAGAAGGTGTTGCCAGCACAGATTTCAACCTCCTTCTTAATAATCATTTGGTATATGCAGACTAGAAACCTAAGAATGACTTTTTCACAGAACTCCTAGAAGTTTAAGACTCAGCCACATAGTTAAGCAGACAGACCTGTACAAAATGTGAAAGTTAATAACGTATGATGCCAGCTCTTCACTAGGAGATCGTATTTATGGCAAACACAGAGGTAGAAGCATCCAGTAATTCTTATAGAGCTATGACAAGGTTTTGGGGGGCCCGTCTAGTACCAAAGGTCACAGTGACACAGGCTGACTCCAAGGTGGAAAAGAAAGCCATTTAGTGAGACATTTTCCCTGACTGCTTTTACTTCTGGCTGTGTAGCTTTAAGCCACGTTGGCTGTCCATTCTGAATAGGCTACAAACAATCTAATACCTAATAACTAAAGATATGCACTGGTATAATAATTAAGCGATAAATATCCAAAGAAATTTAGAAGAAAAATTTGCCCTATTAAATATCAAGACATGTTATAGCATTTAAAAGAGGGTACTATTGACTTAAGGAATAGATAGAAGAATGTTTTAGAAACAAATCACAAATATGTGGGCAATCTCTGTATTATACAGATTGCAACAACAGTGACAAAAGCATCACTGAGCAAATGAATTTTAAATGAATGGTTTTGGATCCACTGGCATTCCATGAGAAAATAAAAATAACATTATTTAGGTACTTCAAAGCATGCTCAAAGAAAGCATACTACTTTCAAAGGAATGCCAATTAAAATTACAGCTGGCTGGTCTTAGGAGAAAATATGGGAGAAAATTTTCAGGTTAAAAAAATTATTATGAACCTCCGAAGTGCAGTGCATATAGAAAAGCATTAATAATTTTGACAACAGCAAAGTCAGTTGTCTGTAGGGCAACTAGTACTCTAATGAAAATTTAAACTATCATCAGACTAAGAGAGTGTGACTTTTTGATCAAGAACTGGTATATACTGATGGAATGGATCAAAAAACTGTGCTACATTTACACAATGGAATGCTATGCAGCCAAAAGAAAGAAGGAGCTCATACGCTTTGCAACAGCACGGATGGAGTTGGAAAGCATTATGCTAAGCAAAATAAGCCAGGCAGTGAAAGACAAATACCATATGATCTCGCCTTTAACAGGAACCTAAACAACAAAACAAAGAAACAAGTAAAATATAACAAAAGACACTGAAATAGAGGACAGGTTGTCAAGGCCCAGAGGGGAGAGGGGAGGGAATTTCAGGGGAAAAGGGAAGGGTTTACAGGGACAAATATAGAGGACACATGGACAAAACTAGGGGGATTGGAAATGGGAGGGATGAGTGGGTGGGCTGGAATGGGAATAAAGGATAGAAACTGTACTGAATAAATTAAAATTTAAAAAAAAGGAAAAAAAAGAACTGGTATATACAATGTCTAAATAAGTCCAAAAGTAAATAAGATGATAGAATCTTATATACATGGACTAATAGACTAAAAATATATTTGAAGAGTGAATGGAAATTACTGGTAAATTCATAGGATAAAGTTCAAAGTCATTAGTATTGAAAGAGATGGAAATGTTTTTAAATCATCAAATTATAAACATCTACATATTATCACCCAGAGTTGATAGTGACATGATGAAACTAGAAGTCAGTGCTTGTGGATGTACACATTGGCATAAACATTAACCCCTTTATCAATATCTTTTCTTTCTACTTGATCAATTTCCTTGCTTTGAAACCTGTTCTGCCTGAAATTAATATATGTACCCCTTCATTCTTTTAGTTAGTGTTAGCATGTTATATTTTCCTTCATCCATTTACTTTCATTTATTTTATATTATTATATTTTATTGATTATGCTATTACAGTTGTCCCAATTTTTTCCCACTTTGCCCCCCTCCACTCAGCACACCCTACTCTTTCAAAGCAATCCTCATACCATTGTTTCATGTCCATGAGTCATACTATCACACTTCCTGGATAAAATAAATACCTCAAAATGACAAAATAACCCTAATTCTTCTCTTCAGTCCCTTATAACAATGCTTTCACTCATAACCCATACATAAGCATAAATAAGCATATGTATGTATATAGACATATATATATATATGTACATGTACTTGATATACATACACATAAGCATACATAATCAAATACATTGTTGCTGTTATTAATTTGAGCAAACTACTTTATTGAATAAACTGTTGAATAAAATTAGAAATAAAAATACTAAAACTTTTAATTATTTTTAAAATTTTTACCTTCACTATACTTTTCCTCACTGTACTGTCTTCTTGCTTGAATGATTTATCTTTTTTCTCTATATATAAAGTGTTTATTTCCTCTGGCTTCTTTCAGTATTTTTTTACAGGATTTTTTCTTTTTTTAAAATGTTTTAAAATTTTTTATTGTTATTTTATTACAGTTGCCCAAATTTTCCCCTCTTGCTCTCCCCTGCTAACCCCCACCCCACTCCCACAGTCAATCCCCACCCTGTTGTCCATGTCCATGGGTCAGTTATACCTGTTCCTTGACTAGACCCTGTTATTTGAAAATTATATGCCTTGATGCAGGGGTTTTTTGTTTTGGGGTTTTTTTTTTGTTTGTTTGTTTGCATTTATCCTGTAGGTATCTTGTAGGTATTTTCTGAGATTCCCAGGCCTATGTATTTAACATTAATTTGGGTAAATTCTCAGTCATTACTGGTTCAAATATTTCTTTTCTTCCTTTCTGCTCCCTCCCTCCTTCCCTTCCTTCCTTCTTTCTATTTCTAGTATTCCCATTATGTGTTGTTGTTCCACAGACTTTGAATATTCTATTTGTTGTTATTATTGGCGTTGTGTCTTTGTTCTCTTTCCTTTTCAGTGTTTTGCAAATTCTACTGATACACACATTAGGTTTGAGATTCTTTCTTCAGCCATATCCAGTCTACTAAATGAGTCCATCAAAGGCATTCTTTATTTCTGTTATATTATTTTTCACCTTCAGTATTTCTATTGGGTTCGTTCTTAAGTGTGCCATCTCTGCTGACATTGGTCATATGTTTTTGGATGCTATCTACTTTATCCATTATAGCACTTAGCACATTTAATCACAGCTGTTTTAAACTCCCAGTTTGATGATTCCAACTCCCCTGCCATGTCTGGTTCTGTTAGTGGCTCTGTCTCTTCAAACTATGCTTTTGACTTGTTTTGTTATTTTGCCTTTGGTGTACCTTGTAATTTTTTTTTCTTGATTGCCAGACATGATGTACTGGGAAAAGGGACTGGTATAGATAGGCCTTCAGTTACGTGATGCTGAGGTGTCAGGGGAGGAAAGTGTCCTATGATTCAGTCCCAGGCACTTAGTGAGCACATGCCTGTGGACTTTCAGCCTCACACGTGTCTCTCAGTTTGTTTTTTTCTCCCCACTGAAGTGGGTCAAGGTACCTCTATAGCTTGAATGAGCTGGAGGTGAAATTTTTTGCTTTCTTTCACTTGGAAGACTACTGCCAGCAGGAGTTGGTTATTTCCCTTCCCCCAGGTCTGTTAGGCTCTGATAATACCAAGTAGGTTAGGTTCTGGATAACTAGCTTCCCCTGTCAAAAGGTTTTGTGAAGAAAAAAAAAGTGCTCTGATTATTTCAAAATGATTTCTTTTCCTTACCCTGCCAGAAGCCCAAGGTAATTTTTCTCAGATATTTACTGTGGAAACCTGGTCCAGCTCCTGGAGGTAAATTCCACAATATTGTGAGGGGTTCCGGTATTCCTTGGTCCCCCTGGAGTTTTAACACTCAGAGTTGTCCGCACTGAGCCTCCAGCAATAGGTTAAATAAGGTCAGGTATTCCCACCCCTGCACTTGTTCCCTGGAGTGGTTTCCAATGCTGAATCTCTGCTCCTGGTAAGCCAGGTCTCCCTGTGCTTTCCTGTCTATCTCTCCAGTCTCAGGGGCAGCCTTTTGCTCAATGCTTTATGGATTTAAAATGTGTTGCTGATTTTTCAGTCTCTTTAGATTTTTACTTGTCAGGATAAAGCAGTGATTTTTAATCTTTTTCATCTCATGAAAACATAAATTAATTACATACTAAAATTCTGTGGCACACCAAAAAATGTATTTTTTGCCGATCTGACAAAAAATATGAGTGAGGACCCCAAAAAACTGGAATTATCTGCTGGAGGGTGGGGTCCTTATAATATAGATTTTCCCTGCTAGGTGAGCGTTCTAGGAACCCACCTCTATCAATGTACCAGCTGTAGTTGTTGTGAGAGACTTTGGCTTCAGTGAATTTTTTTGAAGACTCTTTCAATGCATTTGCCCATTTCATGATGAGTGATTTACAAGCACACCTGCCCTGCACCATGCTGAGTGTTAGCAGCTTTTAACCAAAAACGGTATGACCCCCATGCTCTCCCCTCCCTATTCACCTCGTCTCTCCCAGAGTGACTTTTTTGGTTTCCCCACATGAAAAAACTCCTCAAAGGCAAATAAATGTTTTGCTGACGTGCAAGAGGCGAAACAAAAAACAGCAGAAGCACTAAAAGGATCAAAATTGACAAGTTCAAAAACTATTTTGAGCAGTGGAAATAATGTTCCAATAGTTGTATCAAATTGAAAGAACTTTGAATGTGACTAAAGTTTAAACATGTAAGAATAAATATATAATTTTTTATAAATAAATTCTGGGGTTTTTTTGGGTCCCCCCCTTGTAGGTATAAAATTGATTCATTTACCTTGGATAGCTATTGTGTTGGCTGTTGCCATTTTTTTATTTGACAATCTAAGGGAAAAGATGTAAGTCCCCCTGACAAAATATTCAGGTATGCATATTTTAAAAATTCTTGCAGCACACCAGTGTGCCTGCCATAAAGTGATGGCTTCCAAGCTCCTTATATGTGCAACTGGAAACCAAAAATGAGCAATAGCTATTAACATTGTAAAAGAAACTGTGTCTCTGCTGACCCTTCAATATACATTTTAGATTTCCATGCTACAGAAAACTTTAATATCTACCAGAGTATATACAGAGATGTTTTTGTAGCATTGTTTGTAGTTTAAAAAATCATAGACATAGCATCAGTAGTGAAAAGAATATAATACAGCTTTGTAACTTCAATAGCAGCTAAAAATGGCTCTATCCTGTTTGGCAAGAGGCTGAATTATTTTTTAGAGACAATAGACGAAAACCACAAGTCATGCAGCCCGAGCATGTGTAGAGGAAGAACTCTGGCCTCCTGTTCTGCCCAGAACTTCCTGTTCTCACCCCTCTTCCCCCCTCTCCTCCACAGAATAAAACGACCAGGACAGAATTGGATTGAACACAAAAACCCTTTCAGAAGCCAAGGGTCCCTTATCTATGGAGATCTGGTGATGTCACACCTACACCATAATTGGCCAAATTCCAAGGTCCTCCAATGAAAACTTGTCCAACCTGCACTTCTGCTCTGCACACCTGTTACTTCAGCCCCCTAAAAACACTTGGCCTGATTAAGCGAGAAAGATAAATTTGAGGCACCATTAAGTCTCCCATTTTCTTGGTTAGTGCCTTCTCTACTAATGAAACTTTCCTTACTCCAAACTCTGACTTTTTGAGTAATGGCTTTTAGAAGCAGCAGGCACAGACTTTGGTCTGGTAAAAATTTGTGCTTATTTGGATACTTAGCACACAGGAGTTAAAAATAAATAAACTAGCTATGCTAGTATTAACTTGGATATGTCTCAAGAAGATCAATAATCAAATAAATAGTGCTACAGAAGGATTTCATGTAGATTTATATCATTACATAAATAATCCCTCATAGAAATATTTATATGTACAAAAAATATAAATACAAGGATTCTAAAGTGTTACATTAAATTATGACAGTCCACCCAACCTTAACTCCTACTCCCTGTGTATGAAAAGGTAGAATTAAAATTTTACTGGGGAGAGGAGACTTAAAGTTTATATATAGTATTTGACTGGGGTGGTGGGGAGTGGTTGGGGGGGAAATGCAGACAACTGTAATTGAACAACAATAAAGTAATTTTAAAAAACATATATGAAGCCAAAATTGAAAGAAATTATCACTTTTAATTATGAACAATATACTAAGTTTAATGGCTTTTACTGTACTTTTCTGTTTAATAAAAAGTGAAACATTTTTCTCAGTTAATACATTTTAGTTATAGAAAATTTAAATTTTGATAGTTACCATGCTTGACTTTTTGCTGGCTTTGAGAGAGGTTGGTTGACTTAAGTGATACGAAAATCATATCATATATACAATATTTTTTTCTGAAATTTTTCCCTCCTGCTGGCATATTATGAGAAATAGGAGTTAGGTTACTTTTGTTAAAACACCAGATCTATGGAGGGACAGACAATTCATTTAGCATGTTTGTGCTTCAGTTTCCTCATAAGTAAAATGAAGGTGCTCAGTTATGAAGATTGAATAAAGTAGTACATCTAAAGTAATTGGAACAGTATCTGGATCATAGGAAGTTTTTATCATGTGTTAGACTTTGTTATTATTCCTCCAGTCATTCAGAACTCTTTGAATATATGATATGAATGGCTATAAAATGTTATATTTTATCACTATTATGCAGTGCTTTACATGTTACTACAACTTTTCCAATCCTCAGTTAATAATTTTAATATACATTGTATTAAGCATATGTTTATATTATTTTACTTCCAAGATGAAGATTAAAGGTAGTAGTAATTTTTGATCAGTGCGTATTTAATACTGTGGATCAAAACCTTTTTTCTCATACATATGAATTTTCATTTAGTATTTAGTGGGAAATTTAATAAAAATTAAAGTGCTTCATTTTTATTCTGTTACATGTGGTTTTCTTGTGCCTAATAAAATTTAATACATGTGTATATGTTTTTAAAAAATTATCTCCCAAGGATAGGTTTATTGATTTTAAAGAAAGAGGAAGAGGGGGAGAGAGAGAGAGAGAGAGAGAGAGAGAGAGAGAGAGAGAGAAACATGTGAGAGACAAACATCAATTGGTCGCCTCCCATGATTACCCCAACCAAGGAATGAACCTACAACCTAGATACGTGTCCTGATAGGAATGAGACAACATTCCAACCAAATGAGCCACCCTGTCAGGGCTGTATATGCATTTTTAATTTAAATTTATTGCTTTGTTTTGTGTCTGAGTGTGGTAAATATTTATTGGTATTTACTGGTATATGACAAAGCCTTTATACCAGTCTTTTTCTTTCTGTCTCTTTCCTTTATTTCTTTAAAATTTTAATTTGATTATTTGTTTGTTTCTTTCTCCTGTTTTTTTGTATACTTGTTTATGTCCTGTGGGATTCCTAACAGGGTTTATATTCATAATTACTTTATTTATGCTTATCTTCTTTGTAGACTAAAAATTCTTTGGGAGCAGAGATATTCTCTGTTTTCCATTTTTAATTCCAGAGCTGGACACTGTGTTTGAAATAAAATATATATAATTTATATATATCAGGAAGACTTAGAGGAAAGGCAACTTTAGTGAATACTGCCTAGAAGGGTGCCTTTCCTCTAAGTCTTCATGAGTCTTCTTTTCCTTTGTTCTACAGAATGTTTATTTGATGTTCTCTACTGTGGACTCTGTGTTTGTGTCCCTCTTCCCCCTAAATTCATATTTTTAAGTGTTAACCCAGCCGTGATGACATTAAAAAATGTGCAGTCTTTAGGAGATAAATAGGTCATGAAGGTAAGTCTTTGTGAATGGAGTTAGTTCACTTATAAGAAGAGACACAAGAGAGGTGATTTCTCTTCAGTATCTAAGAGCAAGAAGGTGTCCAACTGCAAACCAGGAAACACGTTCTCACAGGAAATAAATTTGTTGGCACCTAGAACTTGGAATGTTCAGCATCCAGAATTATGAGAAATGCTTTTCTGTGGTTTAAGCTACCTAGGCTATTGTGTTTTTGTTATGGCAGCCCAAATGTGACAAGCCACAAATAAGACACCACTCTCAAGGAAAGGTGAATGGCCAAGAGGCACTGTTTATTATAACCCTCTCACTTTTATAATGATTCATTATATAACCTGTTCCTATAGCATCCATTTTTGTTTACAGATGATTTCCTTATTTGGTAGCCTTATGTAAGTTTTCCATGGATAAATCATTATTATTCATTATATGACCAGGGTATGTTTGTATATAGTAGCTGGGTGGTAAGTAACAATGGTTACAGAGCATGTCCTCCCGCAGCTTCCCAAGTAACCATTGTCCTGGTTACGGAGCATGCAGCGTCCAGCAGCTTCCCATGTAACCAGATAACCAGTCTACCACACAAATGGACTAATAGAGACTCCATTTCAATATTTTATTTGTACTACATTAGTGTTCATAACATGCATTCTTACAACATTCTGAATCATTTAACTTTATTTGGGCTCATATGTGGTACGGAATGAATCTATGTCAATCAAGTGTTTCATTGATCTTTTCCACAAATTAAAATATATTGTACCTTATTTTTCCTACACGAAATGAAAACTATACCCAGACATATATTTATCTTCAGCTCAGTTACAACCCAGTACTAGTGGACACTATCATTCTACCTTTTTTGTTTGTCAAGTTTATCCATGGTTCCCTTTAGTTCTTTGAACACATGTATAGTGGAGGCTTAGAAGTCTTTGTTTTTTAAACATGGCTTTTGTTTGCTTTTACAGGCAGTTTCTGTTGCCTGCTTTTTGCAAGTGTAGGGGGTTTATTTTTCTGTTTTCTTTCTATGTCTTTCTTTACATCTTATAATTTTTTGGATACTATAGTTTTATAAATATATGTGTGTGTGTATATATATGTGGTTAGATCCTCCTTATTTACAGATTCACTATTTATAATTTAAAGTTTAACTAAAATTTATTTTTACCTTCAAAATAATACTGTGCTTATGTGGTCTTTCGTGGATGTGTACAGAGCACTGAGGAACTGGAAGTCACCCAATGTGCATGTTCTCAATTGAGGACAAGCAAGGTGATGCACTCCCTTTACTGTTTCCACTCTCATAAGTGTCTTTTTCAGTATATATTTAGAGCTACATTATTGTGCTTTATATTGATGATTTTCTGTTTAAAATGGCCCAGGCACAGGCTGAAGCCATCTCTTGTGTTTCTAAGTGAAAAGAGACTGTGATGTGTCTGAGGGAGAAAGTATGTGTCTTAGATAAGCTTTGTTCAGGCATCACAGTTATAGTGCCGTGAATCAACAATATAAAGTAAGATGTCTTCAAACAGAAACATATATATATATGTTTGGTTATATATATATATATGGTTATATATATATATATAGGTTATATATATATATATATATATAGGTTATATATATATATAGGTTACAAGTACATCCACTGACAAAATATTATAACCAGAGACAGGAATTGCAGAAATTTACCCCTGTGCCTTCCCTAGCAGCAAACTATTTAGTATTCACTAATTCAGTTTACAATGATGGTATAGAACATAACTAATCTGAATAATAAGAATCAACTGCATATTTGTAAATGTAAGAAACGTCCAAACCTGTAAGAATTTTAATGAGTTTATTTGAGCCAAATTGACGACAAGTGCTAGGAAGCAAAATCTCAACAGATGGAGAAAATGCTCCAGAGAATGGCAGGTTTGCACCTTATTTTATGGGATACAATCGAAGGAGGAGACAAAAGGGGTTTCATGAAATCCATTGGTGATAGATTAGGGAGGCAGAGAAAGTAAAGCAAGGAAATCTCTGGAACTGGATAAAAAGTAGATTGGCTAGACACATACTTATACAGAGGCGTATTTAGAATAGCTAACAGTTAGCAGGATAAGAATAACAATGAGGACCTCTGTGGTCTTCTGCTCTGGTGATAGATTGTGCCCTGAGGGGTCTGGAAAAAGGGGATTACCCTGACATTCCAAAGGCAAGTTATCACAGATAACAGAAAGAAAATACACAGGCTTAGTCAAGGTAAAAAAAAATCTTTGTCAAAATAAAATGGCAACACATATATACCTGTCACTAATCAACTTTAAATGTAAATGGCTTAAATGCACCAAGAAAAAGACAGAGTAGGTGAATGGATAAGAAAACAAAACCCGTATATGTCATGTCTACAGGAAACACACCTCAGAATGAAAGACAGACACAGACTAAAAGTAAAGAGATGGAAAGAGATATTTTATACAAATAGAAATGAAAGAAAAAGCTGGGGTAGAGATACTTGTATCTGACAAAATAGGCTTTAAAACCAAGGCTATGGTAAGAGACAAAGAAAAGCATTGAATGATGCTAAAGGGAGAAATCCAACAAGAGAATATAAGCCTTGTAAACATTTATGCACCCAAGTTAGAAGCACCTACATATGTAAAGTACATTTTGATGGACATAAAGGGAGAGACTGACAGAAATGCAGTCATAGCAGGGGATTTTAACACTCCAGGGACATCAATAAATAGATCTTCCAGACAGAAAGTCAACAAAGAAATGATGATCTTTAAATGACACACTAGATTACATGGATTTTATCAATATCTTCAGAGCATTTCCCCCAAAGCAGCAGACATGCTTTTCAAGTGATATGGATCATTTTTATTTTTATTTTTTTAGGATAGACCACATGTCAGAACATAAAATGAATCTTGATAAATTTCAGAAGATTGAAATTATATCAAGCATCTTCTCTGACCATAATAGTATGAAGCTAAAAATCAATCACAAGAAAAAAAAAGAAACAATAAACAAAGACATGGAGGCTAAATAGCATATTCCTAAACAATGAATCAGTTAACTATCAGATCAAGGGAAAAATCAAAAGCTCATTTGGAACAAATGAAAATGGGCACACAACAACCCAAAATCTATGAGACATGGTGAAAATGAAACCAGAAATGACACTGGTGTTTGGGCTGCCTGTCACTACCAGACCCAATAAGCAGAGACAGCAATTGAATCTTTATGGGCGCTTTATTCAGATGGCTGGTAATCTAAGAAGATGGCCAGTTCATACCCTAATGGACCATCTTTTCTTTTCTTTCCAGGCCAAAATTTTCATAGCAGGGAATAAACAAAGTGTGGTGAGGGGTTTTGAAGTTCTGGGAGGATTGGGTGAAAGAAACTGCAACATTCCTGTCCTGGGCAGTTAGCTGTTCCCAGGGGTGGGTAGTCATCTTTCCCTGGAACACAATGGCTTGGATGCCTCTACTTGTCCCCAGGAGGTAATCTTTAGCTGTGTTCCAGGAGTCGGCTGTTTTCCCAGGAGCCAGGATGGGCCTCATCTGTAGTTTCTGAAACAAAAGCTTTAACATACATATTACTTACTAAGCTTATAATTTTTTACCTTAAACTAAAATTTTCCACCTCTCGAGTCCCCTATCAAAAACACGCCTAAAAGTGAAATTCATAGCATTATAGGCCTATCTCAAAAGACAAGAAAGATATCAAATAAAGGATTTAACCTTACACTTAAAGGAACTTGAAAAAGAAAACAAACAAAGCCCCAAGTGAGTAGAAGGAAGAAAATAATAAAGATCAACAAAAATAAACAAAATAGAGTCTACAATAAAACAATCAATGAAACCAAGGAATAACCACTATATCAAAACATATTGTTTAAAAATATTAAATCTGCAAATCTTGCAGATCAAAACTGCAATTCCTAAAATAATCAAAAGGCGTACTATTTAGATTTTTAACACTTTAACTTTATAAATTTATAAATAAATATATTCCAAATAGAGATTTTAATATGATTATTAATATTCTAAGAACACACCTAATAAGGGCAAATATATGTTATAAATTTGAATGATATTGATATAGTTTTATAATCTTCAAGATCGACATTATTTTCCTTTGCTTTGTTATGTTGTTTCTTCTATAAATAAATATTAAAAGATTTTTGTTCATATTTTCTAAATATACAGAGTGTATATTAATTTCTTTAGTAAAATTTAATAAATATTTTCAAATATTAAACATTATTACTTGGTATATTTGGTGTATTTTTCCACATATTGATTAATATTTTAAAATATATTGTCTACAACTATAAAAACAAAATATTATAGTGCTAATATAGACCAGTAATAACACATTTTATATTTGGACTTGTGGATTATTATACTTTATTAAAGAAATACAATGAGCAAATAAAATTCATTGTCCAAATGCTAAACTTTTGATTTCTTGTTATCTTCTTTTATGATGTACTTTTAGTTTTCTTTTTCATTTATCTGTACCTCTTCAAAATTCCTTAATTTAAATTTAAGTCTATCAATTTTAGTTAACTCAATTAAGCTAGTAAAGTTTGTATTATAACAGGATCCTGGTACATACGCACCATTTACAATTAGCAGCAATTGACTAATACTGATTTTGGTCACTCTTGCTTATAAGTGGCGGTAGGGGGAAGCTGAGTATGTAGAGAGTCTTTGACCTCCTTTCCCATTCATATCAAAAGTAATTACTTCTTTACCCATCTCCTTCTTTTTGTTGGTCCCCCAAAAGCCAGTCTAATTAATGAGCTGATTCCAATATCTTTAATACTTTAGACACAGTTATTATAAAATCCATATATCTTATGCCAGAATATAGAGTCTAGATTGCTTAATCTCTTTTCAATATTTCTCTCAGATTACTATTAAAAATCTTAGATCTAGAGCCACTCCAAAGACAACCTCAAAGCTTCATTTTTTCTTTATTTCTGTTTATAACTCTGACAGGTCACTTCATATATATATGTATATATGAATATATATATGAGATAAATGTTTCAGTTTTCTTTTGGCTTTTTTCATTAGTGTCAGAGATTCTTTGGTTGTAGAGCTAAGTATTTCTGTGATAAGAATGTCTCCACTAGCCAGTTTATCACCTTCCTACATCCTAGCTTCTTTAGATTAATTGGGCAGATCACATGGTTTTAAAATGGTGGACAGTGTGTGTTCAAGTCTTTAAAAGCCTCGTTTGCTTTATTATTTTTTGTAACAGGGTGGCTATATTGCCTCAGCAGAGACCACTGGTCTAAAAATAGAGTGTGAGTGAATGAATGGATGCAGCTTCATTCCTGCAACATCAACCAAGTTGAATGTTCTGCTAGTGACCATATCAACTGTAAGTACTTATCAATTCCTTAAAAATTAACCAATGGGGAAGTTATATAAATCATTATTTGATATTACTTGCAAGTGTAAGAAATCTTGGTCAATATGTCCAATGTAGTTCTTAGTAAAAGGATTTAAAGTTATGCAAACTGAACTTAAAATCTTTTTTACAGCAATTACTGCATGGTGTAGTAAAAGTATAGGGTCTGACACAAATAAGGCCCTTTTTATTACAAAATATTTTATTACAAAATCATAAGCATATAATTCTGTAACATAACAATATCACACTCAAACACACCATATGACATTTTAGGTGAAATGTTTAAATTAAAATTATAAATTATTACATCCATATTACCCTACCAACCACACTCAAGCAGGCATTACTTCTGCTGGACCCTATACTTAACCTCTCTAAGCTTCAGTTTTCTCAGCTGTACATGGGAGTAATAAGGTCCACTAGATTAAAATCCATGTACAGACAGATGCAGAGCGGGCAACAGAGAGAGAAGACTTCTTGTGTTTCCCACATCCCCTGACCCTGCTTTCCTTCTTGAGAACCAGCTGAATACTTGTCCTTTGATTTTTTAAAGATGTCTTAACCACAACAGCAACAGCAATAACAATAACAAACAGTGACACAGCACTAAACCTGTGAGCTCTGTTCTAAATATTTTTGAAAACAAGTTGTTTAATGGTCACAATAACCTCCTAGAGTGGGTTATATCATTATTTCTATCTTACAGATGCAGAAACTGGAGCACGGAGGGATTAAGTAATTTGTCTGAAGTCACACGGAAAGTAAGTGGCAGAGTCTGGACTTGATTCAGCTCTGAACAACCACGTGTACACCTTCCATCCTCATATTCTTTCTAAGTGCATTACTTGTGCATCGTACTTGAATTTGGTTTGTGACACTTGCAGCCAAATTTCTCCTAACAAGTACCTCACACTCAGTATTTACAACACCTTATAAAAAAAGACAAGAGGAATCATAGCAGCAATCCTACTGGCACCAGTGATAATGATGATGATGATGAAGGTGATGATGGTGATGATTTTTATTATTAAAATTGAGTCATCTATTCTATGGCAGTGGTAATGTGTGTCAATATGTAAGATACTCTGGATTGCCTGTCAGAAAGTTTTTACTATGGACATTTAAAGTCAAATTGAGGGGTAAACCAACTACTACTGTACAACAAAACAGCTAAAAAAAGACACAGATATAAAATAACTAAAAAAGCTGTATTCAGATATGATCACATGTAAACACTAACATAAGACTGACTACTTTATGGAAAATGTCAACATGTAGTCAGTATAAAAATGGAATCAACAAGGTTTTACATTTAAAATTGTTTTCAACAAGCTTTTAAACTTTTGCTTAGCTTTTATTTCTGCTTTACATTTTCTTTAAATTAATGCAGAAATTCTTATATTTAAGGAGAAATGTACTTTAAATTGTTGCTCTAAATATGACAACACATTTGCAAGTTATTAATATGCTTATTAGAGAAACATTCTGTATTTCCTTTCAAAATCTCATAGTACTTTTTCCTTGTTAAAAATATCTTCAACTTTTGCCTTAAGCATTGCTTTTCTGGGTGATATAATCCCAAAGAGTACTGATAATGAACTATTTTAACAGAGAGTATAAAAATACCTTTCTAAAGGATATACTCCAATAGAAATAACGACAATATTTCTTCTCAGCTTCTTTGTTTTTTTATTTAAGATCAAGCTTGTAAATCTCACTTTGCCTTTGCTCCTCTCCAATTATGGTTATGTAGAGTGTTTGGCCAATGCAGTCTGCATTCCAGGTAGATTGCCAGCTAAAAGATGCAAAAAATTAACATACACATGCACATATACACACTATAAAGTTAGAGGTCTCTGGGAGGTAATGATTTAGAATGACTTTTTTTCTTTGTTTTATTCTCATTTTCTTTCAAAATATTGGCTTATTAAAATTTCTGGGGATATGAAGGTTGCTTATTTACAGGTATATCAAAATATAAAACACAAACTATTACACGATGGAGTTTCAAATATTGCATAATCAGGGCAAGGTAAATATCCTTTATGGAGCTGAGAAAGAATAAACAGAATATACTATATTTGTAAATTAAAGTGTATTTTTTAAAGCTTTTATTTATTTAGACTGAGGGAAAGAGAGGGAGAAAGACAGAGAGAGAAACATCAATGTGTGGTTGCCTCTCGAGTTTCCCCCACTGGGGACCTGGCCACAACCCAAGCATGTGCCCTGACTGGGAAAGGAACCAGTGACCCTTTGGTTCAGAGGCCAGCGCTCAATCCATAGAACCACACCAGCCAGGGCTAAAGTGTATTTTTATTCAAAGACAATATTATAGTCATTTCTTATCAAACATCAGTGAGATTTCTTCCCTCTACCTCACTATTCTATTTTCTTTTTGTCAGCTAGATTTATTTTTATTATAATTTTTATCTATATGTCTATCTATCTACCTATCTAATATTTTACTCTAATGGTACCCTTTCTATCTGATAGAAGATGCAAGAAAACTTTAAAGTCTTTAAATAATTCTTACAAAATTAAAGCAGACTAGATGAACAATTAGAAAAAATTTAGACTGTCTTGACAAAGACCTAAGTTATTATTTTAATTAACTTGACATTCTTTTCAGATATATAATCTTCAACCACCATTTCAATGTTTATGTCTTTCTGCATGTTTTGTAATACTTCTGGGACTTTTGGGGAAAAAAAACGAATTTTAATGGGAGTCAGAGTCAAGCAATTAAATAGCTCTATCAATGAAACTTAGGTCTGAGTAGATATCTTCAAATGATTTCACTTCTTCAAGCATTATCAGTTAAAGGGGTGACAGGCAAGACATTAGCAGTGTTATGAAACAAAAGTGAGGTTCGGCTGCTCACTACCACCCACAGGCAAATTCTGAAGACACAAATTGGTGGGGAAGAAAGAGGTCTTTATTAACAGGTTGTACAATTTGGGAGGATGGGGAACTCCTTGGTTCTAGGCTCATAACTTTCAGAAAACTCAGACAAAAGCCAGCTGTCGCCAGAAGTAGAAATAGTGCCCAGAATTTCCACTCCACCCTTATCTGTCCTTTGGAGCCTGAAGCTGCTAAGCAGATGGCTCTCTAACTTCAGGCTCCCTCCAGGGTTCTTTCTTTTCAAATGTAAAACTTTCACAAACTTCTACAACCTTCACAGCCTTCTATACACTTGCAGTGGTCTTGACCTTTTAACAAAGGAAAGGACCAAACTTTTACTCTGTATCAGGCAGCAGAAAGCCCTTAGATTTGCAAACACATTCCATACTTTCTTGAAACACATGACTTGAAAAAAATCTTGTTGTGCAATGACCTGAATGCCTGGACATATGGGATCTTGTCCCACTTCTCCACTGACAATACAGTTCCAACTTCATGATGGCATAGTAATTTATGGAACCATTTTTGGGTCATTTTTCTCCATAGTCCAAAATATTCATAGGCCATACAGTGGTACAATAGAAAGCCAATTCCTTCTTAAACATTGGGTAATGGCTGTACATGGCCCAGTCTACTACAGTTCAGCCCATTGGGCTCCCTCCAGTAGCCAAAACAAGTGTAGCCATGTCCTCTGGTCTCACTTTCAACCAGGGACTGGAAGAAGATAGGAGGGCTTTTCCCTCTGTCATGCACTCTCACTAGTCTCACACATGCTCAGTGCAATGACTTCCTTCTGCACCTTGTCTTTCCTGGGCTTGGGGGATCTGTCATCACACACCACACTAGCAGTGCAGCTTCATCTGCACTGCCTTGGCCATTTCCTGTGGTCCCTCCCTCACTCAGGGCACCACACCAGTATCAGCAGGACAAATAATAGTGACATTTTAAAAAGTATTCAGGTAGAGTAGGGAATCTACATTTGGCCAGGGACATTTATCTAATAAAGTGGCGATAATATCAATTTTTTATTATTTGGAGGAGGGGAGGGTGAACCAGACTACGTGGCTACTGCAATTTTGTCAAATAAACCCAATCCAGAATATGTGCCACAAAGGATCTATGCAATTCACCTCTTTTTATGTCTCCTCCTTTTTGTGAAATATAAAACATCATGAATACTCAGTATTTACTGATCTAGCTAAATATATAGTAACCAAATTTTTACTTATTTTTACATATGCTCCTTTGACAAAGAAAGGCAATAGGTCAAATTATATAGTTAACTCCACTGTATCCCTTGAAAGGGTGCTAATGATAGAGCTTAAGTTTAAGGAGAAAAAATGCATTGGGTAGAAAAATTCTGTGAATGTACTCCCTGTGAACCACTATTTGAATAATCTCACAGAAAATAGTTCCAACTCATATGGAAACCTGCAGACAAAATACATAAAAATCTAGTTACCCAGAGCTATAAGAGAGGGCTTCATTGAGGATGAAGTTTAAAGTAAAGTTGAAAAAGATACTCCAAATATGAGTAAAATTCGTACATGCATAAATCTAAACCCAGTGGAACTGAGTAATGAAGGCTAGTTACTTGTGTATTTGTAGTTTTGAGTTACTCCACTGGAATTTTCTCAGTGTGTACATTTGCTGATATTTTTTGTAATAGGTGATTGATTCTGCTATGCTGAAAAATACACTATTTAAAGGGTATATTTAAAGTAACACAGAGAGAAGAAATTTCAGTTCCTGAGTAGTGATAATGGAGAATTATACAAGCAACAATTAGATATTCAGGGACCCTCTTGTTTGCAGAACTGCCTTAGGCCATATTTAGTTACAGAGGCTCTGGTGGCAAATCAACAAAGAGCAATGCCCCATTTATTCTACATTGCTGGTTAATGAGGTGTTCCAGCAAAAAGAATTTTCCAAGTGAAGTTTGCCCCTCAGAAATTGTTTTTATTAAAGCCACTTTCTAGCCTTGTAGTCTTCTACCTGCACTTAGATCTCTAATACTCAGATTCTCATCTGCAAGTTTAAAAAGTCCATTTCTAACTCCAAAGTAACCTTTCTAAATAGTATTAAATTTAGTTTTCTTTAAACAGAGTACATGACCTCTAGAGAATAGAGTATTCAAAGAATTAATTCTCAACTTTAAATCTAGATAACACTCATACACAAAGAAAGAAGTTCCTATATTTTCTTATTGAGATTTTCTTTTTAAGAGGATACTAGCATCAGCTGTCTGACCCTTGAACTCTGCTTGGAGCTATTTTAAGAGATCATCTCTCTACGTGAACCTAGAAACGCAAAACTGGAGACCCTCTGGCTTTCTTAGTCCCACCTCCTCATTTTAGGACGAGGAAACTGAGCACAGGACAGAGGTAAAAGTCTTGCCCACCCTTCTCATGTCAGTGTCAGTATTATATCTTACATTAAGGGTTAGAAAGTCGTAGCCTGCAGGCCAAATTGTCTTTCTCTTGTTTTTGCATATAAAGTTTTATTGGAACATAGGTGTGTCCATTAGTTTACATATTATCAACAGCTGTTTTTATGCTGCAGCTGCAGAGCTGATTAGTTTTGACAGAGATTAGAGACAGACATCTGGTCCCCAAGGTCTAGAGTACGTACTGTGTGTGCCTTTATAGGAAATGCTTGCTGACTCTTGCCTTAAATCAGCCAGTTTCTGTACAATACTTTTCCCTGTCTTACATAGTAAACATTATTTGTTTGCTGAGTTCACCTCATGCATAGGTGCAGATAACATACAGGGACCTAGGGGACCTGATCAGAAGACCTGTGCGTTGGCACTTTATCTAAACAACATCTGCTTTTCTAGCACAAAAATCTGAAGGCCATACTACTTTAAACCACACTACTTTCAGACCACACTGCTTTTAAACTGTACTGTGTCGCATTGTTCCACTCCAAATGCATGGGGTAAGAGGATATAGAAAAAGCACGTTTCCCTTTAATCTTCCTCCTACAGTACATGTTTGGATCCTTTAGTCCACTGGAGGAAGAAAATATACATTTTGCTAGTGTACACTATTAAAACAAGAAGAAATTTGGTAATGTTTTTTGTTGTATGTTTTTGAGGGCTAATGTTAATTTAACCTTCTTTAGAATTGAAAACTCATATGAATTTACTTATGACTAGGTTAAGAGATGTCTTACTCAGTAAATAAGTACCCACCTCCCCCTACCTCATAGCACAAGGCATCTATTATAGAAGCATGGGGAATTAGAAAACTCCTGCCAAAATTCAAAATACTTCAGACAAGATTTCTCATGCACAAAATACTGCTTTTAATTGGTTCTTAACTAAATTAATTAAGCTGGTATGACTCACTCTCCAGTCACAACTCAACTTGAAAAGCACAAAGGAATATGGCTGGGATAACAAAAGCTAAGAGCCCTGAATTACTCCTGATTTTCATATTAACAAGGGAGTTCAGCCTAGAGAGAAAAGGTTAATTTGTTTTTTAATGGGCTTTTGAAAGACATGATCAGGTCTAGTGTGATAATTTATGGTTAATCATATGTTTAGAGGCAAAAGGGATTAATCTTTGAATATTAGAGTCATTTTCGTGTAACATAAAGTTTTCTTCATAGTAACTTTAAAAGTCAGGTCAGACTTCCTGTTTGAACAAAGGTGGCAAGTTGGCAAGCAAAGAGAAATCCCGTCTGAGAAACAGTGTAGGAAGAATGGAATGACAGAAGCACTCCGTGAACAAAACTCATTCACAATCTACCTTCCTCTCCTTGTTGCCATATTTTATGACTGAAGTGTTATTTCCACTGCAAAGCTGTGGTCTGGACCTTCACAAGTCAAGGAGAAAATAGTCATTCTCAGTCCATTCGATCAGTCATTCCCCTCAAAAATGTAGCTCCTGGAGCAGAACTTTGCTGATTTGACCACAGTTATTTTACCAAGCTGGAATCTGGCAAAGAGCACCCCCTTATTTTGGGGGGGGTGGAAAAACATCATATAACAATAAAAGTCTGCAACCCATGTTGAGGTCTTTGATGGGCTGACTTGTGTTTTCATCCCTCCCAAAAAATATATTAAAATCCTATCTCCCAGTACCTCATAATGTGACCTTATTTTAACAAAGGTTTTAACAGAGATAAAGTTAATCTTAAAATGAGGTCATTTGGGAATGTTCTAATCCAGTATCTTTAAGAAAGAGACAGGAGAGATGAAATGGAGACACATAGCAAGAAGGCCGCCATGTGACTGGAGTAAGGCATCTGTAAGCTAAGAAATTCAGAGAATTGCTGGCAAACGTCAGAAGCTAGAAAAGGCATGGAGGGAGTCTCCCCCGAGCCATGAGAGAGTGTGGCCCTGCTGACACCTTTATTCCAGGCTTCTAGGTTCCAGAACTGTGAGGTGATGGTTTCTATGGCCTGAGCCAC
Organism: Trachops cirrhosus; assembly: GCA_028533065.1. Classification (NCBI taxonomy): domain Eukaryota; kingdom Metazoa; phylum Chordata; class Mammalia; order Chiroptera; family Phyllostomidae; genus Trachops; species Trachops cirrhosus. Next base: position 126,145,208 of record CM052539.1, read on the forward strand.
TCGGGTTTTGGTGCTTTGTTATGGCAGCCCTAGGACACTAATACAGGACATTCGGCAAATGTTTCTTTTCATGGCCTGGTGAAGGTACATTAGAAGAAGACTAAGACATATAGTAATAAGCGTTGTTATATTACGTGAGCTACTCACATTTTGGAATTAAAAATCAGTCTCAGGTGCCTGGAGCAGCAGTACAATTGTAAAGATGGGAGAACATCCCATTTTGCAATCCTCTCACCTTGATCAGACTGGATGAAAGTTAACACCTGTGGTGGTGTTTCTGCCATACAGACATGCATCTGTTATAAGTAGATGGATATTTGAAAGTTCAGCTATAAAGTTGCCCTTTCTCCCTTGTAAATGATAGTGCTTAACAAGGTCAGTACATGCAGAGAGCTAGTGTAAGATTCTAATCGTAAAAGCTCCAAGTCAAGATCTTCCAGATATAGGGTGTATCTCAGAGAATCAATAGTAAGATACATTATTTATTGTTGATAGGGACTCTGTAGATGGGACAGGATCTTTACATTTACCCTGTCCAACCCCTTGCTCAATACTGCAGAGCTTTTTGTGCAGTGAAAATGTGACTTGGTAGCCAGTGCTCACTCTGGCACTTCTCTCAGTGCTGCTGGAACCACTGGATGGCACCTGCACACTTGGCTGCCTCTGGGACCTGAGGTTGACTGACTTTCTAGGTCTCATCCTCTCACACTTCTGGGCTCCGCTTCATGCCCTGACCTGGTTTAGACTGCATACTTGTTGTTTCATAAAACTCATTTCATTTTCTATAATTGTGTATGAGACTTCAAACAAACCAAATGATGTGAATAATAAGTAGTAGCCAAAGCCTTTTGCTTTAGCTACTGTGTTTCTGATCACATCCTGATCATTCTGATCACATATCAGCTTCAAGTTACCTACACCACCATAAGATGAAAAACAAATTGTTTATCCTGAGTGTCAAACCAATCCCTGATCTGTCACAAACTTGCTGATTTTCTCTTCTTTCGTTTCACTTCTTAAAAAATGTGCTAAAGATCCCAGTTTTCTTAGTTGCAAACTTATCTTTGCATCCTTTCATTGTCATGTCTTTATTCCTGAAACTTTCACCTTCTCTCTTTGGGCCTGACTACTCACTAATTAAATGATAACTTAGTCCATTGTGGTAATAAAGGAAAGGGCACATATTTCTTTCTAGTGGTACTACTAGCTAACTTCACAAGTGCTTCCATGGCCTGAGACGGCACGTGTGTTAATTGAGTTTGTACACAGGACCCAGCTAAATGTCTGCTGTAACTCTAGATTCTAACCTAGAGGAAAGAATTTATAAGGGATGTTTCTGACAAAATTGATAGCTCATTTCAAGCAAGGGAGAAGCTTTGGAGAGTACATGGAGTAGAGAGGAAGGGGACACTAACATATTAGAATCCTCTAAATCAAGGGTGTTGAACTCATTTTTACCGGGGGCCACATCAGCCTTGTGGTTGCCTTCAAAGGGCCAAATGCAATTTCAACTCCTTAACAGTTAAGGAGTAATTATATTTATACAGCCCTAAAATTATTTTGGCCCTTTAAAGGCACCTGCAAGCTTGATATGGCCCCCGGTGAAAATGAGTTTGACACCCCTGCTCTAAATCGACCCTGAATATCAACAGGATGAATAAAACTGCCCAAACCTCTCTGTATCTATTTTTTAGAGTAGATATATAGTATATTTAGGCATACATATTTTTAATGTTTGGATTATTGTAAAAGATATTATTACAAAAATATTCAAATATATAAATATATAAATTCATAGTTTTCAAGGCACTCTAGCAAAGTAAGTTTACCCATTCCTTCCATCTAATCTGGAAACTGTTAGGTGGAAAACTGTGGCTCCTAGACAGTAATAACCTTCCCAAAGTCACACAGAGCCACAAATGAGTTGAATCAAGATTCAAATACAGGACATCTTTTGAATTAATCAACATTCATTTACCATCTACTCTATATTAGACTTATGCTGGAAGTAAGACCAAGAATTTTCTTTTCTTTTTCGCTTTGGCTTTGAAGTATATAATCTAAATAGAATAAAATAGAAAGATAATAATTTTCAAAGTCATTGTTAAATTGCTAGTTCTTTCAAAACAATCTTATAATTTTTTAAAAGATTTTATTTATTTTTAGAGAGGGGAAGGGAGGGAGAAAGAAAGGGAAACATCAATGTGTGGTTGCCTCTTGCACACCACATACTGGGGACCTGGCCTGCAACCCAGGCATGTGCCCTGACTGGGAATCAAAACAGTGACCTTTTGGTTCCCAGGTTGGGATTCAATCCACTGAACCACACCAGCCAGGGCTCTTATAAATTTTTTGGTTTAGGCATTAGAATTGTTTGAAACTCAACATATGCAACTCAAATGGCATTAAGTAGTGTTTGAATGACTCTGGAACTAGTGTATTTACTTGAAATGTGAAATTATAGTAACTTCTTTAAATTAACTTTCTTATGTTGAGATATCACTAAACATAGCAACATTACTCTTAAAATGCATTTAACTTAGGAACCATATATGTACTTTTTTAGTAGAATTTTTAGGCTTAAAACTGGATTTTATAACCAAAGCAAAGCACCCTGTACTGTTTTATTTAAACAGTGTCAATAACTGACAACCAAGATGTCATATCAATAACTTTTTTTATCATCTATGTTTAAGTTTATTTTCTATGATCCAAATAGAAGACATGACTACAAAATCTCAAGGTAAAATAATGTGCTTTATTTGTTAAAATCTAACTGAATATAGCGAGGCATTCAGTTAGTTGGCTTTGTAAGTTGCCTTAATCAGGGATTGGAGAAAAAAATGTCAGCTCCAGGCAAGTCAGAATTCTGTTACAACTAAGGCAGCTTTCCTTGCTCTTGGTATTCAATGTCCTGCTTTTCCATCTTTATACAAACACTCTGTCCAACAGAAATCCAAAAGCTTTTAGAAATTGTTCAGTTTTAACAGTCCATATTTACTTTTATTAGTCAATCCCTTCTTTCCAAATTCTAGTTTACTCACTAAGCTGTTGGCTTTTAAATTCTGTAGTGTTCAGGCTCCATAAACCCACGGTTTGTGAAAGCCTTCAGTATCATACTATAATCCAGGTATGTGGCTTTGAAATTTTCAGGCTCCCTGGAACTCCAAATAGTAATGTGATGGGGAGGCCAGCTGAGAGCTCAGGCCAGGCCTTGCTGGGAAGTTACACCCTCACAAAATCACCATGATCCAGCTTTGCTAGTTCAGATGCTCACTTTTGTCAGTATATCTGGGTATGATTAATCTCTGATTCTCAGTGATCATACTTAAAAGAGATTGCTTTATAAGCCATAATGCTAATAATTTACAACTGGGTAGGAGAACTTGGCACCTGCATGCTCCAGGACCCTCCAAGTCAGTAGGTTTATACAGATAAATAATTAAAGATCAGGAGGTTGCCTGGTGACTACTGTATTATAGAAAAGGAGTACACTACTTTAAAAGGGTTTTTATATCCTAACTGAAAACAACTTGGGCTACAGAGAAAGTTTGGGTTAAATGGAAGAGATCAAACATTAGCAATACAACCTTCCCTTAAGAAAGCCAAGGCAACTAACAAAGCTCTACTTCATTATAAGGTACTTCAATACTCCACCCTTTTATTGCATTTAGCAGCATATTCTTCCTTTGTCTTTCAAAACACATCCAAGATTTTTTGTCATTTAGATTTTTAAAGTTACAGTAAGAAACCTCATTAATTTTGTAAAGAGTTTTTGTTGAAATTCTAGCATGAATTTCTTTTGGAGTTTGGACTTTCACTCTTTATAGTTTATTCTTGTCTGGGTAAATTTCAATATTCTAAAGAATAACTAACTTTATTTTAGGTGACTCTCTTAAAGTATTATATCACAGTGATTTTTTCTGGACATCTGAGTTACCTGTCATTAACAGCAGGAAAAATTAAATGCGTCAAGAAATCTTCAGAGCCCTGGCTGGTGTAGCTTAGTGGATTAAGCGCGGGCCTGTGAACCAAGAGATCACGGTTCGATTCCCAATCAGGGCACATGCCTGGGTTGCAGGCCAGTTCCCAGCAGGGAATGCACAGGAAGCAACCATACATTGATATTTCTCTCCCTCTCTCCTTCCCTTCCCCTCTGAAATAAATAAATAAAAATCTAAAAAAAAAAAGAAACCTTCAGAGATTGCTCAAATATGGATATGGAATTCTGTACTGCCCCTATTCCTGGGGCTAAGTCAAAGGGATCAATAACATAATGGGGTTAATCAGCCTTTTGAAGCATTAACTAAATATTCTGAAATATGACAGTATACATTATTATAAAAATCAGAAAATTTAAGTTTTCTCAAGGATATAGAGTCTGGTTATTCTCCTAATCTTCCTAGCTTTTTAGTTCTCATAATTGAAATGCATTTTCACTATTATATTTGTTTTATTTTCATTTATATTTTAGGAAAACATAACATATGAAACTTGACTCTATCTTCCAAAGTTATATTGATTCTCCATAAATGTAGATGGGTCCAAAAAAGGGTATATTGGGCCAGTTTTGCACCATTGTTTCAAAAAGTGAAACAAGAATGCTTTCTCTTGACCTTGATATGGTTGAAAGCAGATCAGCTCTCCCTTTTAAAGTATCAGACTGTCATTGCTTTCTTTCCTCCATCTAAAAGTTTGGTGATTGTATTCTCCAAGCCAGGAAAAGAACTGCCCACAATGCTAAAGAGAAAATTAAAAATTGGCTTAAATATTAGACAAGCATGTTCAAGGTATAGCTTGACTGTCAATTGCACACATATTAGACCTAGACTGGGCAGTTCATTAACTTAGAGATCTGACATGGAGTGTTATAACAGCAAATAATATGATTATATTGAAATTATACTTTCTAAAAACAACTAATATATAAAGAAGTTATAGTAAATGGAAGTGCAAGACAATGCTTTGGTGTGTTTTGTCTTTTTAAATAAAATCTAGTATACAAATGCATTCACTTATTAATAAAGATAAAAATTAAATACCAATCAACACTATTAAAATATGCCTGGCTAACCTCTAATAATAAGATCAAAGCATGTTAATATATGATTCAATTTAGGAAAATTTTATTAATATATTTATTTTTTAGAAATGCATCTATTTTTATTTTATTACATTTTATATTCAACATTATTTTGTATTAGTTTAAAGCATACAACATACTGATTAGACAATCATATACTTTACAAAGTATTCCCCTGATAGTTCCAGTACCCAATTGGCACCATACATGATTATTATAATATTATTGACTATATTTCCTATGCTGTACTTTTCATCCCCATGACTAGTTTGTAACTACCTATTTGCACTTCTAAATCCCTTAATATTTTTCACCCAGTCCCACAACCCCGAATTATCTCTGGCCACTATCACTATGTTCTCTGTAGCTGTGAGTCCCTTTCACTTTTATATTTTGCTTATATTGTTCTTTATATTTCACATATAAGTAAAATCATGTGGTATTTGTCTTTCTTTGGCTGACTTATTTCACTTAGCATAAAACCCTCTAGGTCCATTTGCGGTTGCACATGTAAGATTTCATTCTTTTAATGGCCAAGTAATATTCTCTTGTATATATGTGCCACAGTTTTTTTTAATTCACTCATCTATTGATGGGCACTTAGGTCACTTCCATATTTTGGCTCTTGCAAAGAACACTGCAGTAAACATAGGGGTACATATATTCTTTCAAATTAGTGTTTTGAATTTCTTTGGATATATACACAAAGGTAGAATTACAGGGCCATAAGGCAATTCCATTTAAAAATTTTTGAGGAACCTCCATATTGTTTCAATAGTAACTGTACCAGTCTGCATTTCCACCAACAGTGCACAAAGGTTTTCTTTTCTCCACATCCTCACCAGCACTTGTTTGTTAATTTATTGATAATAGCCATTCTGACAGGTGTGAGATATCTCACTGTGGTTTTAATTTGCATTTATCTCATGATTAGTGACATCAAGCATCTTTTCATATGCCTCTTGGTCATCTCTATGTTCTCTTTCAGAAGTGTCTATTCAGGTCTTTTGGCCTCTTTTTATTTGGATTGGTTTTCTATGTGTAGGTATCTGTGCATGGGTGTGTTGAGTTGTATGAGTTCTTTTAAATAACTTGAATATTTCCTTGGCCATTGTGGCTCAGTTGGTTGGAGTGTCATCCTGTAACCTGAAAGGTTGTGAGTTCGATCCCCAGTAAGGCCACATACCTAAGTTGTGGGTTCAATCACCAGTTGGAGCATTTATCAAAAGCAGTCAATCAATGTTTCTCTCACACATTGATGCTTCTTTCTCTCTCTTTCTCTCTCTTCCCTTTCCACTCTCTCTAAAAGCAATGAATAAAAATATGTCCTTGGGTGAGGATAAAAAATTAAAAAGAACTTGGATATTAAACTTTATCATATGTATCATTGGCAAATATGTTCTCCCTTTCAGTGGGTTGTCTTTTCATTTTGTTGGTTTCCTTTGTTGTGGAACATTATTTTAGTTTGTTGTAGTCCTATTTGTTTAACTTTTTTGTTTCTCTTGCCCAAGGAGATATGTCAGAAAAAAATATAACTAATAGGAATATTTGGCATTTTACTACCTATGTTTTTGTTTTAGATTGTAGTGTATCAAGTCTTATATTTATGTCTTTAATATATTGAGTTTATTCTTATATGTGGTGTAAGGTGGTCTAGTTGAATTATTTTGCATATTTCTTTCTAATTTTCCCAATATCACTTGTTGAGTAGACTTTCTTTTCCACATTTTGTATTCTTCCCTTCTAGGTCAAGAATTAATTGTCCATATAGGCATGGGTTTATATCTGGGCTCTCTATTTTGTTACATTTATCTGCATTTGTTCTTATGCCAGTACCATGCTGTTTTGAGAACTATCACCTCATAGTCTAGTTTGATATCAGGTAGTGTGATAGCTCCAACTTAGTTCTTCTTTCTCAATATTGCTTATGCTATCAGAGTTCCTTTGTGGCTCCACATAAAGTTTTGAGGCTTTTGATCTAGTTTCATGAAATTTGTCATTGATCTTTTGATAAGAATTGTGTCAAATATATAGATTGCTTTGGATAGTATGGATATTTAAACACTATCAATTCTTCCCACCCATGAACACAGTATATGTTTCCACTTACTTGTATCTTCTTTAATGTTTTTCTTCAGTGTTTTATAATTTTCTGAGTACAGGTCTTTTACCTCCTTAGTTAAACTTATTCTTGGTATTTTAATTTTTTGATGCAATTTTTAAATGGGGTTGTTTTCTTCGTTTCCCATTCTGGTATGTAAAAATACAACTGATTTCTGGATATTAATTTTGTATCCCCCTACTTTACTGAATTTATCAGTTCTTTTAGTTTTTTGATGTAATCTTTAGGGTTCTCTATATACAGTACCATGTCATCAGCAAATAATGACAGTTTTACTTCTTTATCAATGTGGATGCTTTTTATTTCTCCTTGTTTGATTGCTGTGGCTAGGACTTCCTGTATTAGCCACATGTTGAATAAGAGTGGTGAAAGCAGATATCCCTGTATTGTTCCCAATTTTAAGAGAAATGCTTTAAGTTTTTCCTCTTTCAGAACAATGTTAGCTGTGGATTTGTCATATATGGCCTTTATTACGTTGAGATATGTTCCCTGTATTTAAATTTTGCAGAGAGAGTCGTAAATGGGTGCTGAAATTTGTCAAAATGCTTTTATGCATTGATTGACATGCTCATCTATTTTTTATCCTTCCTTTTGTTTATGTGGTATATCACATTAATTTATTTGCATATACTGTACCAATCTTGCATTCCAAGAATAAATCCACTTGATCATGATCATTTTTAATGTATTGCTGGATTTGACTTGCTAATATTTTGTTGAGGATTTTTACATCTAAATTTATCAGGGATATTAGCCTATAGTTTTCTTTCTTTGTGGTGTTTTCATATGGTTTTGGAATAAGAATAACACTGACCTCTTAAAATGAGCTTGGGGTTTTTCCCTTCTCTTGAATTTTTTGAAATAGTTTGAGAAAGATAGGTGTAAGTTTTTTGAATGTTGGTAAAATTTAAAGCTGAATACATCTGGTCCAAGACTTTTGTTTGTTGGAAGTTTTGAAATTACTGCTTTAATTTCATTATTTACAATCAGTCTTTTAAGAATTTCTGATTCTTATTGATTCAGTTTGTGAGATTGTAAGTTTCTAAGAATTTATCCATTTCTTCCAAATTGTTTCCAATTTGTTGACATATAGTTGTTCAAAATATTTTCTTACAATCCTTTGTATTTCTGTGCTGTCAGTTATTACTTCTCCTCTTTTATTTCTGATTTTATTTATCGGGGTCCTTTCTCTTTTATTCTGGGTGAGTGTGTTAAAGGTTTGTCAATTTTGTTTATCTTTTAAAAAAACAGCTCTTGGTTTCATTGATCTTCTGTATTGTTCTTTTAGACTCCATTTCATTATTTCTGTTCTGACTTTATTATTTTTTTTTGTTCTAACAAAAAAAAACTGTACTTACTTTCAACTTTGTTTGTTGTTTTTCTTGTTCCTTTAAGTGTTAGTTAGATTGTTTATTTGAGATTTTTCTTGTTTCTTGAGATAGGCTTGTAATACTATAAATTTTCCACCAAGGACTGCCTTTATTGTGTACCATGGTTTTGGGGTATTGTGCTCTCATTTTCATTGGTTTTAGAGTATTTTGATTTTTCTTTGATCTTATTATTAACCTATTCATTTTTAATAACATGTTACTTAGCCTCTATTTCTTTGTGTGTTTTTAAGTTTTCTTCTTGTTATTGATTTCTACTTTTATACTATTATGGTCAGAGAGGATATTTGATGTCATTTTAGTCTTCTTAAGTTTACTGAGATTTATTTTGTGTCCTAACATGGTCTATCCTAGGAAATGTTCCATGTGCACTTAAACAAATGTCTACTGAGCTCTTTGGAGTGAAATGCTCTGAAGATATGTTAAATTTGTCTGATCTAGTGTGTAATTTAAGGCCACTAATTCAATGTTGATTTTCTGTCTGGAAGATCTATCCTTTCTTGTCAGTGAGGTGTAAAAATTCCCTGCTATGATTGTTACTGTTGATCTCTCCTGTATGTTCATTCAAGATTTGCTTTGTATATTAGGTGCTTCCATGTTGGGTACATAAATGTTTACAAGGGTTGTATTCTTTTGTTGGATTGCTCCCTTTATCATTATATAGTGCACTTTTTTATTTCTTATATAGCCTTTGTTTCAAGGTCTATTTTGTCTAATATAAATATTGCTACTCCACCTTTTTTAACTTTTATTTATATAAAATATCTTTTTCAATCTTTTTACTTTTAATTTGTGTATATCTTTCATCCCAAGGTGAGTCTCTTATATACAGCATATATGTGTGTCTTGTTTCCTTATCCATTCAGCTAGTCTATGTGTTTTGATTGGACCACTTAAGCCATTTTCATTTAATGCGATTATCGATAGGTATGTATTTATTGCCATTTTATTTGTTATAACTATGTTTCTCTTTTTTCTTTTTAAATATTGTATTTTATTTTCCCCCTCACAATTTATTATCCCATATTATCCTCCACCTCCACCCACCCTCTACCCACCCCTATGCCCACAATCACCACACTGTTATCCATGTTCGTGAGTTCTTTTTCTTTTTCCTTCCTTATCTTCTTAAAGAAGATTTTTTAACATTTCTTGTAATACTGGTTTAGTGACAATGAACTCTTTCAGCTTTTTCTTGTCTGAAAGCTTTTTATTTTGCTTTTAATATCAAATGATAACCTTTCTGGATAAAGTAATCTTGGTTGTAGGTCTTTGTATTTTACAACTTTCCATATTTTCTGCCCGTCCTTTCT